>JAGVSN010000058.1:600000-1123592 GCA_022651745.1 Parapsyche elsis
AACACTGCAGTGGCCGCGCGCATAAAACCGCACACATACACGTACACACTATACATACACCCGACCGCCCAACCGCCCAAAACCGCCCAGTCACCCCAACCGCCCCTTCTCAACTTCCGCACGGTGCCCCCCCCCCCTGGCAATCCTTCCCCTTCGGTCCTTTGCCCCTCAGGTCCCTCGGGTTCGCGATGAGGGGGTGTCGGTTGTGGCAGCACGTGCTCGAGCGCGCGACACGATGCACGTGGGTGGTCTGTGGTCGGCGATCGAATATGACACGGTTCGGTCGTAGTTGTCGTGTACGATGTGAATGTGTGTATTTGTATTGTCCTAGAGGGTTGGTGGTGCAAGGGTGTTGCGCCGCGCCGTCCGTGAAAATGTAGTCGGCTGGATGAAAATGTTCCGTGGAAGTGCGTGTGTGTGAGCAAATCGACCGACACGTCGACTGATGAACCAATTGACAAATCAACTAACTGACCTGCTGACAATCGATTGACAGACCAACTGACTGACCAGTTGACTTAACCACCGACTGACAAAATGACTGAACAACCGACTGACCAACCGACTGACCAACCGACTGACCAACCGACTGACCAACCGACTGACCAACCGAGTGACTAACTGACTGACCAACCGACTAACCAACCGACTGACCAACTGACTGACCAACCGACTGACCAACTGACCAACCGGTGACCAACCAACTAACTGACCTGATCAACTGACTGACCAACCGACTGACCAACCGACTGACCAACCTGACCAACAAACTGACCAACCGACTAACCAACCGACTGACCAACCAACTGACCAACCGACTAACCAACCGACTGACCAACCGACTGACCAACCGACTAACTAACTGACTGACTACCTGATCAACTGACTGACCAACTGACTAACCAATTGACTGACCCACCAACTGAACAAACGACTGACCAACTGATTGACCAAATGACTGACCAAAAGACTGATCAACCGACTGATCAACTGACTGACCAACTGACTAACTGACTGACTAACTGACTGACCAACCGACTGATCAACTGACTGACCAAATGACTGAACAACCGACTGACCAACTAACTGTCCAACTCACTGACCAACCGACTGACCAACTGACTGACTAACTGACTGACCGAACTGATCAACTGACTTACCAACTGACTGACTAACTGACTGACCAACCGACTCAACAACCGACTGACATGACGGACAACAGTCTTTGACCCATTGGAGTTTTGCGTCTCCACCTCTTTCCCACCTTCGTATATAGCGACGCCTAAGGGACTACGCTCTGCGAAGGGACTCATGAGTTTAAAACTGTACTTTAAGCTGCGCCACGCGCGAGCTCTCCTCTATGCGGAGGGTGCTCGCTCGTCACGGTATTTAATGTGGGGGGGGGGCTTTGCAAATGCTTCCCCAGCCTCATTGCAAAGAGTGATTTTAATAGATTGCCGGGAGGATTCCATCCTCGGAGAACGAGCGGGCCGATCTGCGAGGACGGAAGCCTGCCGGTCGCGGGTATTTAGTGAACTATATTTACGGTTATAACTAGGTTAGTTTAGTCTAACTACTTATTGCTAGGTTAAGATTTATTGTTAAATTAGTCTTAAGCTGGCGTACAGTGTTAGTAGTCCTGACGTCGACCGCTATAGCCGACGACCTACTCTTATTGTTTATGTTATTGTTGTGCACTTACAACACCACGCTTAAAGCTAGAATTATGGAAGAGGTGGGACGGGGGAATCCTCGCCTCGCTACGTAATGGGCTGAGCCCGGAGCGGGCGGTTTTCGGCGGAGTTCGGCGCCGGGAGGTTGGAGACTAAGTCTCCGAAGGAAGTCGCGAAGCGACGGAAGGCCCTGAAGGCCCGGGGGGAGGACACGAGGTCCTCGTGGTTGAGTGAACAACCGACTGATCAACTGACTGACCAAATGACTGAACAACCGACTGACCAGCTAACTGTCCAACTCACTGACCAACCGACTGACCAACCGACTGACCAACCGACTGACCAACCGACTGACCGAACTGATCAACTGACTTACCAACTGACTGACTAACTGACTGACCAACCGACTGAACAACCGACTGACCAACCGACTGACCAACCGACTGACCAACCAACTGACCAACCAACTGACCAACCGACTGACCAACCGACTAACCAACCGACTGACCAACCAACTGACCAACCGACTGACTACCTGATCAACTGACTGACCAACTGACTAACCAATTGACTGACCCACCAACTGAACAAACGACTGACCAACTGATTGACCAAATGACTGACCAAAAGACTGATCAACCAACTGATCAACTGACTGACCAACTGACTAACTGACTGACTAACTGACTGACCAACCGACTGATCAACTGACTGACCAAATGACTGAACAACCGACTGACCAACCGACTGACCAACCAACTGACCAACCAACTGACCAACCGACTGACCAACCGACTAACCAACCGACTGACCAACCAACTGACCAACCGACTGACTACCTGATCAACTGACTGATCAACTGACTAACCAATTGACTGACCCACCAACTGAACAAACGACTGACCAACTGATTGACCAAATGACTGACCAAAGACTGATCAACCAACTGACCAACTGACTGACCAACTGACTGACTAACTGACTGACTAAAAGACTGACCAACCGACTGATCAACTGACTGACCAAATGACTGAACAACCGACTGACCAACCGACTGACCAACTAACTGACCAACCGACTGACCAACCGACTGACCAACCGACTGACTAACTGACCAACCGACTGACACCTGATCAACTGACTGACCAACTGGCTGACCAACTGACTGACCAACCGACTGAACAACCGACTGACCAACCGACAGACCAACCGACTGACCAACCGACTGACCTGACCAAATGACTGACCAACCGACTGACCAACCGACTGACCTGATCTGCCCAACCGACTGACCAACTGACTAACCGAACTGATCAACAGATCAACTGACTGACCACTTGACTGACCAACTGACTGACCACTTGACTGATCAACTGAGTGACCACTTGACTGACTGACTAACAGGTCGACTGTCTGATCCCATCCCTCTACACTCCTTGTCTACTTCGGATCAGTGCCCTCCCTCCACTCTCCTTTCCCCTCTCCCACCTTCATCACTTTCGTTTGTGGCACGTGCTCGACAGCGATGAGGAACACGTGCATCGTGCGTGGTATAATTACACTACATACATATTGTACATATGTATGTATCTCTGTCATACATATACATACATATATTTACTGTACATACTATGTATTTGGCCATTTCTTTGCTATTTATTAATAAACTAAGCTCAACTATCGTCCCTGACTCATGCCTCAAACACAACAATACTACAAACTCAACTATCCAGTAGGTTATCAAGAGACACTTTCAGTTACTATAATAATTATAACAATTTTTACGCTGCATTACAAAATATGTACATATATAATTTGATGTATGAATACTACCCATAAGCAAACTATAATATTTTAATATTCTATTGAACTTGCGTCTTCCCTAAAAGAGCACGGGACATACCTCTGCAAAGTTTGATCCCAATTAGTCAAAGGGTGTTCAAGGAACGAACGGACCGACAGACAGACAAGAATTTAATGACCCCCTTCCTTCAGACCACCCCCTCCTTCATCCCCTTCCGAGTCGTTGCCATTACTTGTATAGTAATTTGGAATTCAATCGAAGGAAGCAGAGGATGTTTGTCGATAAGTTAAGAGCCTTAGAGAAATCTATTACATATACATACATATGTACATACATACATAGAATGAATAAAATTCGCAATAAGAGCTGTTTTGTATGTATGTATGTACATATACCCAACCATTACTTCTTCCAAACGATGTTTTAATTAAAACTTTATGATTATAATAGAATGTGCCAGTTTACCGAATTCAAATTAATCGCAATGACATTTCAATGCATGCATAACGAGAAACTGAGTGCACTTTGATGCGGTAATTTATATAACGGTGTTCGAGATTTAATTGGAACTTTTGATAATGTAATCGGATTACGGCGCTAACAAATCGAATATTCATCTACAACCCACGTACTTACTCATACCAATTAATTATTTATGTACTTGGGCTATGAATAAAAATGTAACAACATAGATTTGTGAATGACTTTAAAAATAAACAATTCTAATAGTCTACAATATTATTTGTAGAAATACTAATAAATCACGAACGGTTATTTTGAAAGTAGGAAATTTAAGCGAAACAAAAATTAATGCAACTGACCCAATAAATTAAAGAAGTTGCGTATTTCAGCACCAATTTTACTTGCAAGTAACTTCCAAACTACAACGAAACGAAACTATAAAACGAAACTATAACGAAACTGGTAAATACAGAGTCCCTTTGGGTTAATAAAATTGATCAGAAGAAAAAAAAAAAAGTGTTGGGGCCAACCCATGACTTTATCCATATATTTGAAAAATACAAAGAGTTAACGAAAAAAATTTTGAAAAGTCAAAAATTAAATTTTGCTTGAAGGTAGCGAGCAACGAACGAACGCATCATAATAACACTGAGCAACAAAAAAAAAATACCCAGAGCGGAAATTAGTCAATCTTTACCAACTTTGACCCATTAAATTCGAATCCGATAATGATTTTTGTTGAAATGCTCTCGTTTATGAGATATTCGCGATTTAAAAAATGTAAAAAATATCCATTTTTTTGGCTTTTGCCGCCTATAACTCAAAATATAGTATTGCTGTGTTTAAAATGAGTATTGAAATCAATAGTCAGATATTTTTCCTATTGATTGTGATTTTTTATTACTTTGAAATACTTACTATGAAATATTTACCACGCTTTTTAGAAAATATTTATTTGAGGTACCGATTAAAGAGCAACATTTTTCAGCAATATTGCTCGTCAACCATCCAGCAACATTTTCAGCATCACATCCGCAATATGTTGCTCAATGATTGCCGGCAAGTAGTTGCTGTTTTATTATTGCCCAGATTTTGTATTTTCGTATACCGAGCGGTATATCATTGGCAATATGGCAACAATACTCGCCAACACGGCCATACCAGCAATAGTGGAACAATAATGTCGAGAAACACGACTATATTTCCGGCCCACATCACCATATTGCAGTAATATTGCCGTGAAAATGTTAATCGTTTACAGGCACGTTCACGTGTCTTAAGGTGCCTGTAATGTTGCTGGATAGTTGACGAGCAATATTGCTGAAAAATGTTTACAGGCCCCTCTAGTGACAAACACTTCAACAGTGTGTTTGTTTAAATTTTTCGCTTATTCAGTAATTATTCAAAATTTTAATTTTAAAACGCTTTTTGTTTAAAAAGTGCTATAGCCTGGTTTGGAAATAAACGACTCATACGTACATATATGAAATAATAATAATTTTTTGGCTTTTGCGGTCTATAACTCAAAATATAGTATCGCTTTGCTCAAAGTGAGTATTGAAATCAATAGTCAAATATTTTTCCTATTGATTGAGATTTTTTATTACTTTGAAATACTTATAATTAATTATCTAACGAATTTTTAAAGTCAAAAACATATTTTTTTTTACACATTTTTTTCCTGTATTATTTTGCGTTTGTTAAGAGAATGTTTTATTTTACCACGTTTATGGGGATTGGTTTTCTATCTTAATATTTTTTTTATTTTATCTCAACGTACTAATTCGTTCTATTACGTTCTAATAATATGATACTATTTTTTAATGGGAAATTTTCACGTATAGGTATATAAAATTATCACACAGATTATGTCACACAAGAACAATGGACTACCAAAGCTTACAGTGTGACAATCCATTAGTTGTAGAATATTTTGAATGTGTCAAGTCTTCAATTACATAAGAAAAGTATTAGGTTAGGTTACGAGTAGTAACAGATATTTTTGTTTTTCAAGAAAATTACCGTTTTAATGTATTATCATGGAGCATTGTTTGATTAAAATATAACTACAGTAGGTACTATATAGATAATAAATATAATAAGTATTTAAAAGCAATAAAAAATCAAAATCAATAGGAAAAATATCTGACTATTGATTTCAATACTCGTTTTGAGCACAGCAATACTAAACTTTGAGTTATAGGCCGCAAAAGACAAAAAAATTAATATTTTTTACATTTTTTAAATCGCAAATATCTCATGAACGAGAGAATTTCAACAAAAATCATTATCGAATTCGAATTCAGTGGTGTAAAATTTAGTAAATATTTAATAATCTCCGCTCTGGGTTTAAAAAAACGTGATTTTTTGTTGCTCAGTGTAATTTTATACATTTTAATTTTAATGTAACAGACAATTTTCAACGCATACTGAATCGCGATAAACCGTCACTTCTACTGTACCGATTTTGTTGAGTTTTTTTTTTAGTCTCACCATTACTATATTAAGGATTATAATATTACAATATTATGACGATACCAAATATGTATTTAAAAGGCCGAAGAAAATAAAAAAAACAAAATCTCGTTCAAGAGTAAACTGCCACTTCCGGTTGGCGGATGTTGACCAAAATCAAAATATCTCTTACACCTTACATAAAAATAATAGATATGAAATTTTAGCTTGATATACATACATACGTGATAGTTTCGGAGAAAAAGTTTGAGTTAAAAAGGACACCGAAATTTTCCAGAATTCATGAAAACGCAATCAGGGGACGATACCCGATACAAATCAGTCAAAATCTCAAGGTCGAATTTTCGCGCGATCACAATACTTTATCCGATTGGGACAAAGTAATAATAAAAAATTCGTGGTGTGGGCTGTGTCGAACACGGCCGTGGGTTTTCCGTGAATACAGCGGCCAATATTGTATTTGGAATGTGAAAATGAAACGAAAGCCTCGAAATGGATACATTAATATATTTTACGAGTAATCGATTACAATTTTATTTATCATTGACCTGTGGTAAACGGTGGCCGTCGACGTGCTCGCGCCATTGTTTTTCCTGCGCACCGAGTCGACTTTCTGATGTTAACAAAAAAAAATTAACAAAAAAAAATGAATACTTAAGTAGTTACGTCACTTCATTATTCGTTATTAATGTATACATATGACTATTTCAAACTATTTGAAAAGAATCTAACAATCTTATTTGATTTTTCTTTTCGTTGTCTTGTAAAAGTATGACCTCTTAGGCCGGCAACACACGAACCTCTTTTTGCATCGCGACATCGCGGCAATCGCGTGCAGTCGCGTGCAGTCGCATGCAGTCGCGTGCAGTCGCTTCGACAACATAAAGACGCAGCTGGCAGCCGGAGGCCGAGAACACACAGACGACACTGGAGAATTTTATAATCTACGAGTATACGAACAACGCAAACTACGCGAACTACGCAACTATGTACGCAAACATTAAAATAAATTCTTCAATTATTCTAGACGTCGCACGTGCGCACACCAACAGCTAAAAAAATTCGGGTGTGACCAACCCATGACTTTATCCATGTATTTGAGGAATACTAAGTGTAACGAAAAAAATAATAAAAGTACTACTTCTGGTTGGAAAAAAAATATTAAAAAATGATATTATTTTGAAGGTCGTTAAACATACTACATATGCAAAATTTCAACTCAACCCAACAGTGCATAGTGATTCATATATGAACCGCTGTGCATTTTTGCATAAAACTTTGTGAGGAAGAGATTTTTTTACCTGAATGCATGGCGATTCAATTGTGAACCAACCACCCACCAGATATTAACTCAAAAAATAATCCCTAAACTTGTACTGACCATTTTGTATCGATCTTTCGACTGGTCAACACGGGTAGTGACTTCGTGCTACTTTGCAAAGAAATATCTTCCTTTACGTCTTCAAGATATCTCAAAATTTTTTTAATTGTATTGTATATATCCTAGAGCAGTGGTCGGGAACCAGCGGCTCCGGAGCCGCATGCGGCTCCAAGCGCGAATATTGGCGGCTGCGTTTATAATCTAACACGTGAAACGTAGAAACGTGTTAAAAAAATAATTTTATTGTTATTTAACCTGAAATAATAAGCTTTTTTTTGGGTTGCAATTTACAACGTAACACTTTAACATTTGTTCCAAAGAATGAGTTCAAGGAAGAGAAAAAATGCAGAAGAAAATAGAGGTTTCAATAAAATATGGTGAGATCCATTTGCATTTACAGAAGTTAATAGAGGGAAATCTCAATGTTTGATATGTAATTTACAATTAGAGAACAACAAATCCAGTAATATAGAGCGACATTTCCAGCGAAGACATTCCGACTTCGGTGAGAAGTATCCCGATGGTGATATCAGAAAAAAGCTGTAATGGAATTGAAAAAAACAACCAAAATCAACAAAGTTATTTTACAAATTAGGTGAGATCTTCGTCGAATAAAATTGAGGCAAGTTTTTCCTTGTCGCTAGACATCGCAAAAGCAGGAAGACCCTTTACAGATGGGAATTTGATCAAAACCTGCTTTTATAATGCTTCTGAAAGTATTTTCAAAGAATTTAACAATAAGAATCATATAATCAAATATTCAGAATAATCGGGAGACAATAAAATTCATGCTCCATCCATTGAAATGTGATTTAAAACTAATGAATTTAAAGGCGTTTCCTGGTATATCTATTCTAGAACTTGAATTGGTATTTACAATCAATTAAGTGCCAAACGTTTTAATGCACTGATACAATTGAATAACACTAAATATGTACGTTCCGAATTTATATAAATTGTCCGAAAATTCAAAGTTCAAAAAACAAGTTCAGAAGTCGCATTAGCTGTTAAAAATAACATTAAAATCCGTTTTCAGAAAAAATATTTATTTTTAGTGCTGAATTGTGTAACGTTAAGTAATATCGTGTACACGACCAATTGTATGAACTTTACAGTCTGCAAGTGAGTAAAATTTATTTATATACATACATACATACATACATACATATATATACCTATATATTTTTTTTTATTAAATAAATATGTGGCGGCTCCGAAAATTTGCCATTTTTTGGATTTTTCGCCGATTTGGCTCCGGGCTCCAAAAAGGTTGCCGACCACTGTCCTAGAGAATTATGTCGTGATGTTAGATCTTGAATTGATTTGTATTTATTTCTCTTATACGACAAATACTGGATGATTCATATATGAATCAGCATGCAATTGTATATGATTATATTTAGTACTTTAGCTAGAATACGTATTTTTATATATTTTTAAAATTAGATAGCGATGCCTTTTTCGACTTAATCGAAAACATACCTGCCGGCAGTGATGATGAATTAGATGACGCGAGCGATGAGGAAGATAATCTTATTGTTTCGGAGACATTGCTGGATAATTATTTAGAAAATCATAATATTTATGAATTGATAATTCTTGTGTCTCCATTAAATATTACTCAAATAGAATCAATCTTCAATATCAAACAATCATCCTAATGATCAAGTAGAATCAACAGAACCTACTACATCACAAAATAAACCTAATTCAGCATCTTCCAAAGTCGGAGAGTTGTTGTGGAAAAAGATAAAATTTCAAATATACCATCGACATTTACAGGAAATTCGGTGATGCCAGATTCAATAACAAAATTATAAACGCCACATCAATATTTTAAATATTGATACGGCAATAACTGTGTTCAATAAGGATAATAATTGTTTCAAAACTTTTCATGAAACCATAACGAATGCACGATGATGCATATATGTATGAATCATCCACTTTTTTTAATAAAAAACAATGAAAAATTAAAACACGATTTTTTAAATCATTTTTCCCATAATCTAAATACGATTTAACACTAGCCTATATGTTTTATTTTTAAATATAAAAAAATCATGCACTGTAGGGTTAATGTGTGTGATAGTTTTGCTGGAAAAACCTTCCAAAGATTACACAAAAATTAGGTGGTTTTCCAAAAGGAAGTACCACTTCCGGTTGACGAAAATTTTTGAAATCCTAATGGAGTGTAATGGTTGGCAAAACACATATAAATATGAAGTTTCAGTGCAATAGGATAAACGGTTTTTGAGTACACAAGTACACAGTCATACAGACATTTCCCAGAAATCGTGAAAACGTGATCAGGGGATGACGCGGAAAATTCAAGATGAGGGTTCTCATTGAACATAATGAGATTGGTCATACCACATGAATAATGATTATTTATTATTTTTTGAATACTTCAATTTGACTAATTCTGGAGTTCCACAGGGTTCTAATCTTGGGCCTTTATTATTCAACCTTTTCATCAATGATGTTATCTCTGCGTGCAGTCATTCTAAATTTTTGATGTATGCCGATGATCTAAAGCTCTTCAGAGCTATTAAGACGAGTTCAGATTGTCATTTTCTTCAGGAGGATCTGGATTCTCTTGTGAAATGGGCAACTGTAAATCGTCTTCCACTTAGCATCGGTAAGTGTCAAGTGGTCTCCTATTCCAGATCCTACACTCCATTACTTTACTCTTACAATATCGGTGAAAGTGATCTAATGAGAGTGTCATACACCAAGGATTTGGGAGTTACATTCGAGGCTGGATGGAGATTTGACAGACACATCGCAGACATTTGTAACAGGTCTTCTAGGATGCTTGGATTTGTCATGCGGAATGCGCGTCATTTTAACAACCTGTTTGTGCTGCGTGTTCTGTATGGCGCTTTAGTCCGTAGTATATTGGAGTCTGGTTCCGAGATTTGGTGCCCCTCTGAGGCGAAGTACTGTTTACTTATCGAGAGAGTGCAGAAGAAATTTCTTCGGCACCTGTATATGAAGGAGTTTGGTTTTACCCGTTTCTGTATCCCAGTGCATTTTTATTAGGAATGTTGGGATACAGATCATTGAAACTCGGAGAAAAGTTTGCTTGATCAAACATTTTTCTGGATTATTAAAGGGTCGGGTAGATAATCCGGAGATTCTCAAGGAGCTTCGTTTATGGGTTCCAGAGCATTCCCATGAGTCTCGAGCACGGTCTCTTTTTTCTTGCCTGTGCACGCACGAACCTGTATGCTCGTCAACTCGCCGGTATCGAGTGCGATAACACTTTTAAATCGGATTGCTAGGAGTGTTGACTTGTTCATGATCTCTGACAGCAACTTGTCAGTATTTTTGGATTTTTTTGATATATAATTTTTTATTTTCTTATGCAATTATTTTGTTATTATTATTAATACTGTTATTATTATTGTTATTATTATTATTATTATTATTATTATTATTATCATTTTTAATATTATTATTATAATTATTATAATTTTTTTTGGTTTTGTTATCATTATTAATATTTTTATTATAATTCTCATTTTTAATTCTATATTTATATTATGTATCTGGCCGATGTGGCGTTTTAGGGATTCCTGTGAAGTCACATCGGTATATTTTAAAACGAAAAATAAAAAAAAAAAAAATCACCACTTAATCTCCTCGTCTCTAATGTGGTGAGATTCAGTATTTTCAATATTTCGTGATAAGGTAGTTTGACCGAAGTAAATATTGGCGATACTATTTCTCTGCGCATGCAGATACGTTAGATTTAATAGCTTAAAAAATAGTCACTTTTGGATGAAGATACGAATCGCCTAGTTCCAAATCCCGATAAGTCCATAAAACTCAGATGTTCGCAAACGTCAATTATTAAAATTCAATTATTTTCATTTGATCCAAATGCATAAATGTACAGTACATATATTCTTTCTTCAAAATTACACGATCAATCAGTTTTGGTAGCATATACATACATATGTATGTATGTAGATGTGACACACTGTATTTGTATATTGTTGTATATATAATAGCCCATCGTTTGAAAACATTCTTAGAACCAGAAAATATTTTATCCTCGTTTTTTATATATTGTGGACTTATCGGGATTTGGAACTAGGCGACTCGTACATTAATTTTGATACGAAAAATCGCAAGAACCCCTAAAATAGTACACCTAACTCATTTTCGTAATTTTTGTCAGTTACGTTAAGTGGACTTAGGACGGCAGTATAGACGTATTCACGGCAAAAATTGGCAATATTGACCCCCCATTCGTACATACATGCATACATACATACATACGTACATACTCGGGTACAAGTTTTGTGACCTCAGCTTTTATAACCACAGGTGGTTGTTTGATTCGGCACATTACAATTTCACAGCAATTACGCGCACTGCCCCACCGATCGTTACCCACGATTTAAATATGCACCAATTTTGAAAAGCAGTGGCGTGCGTTAAAGGGTGGTGGGTCTAAGGGGGAAAAATGGGGTGGGGGGGGGAAAGGCTTAGGGGGTAGGAAAGCTCAAGCAGAGAGTGCTCGACGTTTCCTGAAACTTCGATCGAGAATCAATGGGGTATTAATTCTCGTTCGTTCGAGGACTTGAAGAAGCTCCTGATCAAGCAAGCTTTCCAAAGAGGGCAAATCTATAGAACCTTCCCTTCCATACCCACACCACTTTTTTAGCCCCCCCCCCCCCATCCTCCCTCTGTCTGTGCATAGTTGTATGTACATACATGGTGGTCCATAAGTAACCGTGGCTTAATCTTATGCTATAAATTTTAAACTATTCTATGGAAACCAATATGGTACCTAATTTCAACACGTCCAATAGTTCACGGAGATTAGTTTCAGCGCTCGAAATAAAAACATACATACATACATATATTATAACAACAAAACACTTACGTAACATATGTATGTACACCAATATAGATGAATTTATGGTTGTACGTATTAGGTTATTAGTATTATTATTATAGAAACTGAATTACATGCATACATGCACAATTTACACGGTTAATTTTTTTTAAATTTGAATAAATGTTAATATCACTATTTAGTTAGTCACGTGCAGTAATAATAATTCAGACAACTTGTAAAATGTTGCTAGAAAAGTGTTTGTTAGTGATGAAGTGCAGTAATAAAATATAAATAAAAAAAAATAATCAAGCGATTCCCGATGATATGTAGATTGAAATTGCAAATACGTTCGGTAAATTCAAGTTCTCTCATCAGAGGGACGGGCAAGACTGAAGTATTTTGGAATTTTGGTTCCTTTAGTATAATGGTAGCGGTACAGCTGCTTTAGAAATTTTGTTAAAATAAGAAAGCCGACAATTCAAAGAAAGATATCGTAAATTGTCGAAATGACCGACGCCCCGAGAGGGACCCGTTGCAGATCGACCATAGTGTGACGGACAGTGCCGACCATAAAGCAATAAAACTTTTTGCGCATAAAAACCCACGAATTCTAAATGTTATCTTCAAGTAACATAAGTGCATCCAGCTTTTTCAAAACATAATAATATTTTAAATGGCTTTTGGCTACAGATAAGATGCTTTTGTCGGAATTGAAATGTAAAGAATCTAACTTTCAGTCAAAGATTGTGATTTAGGAGTCATAAATGTAAAAAAAAACACCTTCTAACATTTTTTCGGCAATAATTATTGAAAGAGTACGGAAATTTTGGTTTTTTACGAAAGGGAGCGCTAAATTTACAAATTTCACGAAAGGGTACGCTACGTATTCAAATTTCACGAAAGGGAACGCCCGCTCCCTGCCGCTCCCGCTGAATTCGAGCACTGATGTATGTATAAATTATGATCAAGAATAAATTATGTTATTTTACTGTATTGAGTCTGGAATAGACAGAGGCAACACGTATTTACTTTACATTATATATTATATATATATATATATATATATATATGTATATAATAGCCGAAATCCGTCTGTCTGTCTGTCTGTCTGCTGATAACGCTCGCTGAGGAAAAATAATTTAAAAAAAACCAGAAAGAGTGGGGGATCGAACCCAGGACCGCAAGCTCGAGAGTAATCACGCTAACGCTATACTATATCGCCCTTGGTCAATTTAGTCTTTTTTTTTTAAACATTACCTATACAAGAGATCGTGACTCTGCTTTACCTACAAAAGGGATCGTAACTCTACTTTACCTACAAAAGGAATCGTAACTCTGCTAATAATACATAGATGACGCTATAAAAACTATTTTTTTTTTTTTTTGATTTTTACAAAATTATAATTATTATATATATTATAATTAATAATTATAATATAAATAGTAAAGTAAAAAAAAATCGATACTACGGGCTATAATACATAGATGGCGCTATAAAAACTATTTTTTTTTTTTTTGTCACTTACAACCGTGCGATCAATTAGTGAGGGATCTCTATTTAAAATTCAGCGGGCGTTGATATTCAACGGGCTTACACTAGTATATGTATATATAATAGCCGAAATCCGTCTGTCTGTCTGTCTGCTGATAACGCACGCCGAGGTAAGTTGATTAAAAGACACGAACCGTCCGCGCGCTTGTGGGATTTGAACCCGTGATCACCAGGTTTGAATGAGTTGTGCTAACACTATCATCCAACGGAGGCGATGACGAACCTGCTACGATTTGACAATATAATATCTCAATAGGGTCGCGACTTTGCTAAATTGTTACGTCGTTGTAATATAACGCGCCGTCTATGCAACAACTATAAAAATTTAATATTATTTTTCAATACGGGTGATGAGAACGCGCCGTTGATATTCAACGGGCTTACACTAGAATGTATATTAAAGCGTAATTCACTAGGGAGTTCGCTTGTATTGAATTTGGTTCTCTAATCGTTTATTGTGTACCATCCGAGTACATATTTTTCATAAATAAAACAAAAAAAAAATGCAAAATATTCAGTCACTTACGGGCCACCATGTAGTTGACCCAGTGTTCGCAATAGTCAGCGTATAAATCCCGAGTGTCCAATCCCGAGGCGTTTCGAGAATTCTCGAGAGTTTTACAGCGATTGCAGTATGTATTCGGTATGTTCCACGATAGGTTCGCATTTCGGAGAATTGAATCAGAGCTTGGTTGCGTGTCTAACTGTAGATATGTACATATTATGTATGTAATTATATCATACAAGTTGACTCGTAACGTCAAATTTGACGGCCCGGTGAGCGATCGCCTGCTATCATCACAATTTGAATCAAAGCTGAAAGTGTAGTTTGCAAATCTGACATACAAATATATGTACATACATATAGGATCGATGAAATTGTAAATGAAACTAATATGTATTTCATAACATTATGTAAATCGTTATAGCGGCGAATAGTGAAACTAATTGCGACATTTTCGAATGTGATTTTTCCTTATTATATAATCAACAGTTGGAGTTAAATTGATGTCAATAATATGTAGACGGATTCATATGTTGTGCATCACTGCTTTAAAGTAGCACTAAATGCATTTAACAAAAAAAAAATTAAAAATCTGAACAATTCCGCCATACAAAACGGTATACATATCTCTAGGTCAGTTTTCTTTAAATCGTTTTTCAGATTAAACTTTATAATACTTTTTAGTAATAAACTGCTTTTTTCCAACAGCTATCCATTTCATAAATGAGCAACATTTAATATAATTTTGAATATCATCATCATAATACTTTCGGCCGTTCACCATCCACTGCTGGATGTACATAGGCCTCTCCAATCCTCTTCCATTCCTGTCTGTCTCGAGCAATCTGCATCCACTTGACTCCACACATTCTTCTCAATTCATCAGCCCATCGTCTACTCTAACTTCACTTCAACTAATTCACACGTTCTCTTACGATCTTGTTATACCGAGCATACATCTTTACATGCTTCTCTGTGTGCACTGGATCTTACGTAGCATTCTTGAATTCAGCATCCAAGCATCACATCCATAGGTCATAACTGGCAGTACGCACTTGACTTCACACAGTCTTCTCAATTCATCAGCCCATCGTCCACTCGGTCTGCCTTGCTTTCTTTCACATCCTCTCGGATACCATTGCAGTATTTCTCGCGTCCATCTGCCATCCATATGTCTCCACTTCAACTTTTTCACGCGTAGTGCTATATCTGCCACTTTGGTCATACTTCTTACCCATGTATTCCTCTTACGATATCTTCTCGTAGTACCAAGCACACATCATTCCATGCTTATCTGTGTGCACTGGATCTTATGTAACATTCTTGAACTTGTTTTCATCCATGTTTCACATCCATACGTCATACTGACAGTACGCATTGGTCGTACTGTCAGTATGGCCTTATTTTTTAAGCATAGCGGGATGTTGGATTTAAAAACTATGTTCATTCTTCCAAATGCGCTCCATCCCAGTTTCATTCTTCATTGTATCACACATAATCTGAAAATAATATGATACGGCTCCCAAACTTAACCAATTTTGCAAGGTTTTCCCTATGTATTTAAAAAAATATGTATTGTATTCAAAAAAATTATTTTTCTAAAACCAATCAAAAGCCAAGCCTTTGAGGTGTTCAAACACATATTCTTTTATCATTTTTATTATTAAGTAAAACTTCTATTGGCACGGTAGTGAAAATATCGTTTGGTGGCGTCTCTATACAAACTGACCGACCGGACGGGTGAAACGATATTGTACTTATGTAGTATAAGTGCATAAGTAACATAATTTACCGTAATAAACTGTCCGACATTGTATTTACATACATATTCGATATAATGCACATGACCACGTACCGAACTGACATACGAATAATTGACCGATCTAAAGACGAGCGCTGATTGGATGACGTCAATTTCAAATCGACCAATCAGAGCTCTCTCGTCACACAAAAACAAAATGGCGGCGGCGGCCATTACTTTTAATGACTAATTAAATTAAATTTTAATTTTAATGACCTCGCGACTGACGTCATTTGTTTACAAACGGGTTTCTGTTAATATGTTTAGTTTTGTTACTGTGTTTGGTAAAATGAGTGAGTGCACCGTTACGTACATATGTGTATGTATTAAAATGCATGCCATATGTACATACATACATTCATATATATGTATGTATGTATATCATCATCATCATTTTCAGCCGTTCACCATCCACTGCTGGATGAAGGCCTCTCCAATCCTCTTCCATTCTTGTCTGTCTTGAGCAATCTGCATCCATTTGACTCCACACATTCTTCTCAATTCATCAGCCCACACTTCCACTCGGTCTACCTTTCTTTCTTTCACATCCTCTCGGATACCATTCCAGTACTTCTCGCCATCCATTCTTCTTGCTATGTGTCCAGCCCATTGCCACTTCAACTTTTACACCCGTACTGCTATATCTGCCACTTTGGTCATACTCCTTACCCTTGTATTTCTTTTGCGATCTCTTCTTGTTATGCCAAGCATACATCTTTCCATGCTTCTCTGTGTGCACTGGATCTTTCGTAGCGTTCTTGAATTTTGCGTCCAAGTTTCACATCCATACGTCATAACTGGCAGTACGCATCGGTCGTATGCCTTCTTTTTTAAGCATAGCGGAATGTTGGATTTAAAAACTATTTTCATTCTTCCAAAAGCACTCCACCCTAGTTTCATTCTTTGTTTTATTATATCCAGTCATATTCACCAATCGTCCTAGGTATAAATAACTATCAACTATCTCTACAATATGACTATCTACTGTGACTACGCTTTGCGTGCAAAATTAATTAAACATAATTTTAGTTTTATTAAAATTAATTTTTAAGCCTACTTTCCTACTTTCGTTACTTAATTCTGTTAACCTATTTTGTTAACTATAACTATATCGTCAGCGAATCTTAGATGGCTCAAATGTCTTCCGTTAATCTTGGCCCCTGATTTTTGCCATTCCTGTTTGTATATATGTAGGTATTCTTAATGTTTATTACTAGTGAACTCCCTCTTTTGTTGGTCACCGGCCGCCACTGATAGCCATAATTTAATTTAATTTAATCGCTCTCACTTCACGGTACATTTTTAAAATAAAATTGCAAACAAGTTTTACTTCTATGTATAGTGAATAGTGGCTACACACTGTTTTTGTTTTTTGATTTTCCATATTCTGATTTATGTATGTAATTTGATCGATCATTACGTATAGTTTCACTCTTATGAATTTATTAAAAATTCCAACGGGAAATAAATCCGTGTGCGATTTATTCGGTGGCTGGAGATTATACTATACATCGGCGGTTCTCAAACTTCTTTGGAATTTCTTGGGTGGCGGTCCCTTTTATTAAAAATTAAATCAATATTATTTAATGTGAAAGGTACATATTAGTCGTTAAATTTAAGTTAAAATTTTAATGGGACGGATGCATCTGCTTTGCCTGAACCAAGTTCTTCTATGTTTGACTTGGTTTTTGGCCGGTGCAACTCTCACGTCATCAGTCGCGTCTAATCTGTTTCGATATTTTGTTTTGAGAGTGTAAGTATTGTGGAAAAAGCCGTGTCACACTCATCTTTGCAACATCAGGATAGGACTGTGCCATTTCAATGTAAAAATCACTACAACATGTTTTGAACCCCCATCATTTATTAAATCAATAAACTGTCCTTGAATTAAATTGTCCTCCGAAGGCAGATCACTAATGGAGAGTGCAAACGGGTTATTGATAAATCGATAGTATTTTTCAAATTCTGTTATGTCAGGAAAATAGTGAGAAATTTCTTCGCTAAGAATTCGATACATGCTGTTTCATCACCTCAAGGATATCGTTATGGACGTTAAGCTCATTTTCATCAATATGTGTGTTCAGCTGTGGTAATGGGACAAAGTCCTTCTTCTGTAACTTTACATGCCATAGTTCGACCTTCATTTTGAAAGCTGTCAATTTTTCGTGACAATGGAGCACTGTCATATATTTTCTTTGTAGCGCCAGGTTGATTAGAAGGAACAATGGGGCCGAACACAAGACACCATATTATAATACAGTTGGGATTATACCTATATATCCCAAGAAATGTTACATGATTTAATTATAAAAATATAAATACATATGCGTTCATCTCTCACGGTCCCACCGAAACCGGTTTGCGGTCCCCCAGGGGACCCCAGGGATCCCAGTTTGAGAACCGCTGCTATACATACACATGTATATACTATGTAGTTTGAATATTATATGTACATAGTCGTGTCCTTCAGTTGCACAAATGAACCAATTCCACCGGGAGGAAATCGAGAAAATCAGCTCGAGCTGCAAATCCCTCGCCCATCACGATAAATTGTAATACGGCACGTTCAAATCGAAAAGTAATATATATTTTAATATCTCATACTTTTTTATACATACATACATACTAGCTTTATTACCCGGCTTTGCCCGGGGTATAATTAATATAATGTAATACAGTGTTTGTTTAGTAAATTATTTCGGGAGCCCAAAAAAGGGGCCGCCGGGGCAGGAGGGGGGTCTGGGGGGTGGCAAGGGGCCGGCATAGATTTTAGGGAGTATAGTAACGCTATGACGTCACTATAGGATCTTTCGAGTTATTTTCGGTTTTTTGGATTTTTTCAACTTTTTTGAATTTTTCAACTTTTGCCCCCCCCCCTAAAGCCATTCCGGCCCTCAAACCTCCCCCCCCCCCAGACGTCCCTCAAACCCCGGCGGCCCCTTTTTTGGACTCCCTCAACCTATGCGACCCCCTACCACCCGCCAGACGTCCCTCAAGCCCCGGCGGTCCTTTTTTTGAACTCCCGAAAAGCAATGCCGGGCCCTTAGAACCCTTAGAACCTTTAGAACCTTTAGAACCCCTTAGAACCCCCTCCTGCCCCGGCGGCCCCTTTTTGGGCTCCCGAAACACTATCTGCTTAAATCTACCTAAATCTGCCGAAAACATCTACTATCGTGTGTACTTCGTCGTTTCTATTAATCGCGCCCGAGCAACGCCTGGTAATTGACGAATGACCCATACGTACATACAAACTTAAGCGTTTTATATATTAGATATTTTATATATTTGTATATGTATAATACATTTTAGTATTCATCCTATTCACAATACGAAAGCTAATATCGACGATTTAATCTACACTATGACCCACAGCAGGGAAGAAAAAAGCATCAAAACACACTTTCCTCTAAAAAAAAAAAAAAAAGAACAAGATTTACGATAAATATCGTAAAAAGCGTGATAGCCTATGTTTAAAATAAGAATTTGGCTGAAAATAATTTTACTTTGAGATCGATATATACACACATACATACATACATAGAACGACGAAAGTCGGAAAACTCAAGATTGTCCGTCAGTCAGTTCGTAGATATACATATGTATGTACATATGTCATATTGGAATTGGATTAATCGAAAAACTCAGTGATTAACATTTGAATACATTGTATTACATATCGAATTGAATTTGAATTGAATTCTATAATTTTTATATTTTTTGTTTTGTTGGGGGAATGTTAACCAACGGGTGAGTGTGTGTGTGTGTGAGTAAGTAAGTGTATTGCGAGCGTTCCGCGGTTATCCAGCCAGCCAGGTAGGCCCATGCGCTACTACATTATATGTATAATAGCCGAAATCTGTCTGCTGATAACGCTCGCCGAGGAAAAATTATTAAAAAACCAGAAAGAGTGGGGGATCGAACCCAGGACCCCGGGCTCGAGAGAACTCGCACTAATGCTATTCGCCATCGCCCTTGGTCAATTTAGTCTTTTTTTTTTTTTTTTAAACATTACCTATACAAGGGATCGTGACTACATAGATGACGCTATAAAAACTATTATTTTGTTTTTGTTTTTTGATTTTTACAAAATCACTTATATACATACATACATATATAATAATTAATAATTATAATATAAATAGTAAAGTAAAAAAAAATAATCGACACTACAGGATTGCTATAATACATAGAGGGCGCTATAAAAACTATTTTTTTTTTGTCACTTACAACCGTGCGATAAATTAGTGGGGATCTCTATTAAAAAAGAGCTTTACGTAATTTAAAATTCAGCGGGCGTTGATATTCAACACTAAGTATATAGTAATATTTTAAGGAATGATGACACACTAGCTAATAAATATATAAATCATCATCATTTTCAGCCGTTTACCATCCACTACTGAAGGATGAAGGCCTCTCCAATCCTCTTCCATTCCTGTCTGTCTTGAGCAATCTGCATCCAGTTGACTTCACACATTCTTAATCAATTCATCAGCCCATCGTCCACTCGGTCTACCTTGCTTTCTTTCACATCCTCTCGCATACCATTCCGCCGTACCGTTTCGCTGCCACTTTGGTCATGCTTTTTACCCATGTATTCCTCTTACGATCTCTTCTCGTTACACCGAGCACACATCTTACCATGCTTCTCTGTGTGCACTGGATCTTGCCGAAAATTCTTGAATTCGGCATTCGGCATTAGTTCAGACTTCACACATTCTTATAAATTCATCATTCCATTGTCCACTCGGTCTACCTTGCTTTCTTTCACATCCTCTCGGATACCATTCAAGTATTTCTCGCGGCCATCTGCCATCCATTCTCCTCGCTGTGTGTCTTATTCAACTTTTTTACGCGTTCTGCTATATCTGTCATACTTCTTACCCATGTATTTCTCTTACGATCTTTTCTCGTTATACCATGCTTCTCTGTGTGCACTGGATATAACGTAGCATTGTTGAATTTAACGTCCAAATTTCACATCCATACGTCATAACTGGCAGTACGCATTGGTCGTATGCCCTATTGTTTAAGCATACTGGAATATTAACTAAAAATAAATTTAAAAAAAAAAGGAAATAATTGGATGCATTGCCAATGCTAAGCACCATGATGAATTTTTAACCCACGCCATAGAGGGACACAGGTATAGAAAGGAAAAGTGGTAGCGAAAGACCAACAAAAGAATACTTGAACCAGAATATAGAACGTTCTGGTTTTAGCAATTGTGGGGTGATGAAAAGACAGGCCCACTGACGGAAATAATTGGAAAAATGGTGCACAGACAAGCATCTATTTCCTCAACTATAAAAGAGGAAGAATATATGTATGTAGTTTGTCTTGTGCTTCCCAATTTTGAAACAAGTGCAACGGTATTGACCAGTTTGGCTACTGAACATTTGGCGTCTCTTCAGTATATCGAACCGAATCCCGGGAGTCTGCGATAGCTCGGGTACCTATGGCAAAAGTCCTTATCGAAAACGTTGAACATACATACATACATATAATATGTATGTATGTATCTAATATATAAAATACTTAAGATTGTATGTACGTATGGGTCATTCGTCAACTACCAGGCGTTGCTCGGGTGCGATTAATAGAAACGACGAAGTACACACGATTGTAGATGTTTTCGGCAGATTTAAGTACGTACGTCCCCCCCCCCCCCCTAACCTCACCCCTCCACATCCCCGCATCCCTCCTTTATTACCCGGCTTAGCCCGGGGTGTAATTAATATAATGTAATATAGTGTTTGTTTAGTAAATTATTTCGGGAGCCCAAAAAAGGGGCCGCCGAGGCTTGAGGGGGGTCTGGGGGGTGGTAGAGGGCCGGCATGGCTTGAGGGAGTCCAAAAAGGGGGCCGCCGGGGCTTGAGGGACGTCTGGGGGGTGGTTTGAGTGCCGGAATGGCTTTAGGAGGTATCAAAAGTTTAAAAAATCAAAAAAAAAATCCAAAAAAACCGAAAAAATTTTTTTTTAAAATATATTGATAGAAAAAAACTCGAAAAATCCTATAGTGACGTCATAGCGTTACTATACTCCCTAAAAGCTATGCCGGCCCATTACCACCCCCCCCAGACCCCCTCCTGCCCCGGCGGCCATTTTTTTGGGCTCCCGAAATAATTTACTAAAGAAACACACACATTACATATATTAATTACACCCCGGGCAAAGCCTGGTAATAAAGCTAGTATATTATAAGTACATACATATGTCTGTCAAACGAAATGACGCACGTGTCCCTTTTGCTGCAGCTGACCCGGTGACGTCACGTGACGTCAGAGACCACTTAAACCACACCTTCTCAAACTAACCCTCGCTACTTCTTACTTTCGTCTCTATTCTATTCGTCCTTATTTAAATATATATATGTAAATAACTACTGCTAGTGAGTACATATATGTATGTATGTGTATTTAATAGATTTTATAGTTGTTGCATAGATGGCGCGTTATAATACAACAACGTAACAATTTAGCAAAGTCGCGAGCCTATTAATATTATATTATTCAAATTGAAACAGGCCCGTCATCGCCACAGTTGGATGATAGTGTTAGCGCGACTCTTCCAACCTGGTGTAACCGGGTTCAAATCCCACTCGCGCGCGGACGATTCGTGTCTTTTAATCATTTACCGAGGCGGGCGTTATCAGCAAACAGACAGACAGACGGATTTCGGCTATTATATACATACTAGTGTAAGCTCGTTGAATATCAACGCCCGCTGAATTTTAAATATCGTAAAGCGCTTTTTTTCAATAGAGTACTACTACATAATTGATCGAAAAAACAAAAACAATAAAAAATTGTTTTTATAGCACCATCTATGTATTATAGCAATCCCCACTAATTTAACGCTTTCGATATCCACTCAAAAAAAAATAATTTTTTTTTTACTTTACTATTTTATTTTTAATTATTAATTATTATATTGTATATAATAATTATAATTTTGTAAGTGATTTTGTAAAAATCAAAAAACAAAAAAAAAAAAATGTTTCTATAGTGCCATCTATGTATTATTATCAGAATCACGATCCCTTTTGTAAATAAAGCCGAGTCACGATATGTTTAAAAAAAAAAAGGACTTAACCGACCAAGGGCGATAGGGTATAGCGTTAGCGTGATGACTCTCGAGCCTAAGGTCGTGGGTCTGATCCCCCACTCGTTCTAGTGGTTTTTTAATAATTTTTCCTCAGCGAGCGTCATCAGCAGACAGGCAGACGGATTTCGGCTATTATATATGTATATAATATACCTAACTAGTGTAAGCCCGTTGAATATCAACGAATGTTTGTTTGGTTAGTGTATGTTTATTTAATAGTTTCTTTAGTTGTTGCATAGATGGCGCGTTATAATACAATACGTAACAATTTAGCAAAGTCGCGAACACTTTAGGGAATTAATATTGGCCAATTATAGCACGTCAGACGGAATAGGGCTATTATATGTACATATATGTATATAATAATTTGTTTTATTTGACAGAGTGCATTTTGAATCGCAAATTATACGTCTATAAATGTCGTTATAAAACATAAGCTTAATAGCTTTTTAGGGGATCCTAGGATATTTTCAGAACCTAATAGGAGTAATAGGACTTTCTAGAGTGTCTGACAGCACATTGAATGACATTTTTTTCATTCTGACGACATTGAATGTGTCATTTCGTCATTTTAACATACGCACTACTAGCATGAACATTTTCCGCGAAATTCTCACAGGAATGCAATGCTCATTAACTCTGGAAGCAATAAATTATATATACATATTTTTATTGCTTTGTTTATGATATTCCAGTGAAATTGTTCCAACTTATGATATAATCATTAAATTTAAACTTAGCACAAAAGATCGTAAAAAATTTGTCACATTCACGCCCCATCAAATTAAATTTTTGTCACGGATACTAAAACTAAATATTATTCGTGTAATACGTATCACCAAGTATTAGACCGGATTAGAGGGAGTTTACTGTATATTTAAGCAAATACAGTAATAGTGTTTATTTATTTAAAATACACAAAACAAAAGTTATTATGTGCAAATGTTATTGCAGTGGAAATTGAATGAGATACAGCAAGACTATAAATGCATTTATATATTTGCATCCTGAATGATAAATTTTTATTGAAAGCACATCTGATATGCGGCGAATCAATTTACCATTGACCTTTTTTGTACCGAGTATAACACACACTATTTTATAACATTCAAAATATTGTCGGTATGTAAAACAGTATGCGTCAGATGTACGTGTGTAGTGTACATTTTGTTTTAAAACGTCTATCGCAAGTTTCCAAACGGTACAGAAAGTCAATACGAATAAAATACCATGACAGAATGCGTCTGGGCGCAGGCGCACTGTAAAAAACGTTAAAATCTACCCAACCCAACAGTGAAGATGTTCGCCTGCTGGTGAAAATTGCCGGAAAATGGCGAGACAGATTATCAGACGTGGGTGAAATTTTTCCGGAAAAAACAGTCGTGGAAATTAAGAGCTATCAAGTGAAATAAGTGATGAGCTGTGGAATGAGACGGCGTCGAGGAGAAACTTCTCCGTTAAAATTGCGGGAAAAATAAATACAAAAGAAAATTCGACAATTTCGGAAACAATATAAATAAATAATGTGTGAAAATGTATGTGACATAAGGAAAAGTTTACACTGCCACCTGTGCAACAAAGTTAAAACTACAATTGAAAATTTATTTCACTGCGGTATTGAACTCGGCTAAACTATTTATGTACATAATATTTATTTAAATTATTCTTTAAGTATTTTTAAAATATTAAAAAATAATTTAAATAAATACTTTCATACAGTTTCAATATCGACAATATTTTTTATGCATTAAAATGGAGTAAAACTTAATAATAATAAAATAGTGTAACTATTCGCACATAGATGTCACTAGAATAAGTGTTTTTATTAAACTAAAGAAAATTCGTTGGAAAATATTGGAAAATTGCCGGTGCATAATATAATATATTACACCATATATTTTCTCGGTATCCAAAGAACCGTGAAATTGAACGTGGATGAAAAATTGCCAAAATTATATACATACCTTTATGTTATGTGGGACGTGTCCACTTTTTAATAAAACTCGTGTGTCGGTAACATATTCATATAAACATATAAGAGAAAATTGACAAAACGTGTCGAATGCATGTGCATTCAATCCTTTTAATTATATAAAAACATACCGTACTGCACATGATGCTTTTCAAATTTGATGGCTAATGATGTGTAATTCTTTTCAAAAGTAAACTCACCTGTAACAAAGAAAAACAATGTTTCATTAGTGATACTGTCCAAAATAGTAAACAAATGTAAGTGTAAATTATATCTCTAAAACTATGTAATAACGCTACAGTGATGAAAACAAAAGCGTTTTAAACTATTTCATATCATTTAGGTTTTAATGATTTAACGTATGTATATATATATATGTATGTTGTGTTGTAAGTCGAGAATATTCGAGAATTTTCTTAGTTATAAAACATCTCTAGATAGTTTAATAGCTTTTTAGAGGATTCTAGAATATTTTTAGAACCTAATAGGAGTAATAGGACTTTCTAGAGTGTCTGAGAGTATTTTGAATGACATTTTTTTAATTCTGACGACACTGAATGTGTCATTTTGTCATTTTAACATACGCACTACTAGCATGAACATTTTCCACCAAATTCTCACAGGAATGCAATGCTCATTAACTCTGGAAGCAATAATTTATATATACATATTTGTATCACTTTGGTTATGATTATTCCAGTGAAATTCTTCCAATTTATGATTCATTTAAACTTAGCACAAAAGATCGTAAAAAAATTGTCATATTCACGCCCCCATTAATTTTAGTTTTTGTCACGGATACTAAACTAAATATTATTCGCGTAATTCGTATCACCTCTCCCAAGTATTAATTAGTTTACTGTATATTTAAGCAAATACAGTAATAGTATTTATTTATTTAAAATACATTGCATTATGTACAACAATTTTAAACAGAAAATTCTCGAGAATATTCTCCAAAATATTATTCCCGAGAATTTTACACTATTATCACACACAAAACGTCAATCTGCATCAAACCTTCATGTTTTAAAAGTATTCAATATCCAAATAGTATATTTGAGAAGTAATTGCCTTATTCTAATATATGTATAATGTCCATTTCGATCATAGTTTTCATGCAAATGAGATGTATGTACTTACATATGTCACTCACAATATTTTAAAACAAAACTGGACATCCGATGACACTGTCATCGGGCAGTGACTAGTATCATCAATAACAAAACTTTAAAATGTCGTTTATTTTCATCGCTGTAGTGTTAACTACATAGTTTTGCTCGCTCGTATAATCAAAACAAGATGATCGATGCATGCACATTTTCCCACGATATGTATACCATATTTGATATAGTAAAAATGATGATAGTAAACTTTTAATATAACCTATACTAACCGTGTATCTATAATGTGTACATATGTGTGTGTGTATACGGGCTTTTAAACGATTACTTTCATAATAAGATTAAGATTAAACTCAACGTACAAAGCCAGTGCATTTAAAACGTTTCGTATTTTGAATTTACCAAATTCACTTAGCAAATAGCGTTGTGTGTGTAATCGAGCTCGAGGTTTTTGGTTTTGCATTGGATTTGGAATTGGATTTCGTTGGCACAAAACGTATCGGATTACATGACCTGTGAAAATTCGTTCGAAACGTTCAATTCGGCTTACGCCGAGTATTATGAGAGGAATTTAGTTAGAGATTATACGAGAAATATTTCTCCATGTATGAAAATATCGTTGAAATATGTAAAATGTGCGATTTTTTCCCGTAAAAAGACAGCTTATACTATCCTTTGTCGGATTTGTTGAAAAAAAAAAGCGGCATTTTATATTAAAAAGGTAATACATATATTCCAAATAGGCGAAGTATCTCATTGACACATTTCTATTCATATATCCAAAGTAATCAACGATCATCTAGCTAACGTAGTTTAAAGTTGTAATTTAAAAATGCAGGACGTGTAATATTTGAGTGATTGGGCGAGAAAACTAACTTTTGAGCAATCTCTATAATTGGATTCATAGCGCATTATTATATCATACAAGTTGCCATAGTGTAATAAAAAGATTTTAAAAATATTCTCAGCGAAGGATCTCATTTTTTTTTTTCACGTACTTGAAGCCTTCTGAAAAATGCCGTCTAGTGCTCTTTATCATCTTCAAACTAATTGGAAGAAAAGGTTCATAATTCATTTTAAAATTTTATATAAATCCGACTACATTGTAGTATAATATAATATGATACTATTTTTTAATGGGAAATTTTCACGTATAGGTATGTAAAATTATCACACAAGAACAATGGACTATTGAAAGCTTACAGTGTGACAATCCATTAGGCAAAAAGTGACTGTGTATCATCATCATTATTTTCAGCCGTTCACCATCCACTGTTGGATGAAGGCCTCTCCAATCCTATTCAATTCCTGTCTGTCTTGAGCAATCTGCATCCACTTGACTGCACACATTCTTCTCAATTCATCAGCCCGTCGTTTACTCGGTCTACCTTGCTTTCTTTCACATCCTCTCGCATATCATTCCAGTATTTCTCGCAATGCGCCCACTCCAACTTTTTCACACGTTCTGCTATATCTGCCATACTTCTAACCCATGTATTCCTACTACGATCTCTTCTTTTTATACCAAGCATACATCTTTCGATGCTTCTCTGTGTGCACTGAATCTTGTGTAGCATCCATATGTCATAATTGGCATCTCCAATCCTCTTCCATTCCTGTCTGTCTTGGGCAATCTGCATCCACTTGACTCCACACATTCTTCTCAATTCATCAGCCCGTCATTCACTCGGTCTACCCTGCTTTCTTTCACATCCTCTCGGATATCATTCCAGTATTTCTCGCTATGCGCCCACTCCAACTTTTTCACACGTTCTGCTATATCTGCCATACTTCTTACCCATGTATTCCTATTACGATCTCTTCTTTTTATACCAAGCATACAGCTTTCGATGCTTCTCTGTGTGCACTGAATCTTGCGTAGCATCCATATATCATAATTGGCATCTCCAATCCTCTTCCATTCCCGTCTGTCTTGAGCAATCTGCATCCACTTGACTGCACACATTCTTCTCAATTCATCAGCCCATCGCCCACTCGGTCTACCTTGCTTTCTTTCACGTCCTCTCGCATATCATTCCAGTATTTCTCGCTATGCGCCCACTTCAACTTTTTTCACACGTTCTGCTATATCTGCCATACTTCTTACCCATGTATTCCTATTACAATCTCTTCTTTTTATACCAAGCATACATCTTTCCATGCTTCTCTGTGTGCACTGGATCTTGCGTAGCTTGAATTTAGCATCCATATGTCATAATTGGCATCTCCAAACTTCTTCCATTCCTGTCTGTCTTGGGCAAACTGCATCCACTTGACTCCACACATTCTTCTCAATTCATCAGCCAATCTTCGATCTACCTTCACATCCTCTCACACACCATTCCAGTATTTCTCCCGTCCATCTGCCAACCATTTTTCTCACTGTATCCACTACAACTTTTTCACACGTTCTCCTATATCTGCCACTTTGGTCATACTTCTTATCCATGTATTCCTCTTGCGATCTCTTCTTGTTATCTTACGTAACAATTTCTTGAATTAAGCCATCCACGTATCACAAAATCACAACCATAGGTCATAACTGGCTGTACGCACTTGACTCCACACATTCGTCTAAATGCATACATCAGCCCATCGTCCATTCGGTCTACCTCGCTTTCTTTCACATCCTCTCGCAAACCATTCCAGTATTTCACGCGTCCATCTGCATTATTCTCACTACATACATATGTGCCACTTCAACTTTTTCACACGTTCTGCTACATCTACCGCCTCGGTCCATGCTTTTTAACTCTTACGATCTCTTCTCATTATACCGAGCATGTGAGTCGCCTATTTCCAAAGTCCACAATATATAAAAAAACGAGGATAAAATATTTGCTGGTTCTAAGAATGTTTTCAAACGATGTCTTATACTTGAATTATTCAAAATACCGCCACGTGCGCCGTAAAAAAATATTGAAAATCAGTGTTAGTTCCAAAAACTGACAATTGCACTATGACAAAAGCCGATAAAATCCATATTTAGAAACAAACAACGATAAGTCCACGTTTCTAATCTCAATATTTTGCTTAATATCAACAAAATTAAGTTTAAATGAGTTTAAACGCCATCAAGCAAATAAGTCTGTAGCGGAAAAACCGCGCGTTTGCGAACAAGTGACCGTTGTGGACTTATCGGGATTTGGAACTAGACGACTCATATGTACATAGTACATCTGTGTGCACTGGATCTTGCGTAACACACTTGAATTAAGCATCCACGTTTCATTTGGTCGTGTGCCTTATTTTTTAACCATGTTGCCTGTAATAACAATGTTTTATTTATCAGCAGTAACTGTGTGTATGCGGAAATTCACAGTTTAATATGCACCGTTTTATGTATGTATGTACATGTGTACACCTGCGGCTAAAGTTACCTGTTGAACGGAAAACAGTATACGAACAATATTTTCATCTGAAAATGTGGCTCATACTAAATTGGCATTTCTAATACATACATACATACGTACATACATTACGGTGACGCGTCCTCGTCCACTAACTACCGTACGTTACTCGTTTTTTTTACTTTTTTATTTTATTTTTTAAACCGTTAAAATCAACCGATCCCAAGGAATTGCGACACACCGTAAAATATTTAAACACGTGTACACGTGTGTAAAGTTAGATGTTTGCTAGTGTGCGTGACAAGTGACATATGTACATATATATTGTATAGATTGTATACAGTGGGACTGCAGCGCAAGTCTGCATTGCGGCACACCAGTGGCGCTCAATCTTTCGCCGATTGCGCACCCCTGAATATACATACATACATACATACATACATACAACCGGATATTGCCGGGGGTGCTCAATACCCCATCAAACCGGACGTTGACAACCGGCCGTTGATTAACTTTTAACCCTCGCAACGACATCCTAACGACCGTTAGCCACTTACCGACACACACACATACATACATGCTAATATACGTATGTATGTATGTACATATGCCTGCGATCGTTACACACGTTGTATCCTAAAGGGTTCGCATAATACGTGCATACATACAGATACGGGGTGAGCAAAAAGTTCGGGCAGTGCTGACCTGTTTTGGTTAGTTACTAGCGTAAGCCCTTACTTAAATTGATTTACCGTGGTAAAGTTGACGTATCGAAAGCTTGCTTACTTTGAGACATGTGCATACATATAATACATATATACATAGAGGGTGTGGCGTTAATTTACTGTCGGCTATCTACATATAACACCTAAATTATTATATACATATATGTATAATAGCCGAAATCCGTCTGTCTGTCTGTATGCTGATAACGCCGGCTGAGGAAAAATTATTAAAAAAAAAACCCACCAGAACGTGTGGGGGATCGAACACACGACCGCAAGCTCGAGAGTCATCACGCTAACGCTTACTCTATCACCCTTGGTCAATTTAGTCCTTTTTTTTTTTTAAACATTACCTATACAAGGGATCTTTACTTAGCTTTACCTACATACCTACCTACCTACCTACATTATCTACATTACCTACATATAGATGACGCTTATTATTACTAAATTACCTTGACCCGGCGCTACCTACATAAGGGATCGTGATTCTACTAATAATACATAGATGGCACTATAGAAACAATAAAAATTATAATTATTATATATATATAATAATTAATAATTATAATATACATAAAGAGCAGAGTAAAAAAAATTTTGAGTGGGTATCGATAGGGTTCAATTAGTAGGGATTGTTATAATACATAGATGGCGCTATAAAAACTATTTATTTTTTTTTTGTTTTTTTTTTTCGATCAATTAGTGGAGATCTCTATTAAAAAAGCGCTTTACGATATTTAAAATTCAGCGGGCGTTGATATTCAACGGGCTTACACTAGTATATATATATGTAATAGCCCTATTCCGTCTGTGTGTGTGTGTGTGTCTGTGTGCTGATAACGCTAAAAGCGGGATTTGAACCCGGTATCACTGTTTGGCTTACGCTGTGATCCAAACTAGATAATAAACGGACCAATATAAATAATGAGTAGGCTCGCGACTTTGCTAAATTGTTACGTTGTTGTATTATAACGCGGCATCTATGCAACAACTATTAAAACTATTAAATTTAATATTATTGCGTTGGTATCTCTAGGGTTTGATTCGCGTATTCGCATATATATATATATATATCTTCATTGGCAAGATCTATCTATAGGTACTAAATCTAAACTAAATTTATCTAACATATGTAGTTGTGAGACTGTTTAACAAAAATGCCAACGTTCCTACTGAATCAATGTCCGTTCCCTCTCTCCCCTTCTTCTCCCACACAAGGAAATGGACAACCATTAGAGAGTATCTTTCCCAAGAGACGACTTTGACAAAAAAACATCAAAGTGAAGCAACTTACGCTCGAAATCGAATATGGGATAAAAATGAAAAAAAGATGTATGAGAGACTTATTTGGTAGATGTACATAAGTGAAATAACTACACTTGTTTATAGGTTGACAGGATTTATGTCCTAAAATTAAATTGTAAAAAGTTCAGTACGTAAAATAAAAAATTCGATATATCTACACATATATTTATAATGAATGTACATATGTACATAGAGCTCTAAACATCAAGTTAACGTATTTTAAAAAATATGTTTTAAAGTGGAATGATTCCATCCGTGTTAAAAAAATAAGCTGGTCTTAAGGCTAAGTGTAAAAACCGGAAAATTAATAATAGCTAATACTTACACTATGTATAAGTATGTATAATGAATTTTGCACGCAAAACGTAGTCACAGTAGATAACCATATTGTAGACATAGTTGATAGTTATTTATACCTAGGGCAGTTGGTGAATATGACTGGATGTAAAGAAGAAGAAATAAAACGAAGAATGAAACTAGGATGGAGTGCTTTTGGAAGAGTGAACATAGTTTTTAAATCCAACATTCTGCTATGTTTAAAAAATAAGGCATACGACCAATGCGTACTGCCAGTTATGACGTATGGGTGTGAAACTTGGACGCTAAATTCGAGAATGCTACGAAATATCCAGTGCACACAGTGAAGCATGGAAAGATGTATGCTTGTCATAACAAGAAGAGATCGCAAAAGAAATGCATGGGTAATAAGTATGACCAAAGTGGCAGATATAGCAGAACGGGTGAAAAAGTTGGAGTGGACACACAGTGAGAAGAATGAATCTAATACTGGAATGGTATCCGAGAGGATGTGAAAGAAAGCAAGGTAGACCGAGTGGAAGATGGGCTGATGAATTGAGAAGAATGTGTGGAGTCAAGTGGATGCAGATTGCCCAAGACAGACAATAATGGAAGAGGATTGGAGAGGAAAATGATGATGAATACTTACACATAAATGCAAATCATTCATCATTTCGATACTGTAACAAATGATGATTCCACTTTCAAACAATCGTATAAGAGTGTTTTTGTGACGCTATTGGTCGCACAATATAATTAAAATCTATATAATAGCCCAATTCCGTATGTCTGTGTGCTGATAACGCTCGCCTCGGTAAAGGTTGAAATAAACACGAACGTCGCGAGTGGAATTTGAACCCACGATCACTAGGTTTGGGTGAGTTGGCGCTAACGCATTCATCCAGCCTCCTATTATTATTTAAAAATATTAATCCTTAGTAGGTACGCGACATTGCTAAATTGTTACGTAATAAATTACGTCCAACACGTCCGTTGATATTCAACGGGCTTACTACGCGTCAACATTAAAATTCATCACCATTTCGCATTTAATTTACCTACTCGATAGAACGTATTAAATTCAAATCACGTGTACAAATTCCAGTTCCGAATACATTCGAGAAAAGTTTTTGCTTTCAGCGCGATATCTCAAAAGTACCAGGCTTTGAATTACAAATTTGCATAACAATGATCTGGCTAGTGTTGCATTCAATGCATTCCGTGACCGTTGTGAATGTTATTTTCAAAAAACCGCAAAAAATATACATATACCTCAAAAATTGTACAAGTGTTTAAAATATGGCGTTTCGTCAATTTTATACAATATACTCTAATATTTTACTTTACTCGAAGTATTGGCTTATTATTATTGAGAAATTTTTTAACTAAAAATTTATTATTTATCAATGTACATATGTATGCTTCCTACATACATAGAAGTATCTTCAAATCAGTTGCAACAGCATTGCAAATTCAACATACTGCACAAGCATAAAGCCGTGATGCCAAAATGGATATACACTCCAAATAAAGCCATATATATATATGTACATACATATATGAATCGCCTAGTTCCAAATCCCGATAAGTCCATAAAACTCACTTGTTCGCAAACGCGGTTATTCTGCTACATACTTATTGGCTTGATGGCGTTTAAACAAAATATTGAGATTAGAAACGTGGACTTACCGTTGTTTGTTTCTAAATATGGCTTTTATCAGCTTTTATCATAGTGCAATTGTCAGTTTTTGGAACTAACACTGATTTTCAATATTTTTTTACGGTGCACTTGGCGGTATTTGGAATAATTCAAGTATAAGGCATCGTTTGAAAACATTCTTAGAACCAGAAAATATTTTATCCTCATGTTTTATAACATATATATAGTGGACTTATCGGGATTTGGAACTAGGCGACTCATATATATGTACATAGAGTGAGTGACGTTTCATGCATGCAAACGATGCAATTTTATTATGTATGCTATTCGTTTAAAGTACTTTATTTCAGTCTCAAACTCACCCTGGATATGTCTCGAATGTCTGATCGTTGCATCGCGTAACCTAATTCTCTCTGTGAAGTGTAAATTTAAAGATGCTGGCAGTTAAAGCAAAGCTCCACAACTTCACAATGAACTGTGCTTTCTGATAATATCGCCTAGTTCTAAAAATATGCAATACAATAACTGCATCACATTTTATTTCGCTAGCTACGATCCCTCAAACCCCGAAGAGAGTTTTGTGACCGAATGAAGTATGCTTCACCATTCTGTATACAATTTTACATTTGTATTTTATACCATATTGTGTATGAAATACTCAATCAATTGATATTTTTCACTCTGTCTGCACATATATGTACATATGTACGTATGTACATATTAATATTACAATTCACCAAGAAAGTAACGTGGCACACATAGTGGAAAATATATGTATGTATATTCCAGTTGTAGGAGCTTAAAGCTTAGACAATAATTCTCACATATGTATAACTGAAAAAATGTAAAGAAAGAGAGCGTTGCAAGTACATATGTATGTATGTAGGTACTTTACATAAACTTTTAATATACAAAAATGAATTACATAATGCTAAGATTATGTTTTAATGAATTTTGCACGCAAAGCGTAGTTAATCATATTGTAGAGATAGTTGATGGTTATTTATACCGAGGATGGAGTGCTTTTGGAAGAATGAGCATAGTTTATAAATCCAACATTCCGCTATGCTTAAAAAATAAGGCATACGACCAATCTCTAAATTCAAGAATGCTACGTAAGATCCAATGTACACAGAGAAGCATGGAAAGATGTATGCTCGGTATAGCGAGAAGAATGGATGGCAGATGGACGCGAGAAATACTGGAATGGTATCCGAGAGGATGTGAAAGAAAGAAAGGTAGACCGAGTGAAAGATGGGCTGATGAATTGAGAAGAATGTGTGAAATCAAGTGCGTACTGCCAGTTATGATCTATGGTTGTGATACGTGGATGCTGAATTCAAGAATGCCACGTAAGATCCAGTGTACACAGAGAAGCATGGATGCTCGATATAACAAGAAGAGATCGTAACAGGAATACATGGGTAAGAAGTATGACCATAGTGGCAGATATAGCAGAACGTGTGAAAAAGTTGAAGTGGACACATAGCGAGAAGAATGGATGGCAGATGGACGCGAGAAATACTGGAATGGTATCCGAGAGGATGTGAAAGAAAGCAAGGTAGACCGAATGAACGATGGGCTAATGAATTGAGAAGAATGTGTGAAATCAAGTGCGTACTGCCAGTTATGATCTATGGTTGTGATACGTGGATGCTGAATTCAAGAATGCCACGTAAGATCCAGTGTACACAGAGAAGCATGGACAGATGTATGCTCGATATAACAAGAAGAGATCGTAACAGGAATACATGGGTAAGAAGTGTGACCAAAGTGGCAGATATAGCAGAACGTGTGAATAAGTTCGAGTGGACACATATGGATGGCAAGATGGACGCGAGAAATACTGGAATGGTATCCGAGAGGATGTGAAAGAAAGCAGGGTATACCGAGTGGAAGATGGGCTCATGAATTGATAAGAATGTGTGCAGTCAAGTGCGTACTGCCAGTTATGACCTATGGTTGTGATACGTGGATGCTGAATTCAAGAATGTACACGTAAGATCCAGTGCACACAGAGAAGCATGGACAGATGTATGCTCGATATAACAAGAAGAGATCGTAAGAGGAATACATGGGTAAGAAGTGTGACCAGTGGCAGATATAGCAGAAAGTGTGAAAAAAGTTCGAGGGAAATATGGATGGAAAAGATGGACGCGAGAAATATTGGAATGGTATCCGAGAGGATGTGAAAGAAAGCAAGGTAGATGAAGTGGTGGAAGATGGGCTGATGAATTGAGAAGAATGTGTCCAGTCAAGTGCGTACTGCCAGTTATGACCTATGGTTGTGATACGTGGATGCTGAATTCAAGAATGCCACGTAAGATCCAGTATACACAGAGAAGCATGGACAGATGTATGCCCGATATAACAAGAAGAGATCGTAACAGGAATACATGGGTAAGAAGTATGACCAAAGTGGCAGATATGGCAGAACGTGTGAAAAAGTTGGAGTGGACACACAGCGAGAAGAATGAATCTAATACTGGAATGGTATCCAAGAGGATGTGAAAGAAAGCAAGGTAGACCGAGTGAACGACGGGCTGATGAATTGAGAAGAATGTTATTTATGTAGAAGAAATATATAAATAAACATATTTCATGTTTTTTTATACAATATATATTAGTAACCGGGTATGGAGTTTTAGAAATATTCAACTTAGAATTTGTCACTACATAGAAATCTTTTTATTTCGAAATTCTTCACGAACATTTAACGTACTTGAATCGGTGAGAATAGTCTAATTGAAAATAATTGCGATCGGAGGCAAGTGCGGTGTATTTCTACTGCACACTGTACACTTCACGAGTTTAATGCTAAAGTGGAAAATTCGCAATCGACTTTCATCTGAACCATTGAAAAATTTGCAGACCACACAAGTACCCGTGCAGGAAGACTTTTATTCGATTCGTACTTTATTTCGATGGTAAATTTTATTACACTTTTTGCATTAAAAAATGCGAAAGCACAGTGATTAGACTGTTGGAGTGTTAATCTCTTGAGCAAAGGTTCAGGGTTTGATCCCAGTATGTTGAAAAGCTTTGGACCTCAAATATCGTCATAGGCAAGATGTGAATATTATTAAATCCAGATCAGCTATCTCCTGTTGAAATTTGCCAATTTATCTAACTTCCTACCTACTAACTTCCTTCCTTCTAACTTCCTTCCTACTAAATATTCCTTCCTACCCACCAAATCATTGTCCGTTCCTTCTCTCCCTTCATAAAGGTAATAGTTTCACCGCTGGAGAGTATTTTTCCCTACTAATACTACTCGATTTGATTCTAAAGGTACTATATAAAGTACATATGTATGTACAACGAGTGTGCGCTATAGTTACAGCGGACGTTTCATTAAATGGAAATTAGTTTTTATTGCAATGTTTATTGCACCGATGCACCGGTGCAATAAACAATGAAATTTTCCGCATCGCTATGTTGTAAATATCGTTTTGCGGTTTTAAACCTGCAATTGTTACGCGTGTTGTATGTACATACATATGTTAAATTAATTTGCGTTGAAACCGCAATATACATACAATAAATATTGTCGTTGTGCAATTAATATCGTGCGGTGCGATATGTCGAGTGTTGCTTTTGCAAATTGTATTAATTTTCATCCAACAATATTAGATTAATTAATGCACGAATGAAGATTTGCATTGTGTTTGCAATATGTCAAAATGCGATACATACGTACATACAATATCCGACGTGTCAAGTTTGTTTGTCGTATGAAAAGTTCACTAAAAAATACTATAAAATAGTACAAAACTAAAAAAAAAATTATTCATATGTAAATATGTACAACGCTGCATTGATATTTTAACAAAATAAATTTCCTTGGTAATAAATCAAAATAGTAATTATGATGATAAACAAAAATGCCTATATACACACTGCACTTATCATATATGTATGTATATAATAGCCCTATTCCGTCTGTCTGTATGTCTGTATGTCTGCTGATAACGCTCGCCTCGGTAAATAATTAAAAAAAAACCAGAACGTTGCGCGAGTGGGATTTGAACCCGATATTACCAGTTGGGAAGAGGGTGCGCTTACGCTGTGATCCAGACTAGGTAGTGACGGGCCAGCTACAATCTAATTCAATCATCATCTTTTTTTTATACTGGCATACCTGTTAAGTAGTTACATACTTACTTAAATATAAATACTAACATACAAATCCTCAAAGTAGCATTCACATTCAAACCAATCTAATTCAATCATCATCTTTTTTTTTATACTAGCATACCTGTCCGCATTTAAAATACATCTCATACCTCTATTTTTTAATATTTGTAATCTATCTCTAGTCGAATTATCTAACATATTTAATAATGAAACACAATACATAATAAAATGAGGTCTGACAATTACATTATAAATTATTATTTTAGTTTCTTGAGATAATAATTTTCTTAGCCCACATAATATTCCTACTTTTTTTTTAAATTAAAAATTGACCGTCGTTAATTTACTGTCGGCTATCTACATATAATACCTATATTATTATTATATATATAATAGCCCTATTCTGTCTGTGTGTGTGTGTTTTGTCTGCTGATAACGCTAAAAGTGGGATTTGAACCCGGTATCGCTGGTTCGGAACATTGAGCGTTTACGCCGTGATCCAAACTAGATAATAAACGGGCCTGCTACTATTTGACAATATAAATAATGAATAGGCTCGCAACTCACTGGGCTCAAACTGGGACAGTCCCGGTCAAAACGGGACGTATGCTAAGCCTACATATAGGTATTATACATATATATTATATATATAATAGCCGAAATCCGTCTGTCTGTCTGTCGGTCTGTGTGTGTCTGTCTGATGATAACGCTCGCTGAGGTAAATAATTAAAAAAAAAAAAAACTAGAACGAGTGGGATTTGAACCCGAGATCACCAAGTTGGGAGGAATCGCGCTTACACTATCTTCCAAACGGAGGCGATGACGGACGTATTATAATTGGCCAATATTTATTCTTAAAGTGTTCGCGACTTTGCTAAATTATTACGTTGTTATTGTAACGCGCCGTAGATGGCGCAACATATTGCGCAAACTAGTCGCGCGAGTGGGATTTGAACCCGAGATCACCAGTGACGGGCCAGCTGCAATTTTTGACAATATAATATCTCAACAGGCTCGCGACTTTGCTTAATTGTTACGTTGTTGTATTATAACGCGCCATCTATGCAACAACTGTTAAATTTAATATTATTTTTCAGTACGGGTGGATGAGAACGCTCCGTTGATACCTCTACCTCTATTGTGTAATATTCTATAATCTATCTCTAGTTGACTCAATTAACTCTACATAGTTGTGTGTGAAATGAATCTAAATTTTTTAACTTATTACATTAGGTATTTTATATTATATTATATAGTATACGAGTGGTAATGGGTATAGGGATACAATTCGACGTGGTTTAAATTTTATTTTTATTTTTATTTTTTAAATGTAATATTCGCGTGCTATATCCTTGCGGGAGCATTTCAAAGCTAGCAAAAGATAAGTTTAGGCTTTCGGACGAAAAATGTTTCATTTGGGAGCGCTTTTTTGAAAGGTACATTTGAATATTTGAGAGCAACTGGTCGAAGGGCACTTTCTACCTCTATCCCGTTTCAGACTTCCAATTTGAATTTTTTATCCTTTGCGGTCGAAATGTCGACACGTAAACAATACAATGCAGAAAGGATACCTGTATGTATAATATATATTAATATTCAATTACAATCGTCGCGTTTAGCCAGCTCGGTATGCGGAATGCCTTCGTGAACGGAAAGATTCGAATATTGTTGGCAATATTTGGACGCCGGTAAAATTCATCTCGTGTCGAAATTTGCCAATTTTTATCCAACTTAAAACAGTGAGATGCGCTCACTTTAACAATCATAAATATTTGAGTCGCCTAGTTCCAAATCCCGATAAGTCCACAATATATAAAAAACGAGGATAAAATATTTTCTGGTTCTAAGAATGTTTTCAAACGATGCCTTATACTTGAATTATTCCAAATACCGCCAAGTGCGCCGTAAAAAAATATTAAAAATCAGTGCTAGTTCCAAAAACTGACAATTGCACTAAGATAAAAGCTGATAAAAGCCGTATTTAGAAACAAACAACGATAAGTCCACGTTTCTAATCTCAATATTTTGTTTAATATCAACAAAATTAAGTTTAAAAGAGTTTAAACGCCACCGAGCAAATGAGTCTGTAGCAGAAAAACCGCGTTTGCGAACAAGTGAGTTTTATGGACTTATCGGGATTTGGAACTAGGCGACTCATTTAACGTTAACTCACCGCTGACGGCACCGTAATTGACGCGGGTAAACCGTAAAATGGTGATAATTTCGAAATATTGAAAGTGTCAAACCCACGACGATATCAACAAGGTATTGTTATTGTTATTGGTATTTACCCATCATCATTGAGACATATGCATCCACATGACTCCACACGTTCTTCTCAATTCATCTTGCTTTCTTTCACATCCTCTCGGATACCATTCCAGTATTCCATCCATTCTTCTCGCTACGTGTCCACTTCAACTTTTTCACACGTTCTGCTATATCTGGTCACTTTGGTCATACTTCTTACCCATGTATTCTTGTTATACCAAGCATACACCTTTCCATGCTTCTCTGTGTGCACTGAATCTTACGTAACATGCTCGAATTCAGCATCAACGTATCACAACCATAGGTCATAACTGACTGCACACATTCTTATCAATTCATCAGCCCGTCTTCCACTCGGTCTACCCTGCTTTCTTTCACATCCTCTCGGATACCATTCCAGTATTCCATTCATTCTTCTCGCTATGTGTCCACTTCAACTTTTTCACACGTTCTGCTATATCTGCCACTTTGGTCATACTTCTTACCCATGTATTCTTGTTATACCGAGCATAAACCTTTCCTTGCTTCTCTGTGTGCACTGGATCTTACGTAACATGCTTGAATTCAGCAGACACGTATCACAACCATAGGTCATAACTGGCAGTACGCACTTGACTGGACACATTCTTCTCAATTCATCAGCCCATCTTCCACTCGGTCTACCCTGCTTTCTTTCACATCCTCTCGGATAACATTCCAGTATTTCTCGCATCCATCTGCCATCCATATGTGTCCACTCGAACTTTTTCACACGTTCTGCTATATCTGCCACTTTGGTCATACTTCTTACCCACGTATTCATTTTGCTATCTCTTCTTTTTATACCAAGCATACATCTTTCCATGCTTCTCCGTGTGCACTGAATCTTCCGTCCATATGTCATAATTGGCATCTCCAATCCTCTTCCATTCCTGTCTGTCTTGAGCAATCTGCATCCACTTGACTCCACACATTATTCTCAATTCATCAGCCCGTCTTCCACTCGGTCTACCTTGCTTTCTTTCACATCCTCTCGGATACCATTCCAGTATTCCATTCATTCTTCTCGCTATGTGTCCACTTCAACTTTTTCACACGTTCTGCTATATCTGCCACTTTGGTCATACATACTTCTTACCCGTGTATTGTTTTTATACCAAGCATACATCTTTTCATGCTTCTCTGTGTGCACTGGATCTTGAATTTAATTTTGTATATGCGATCTAAACACATATGTACGTACGTACGTATGTATGTACATATATTTTCAACAGGTGTTGTTATATTTAAAGATTTTTATGCTATTGGTGCTGAATAGTTTCGACATTTGGTGAGAAGGGATCTAGAGCATGGCAATTGGGATTGCACATATTAAAAATTCGAATGGGAAATCCGCCAAAGTCGTTTTTCCCATCTGCTCTTATTCGGCTGGTCGTATTGAATAACAATAAAGCCTCCGAGTTTTGGATATTCGCCAAAGAAAATTTTACTTCTTTTCCACGGATGGACGTGAAAAAGAAGAAGAAAGGTGGATCTCCAAGTAAAGGAAAGAAAAGTGAACGAAACTCTTGCAGCAGATGTTGCCATCGTATAAATGCCGAAAGCTTTATATATGTATGTATATACATATATACATACATACATGCACGCACGTGCATATCGAAAAATGCACAATATTGTATACAATTGAATTCTTGTATGTATGTACATACATATGTATGTCGGTCTGCTTGTTACATTCCGGCACCGTTTGACTAATAATTGTAATCAAACTTTGTCTGGGACTATGAACTACTCTTTGAACCGAATCGGTGTCTAATGGGGATATAACACAGGGGTAGTTTACTCGCTACGATCTCGCTGGTTTGCTGGTCGCTGGTAAACTGGCTCGTGTAATAGACGCAGTAAGTAAACTGGAGTGAAGTTCGAACGTTTGAACTTTACTCGCACTAGCTGGTTCGTGTGACGTCACTTCATTGACTTAACAGATTAAAAAAAAAAATCCTTATATTCAAAGTAAACGCAGAATATTTCCGTTGCACGTGCAACTATTACTATAAATTAAATCAAAAACACTTAAGCGAGTATTACACGGGGACAGTTTACACGCTACTATTTCGCTAGTTTACTAGCCGACACGTAGAGCTAGTAGCGAGTAGCTAGTAATCCTATTACACGTGTTTAGTATACTCGCCAGTGGCGCTGTGGTCAACTTGTCTTTGTACACAGTCTGCAAGTACTTGTTTTCCTTCCTTTTTTTTAATACATTTTAAAAAATAAACGTGCGTTTTTTAATAATATAATTTTGACTAAACCTTCATACATGTATGTATGTGTGTTGGGAGTTTAAAATGAACCGCTCAACCTCAAAATGTCAAAATGAAGTGACGCCACACTAGTCGGGATAGTAGCGAGTAAAGTTCAAACGTTCGAACTCCACTCGCTCGACCAGAAAAAGCCAGATAGTTTACTAGCTTCGACCATTGAGCGGGTATTACACAGGGATAGTTTACTCGCTACTAGCTCGTGTAATAGGCGAAGACAGTAAACTATCTGGCTTTTTCTGACCGAGCGAGTGAAGTTCGAACGTTTGAAGTTTGCTCACTACGACAGCGCCACTAGCGGCAGAGAGTGGCGCCACTGGCGAGTACACTAAACACATGTAATGGGGGTACTACACAGCGTGTAATAGGCGAAGTTAGTAGTTCGAACTTTACTCGCACTAGCTGGCTTGTGTGACAGTTTGAGGTTATGCGTTTCATTTTTCAGCTCCCAACACACACACACACACACAGTACACTTCAATGGACATGATACATTTACGATATTGAAAATTCAGCGAGCATTTTGATGATGGGTGCAAAACACGTGTGATGACAGCGCCTCTAGCGGCAGCGAGTGGCGACATTAGCGAGTAAACTTAACACGTGTAATAGGTTTACTAGCTACGCGCCACCAACTCTACGTGCTGGTCAGTAAACTAGCGAGTAACTAGATCCAAGCGTTCTAACTAGAAACGCCAAGCTAGTATTAAAACGAAGCGAATGTCGTTAATAAAACGCGCATCGTTAAATCGGAATTATCGCAATGAGCAAAATACAAACTCGCTACACTGAAGCGGTATTCGGTTTTATCTGTATTTTTTTTTATTGTATAAAATTTAAATGTTTGATTCTGTGGCGTTTGATAAATCGACGGATGAAAGGTTCAAAAGTATAATACCCGTGTAATAAATCGATTTTACCTACTGCGAAATGGGATACGAATTTTATGTAAATTCAGGTCTGTCTCTGTTCCTTATACGTGCATTCTTATACCGTTTGACTAAACGGAACCACACTTTGCAGATGTATTTAGTAAAATTTCTTACGGGTAACGCCGGGTACTACAACTGCTGCTATTACATATGCATATACATACATATGTACATGCCCAGTATTTATGTATAATATCATATTATATATGTATATATAATAGCCAAAATCCGTCTGTCTGTCTGTCTGCTGATAACGCTCGCTGAGGAAAAATTATTAAAATCCCACCAGAACGATTGGGACCCCAGGCTCGAGAGAACTCGCACTAATGCTATTCGCTATCGCCCTTCGTCAATTTAGTCTTTTTTTTTTTTAAACATTACCTATACAAGGGATCTTTACTCTGCTTTACCTACATACCTACCTACCTACCTACATTATCTACATTACCTACATATAGATGACGCTTATTATTACAAAATTATAATTATTATATATATATATAATATGTAATTAATAATTATAATATAATAAAAATAAGGTATAAAAAAAATTATCGACCTGGTTATTAATTAAATTATCGAAATTATCGTTACCGTTGGATCAATTAGATGGCGCTATAAAAACTATTAAATTTTTTTTGTTACAACTCACTTACAAAATCACTTACAAAATAGCAGAAAAATTAATAATTATTATAATAAAATAGTTAAGTAGAAAATATAAATTTTTCGCATCTATGCAATATTAATATTATTTTTCAGTACGGGTGATGAGAACGCTCCGTTGATATTCAACGGGCTTACATTATATATATATATATATAATAGCCCTATTCGGTCTGTGTGTGTGTGTCTGTCTACTGATAACGCTCGCCTCGTTAAATAATTAAAAAATCAGAACGTCACGCGATTGGGATTTGAACCCGAGATCACCGGTTCGGGACAGTGACCGCTTACGCTGTGATCCAAACTATGTAGATAATAACGGGCCTGCTACAATTTGACTATATAATTTCTCAATAGGCTCGCGACTTTGGCTAAATTATTACGTTGTTGTATTATAGCGCGCCATCTGTGCAACAACTATAAACACTATTAAATTTAATATTATTTTTCAGCACGGGTGATGAGAACGCACCGTTGATATTCAACGGGCTTACACTAGTTTAATATGAGACGCATCGATCGAATCTTTGGCGTACATTTTAATTTCAAACCACTCAAAATCCACTTCTGTACGAATTTACACCTCATTTACCATTATCGTTAGTGAATTGAATGAATAAAAAAAAAAATTACAAATAGAAGATTTCACTTTTTTTTTTTGTTCCATTCTTACAGAGAAATAATTCAAGGAGAATATCGAGCGAATTTTTACTTCCCCTAAAGAATTTTCGCGTGGGCTGTAATCGATTCCTTTAACGACTTACGAAGTCGAGGAGAGAGGGACATTTTAATTGCTACGGAATCGTAGTATAGATACGAATATACGCTAACAACCTTTTTTTTTTATTTTATCCGCATACTATTGCCAGGACCGAATGAATTTGGAATCCCTAATAAACATAATCTGCATCTGAAATTGCCTAATTTTATTTTAAACAGTTTTCGAAAAATTTATACAGTGAACGTTACGGGGCAAGTCATCAAGGACCCGTATAAATTTTTATATACAACTTTAATCGAGTTGAATAGATAATCAAATAAATAAATATTTGAGTCGCCTAGTTCCAAATCCCGATAAGTCCATAAAACTCACTTGTTCGCAAACGCGGTTTTTCTGCTACAGACTTATTTGCTTGATGGCGTTTAAACTCATTTAAACTTAATTTTGTTGATATTAAACAAAATAGTGAGATTAGAAACGTGGACTTATCGTTGTTTATTTCTAAATATGGCTTTTAACAGCTTTTATCGTAGTGCAATTGTCGGTTTTTGGAACTAACACTGATTTTCAATATTTTTTTACGGCGCACTTGGCGGTATTTGGAATAATTCAAGTATAAGGCATCGTTTGAAAACATTCTTAGAACCAGAAAATATTTTATCCTCGTTTTTTATATATTGTGGACATATCAGGATTTGGAACTAGGCGACTTAAATTTTAACCGATAACGTACGAGACAAGTTCAAGAGGGATATACTTTGACACGATGTGACTTAATAAACACGTCATAACAACAATTAATTAATATAATCAAAGTTGAAAAATACCTTCAGTATTCATTAACAGGTGCTAAATATATAACTTGTGCGAAAGTCATAAAAATACCTGTGTTTTAAGCGGAATAAGTAAGCTTTTTCAGTCTTATTACGTTTTATGCTTCAGCTTCCATACAAAAATTTTCTTTTTTTTTTTTAAAGCAATATCTACATAAACTGATCAGAACTGATCTTGTCAATTTATTGTTGAGATGAAGTATTACACATTTAAGCACGTGGCTTATTGGTATTTTGACTATTTTTTTGACACCTCGCGGCCACTGTTTATCCATTTCGATGCATATCATATCATTCTCATATCTATATGTATACTAGTGTAAGCCCGTTGAATATCAACGGAGCGTTCTTATCACCCGAACTGGAAAATTATATATTAAATTTAATAGTTTTTATAGTTGTTACATCTATGCAACAATGCGCCATATATGGCGCGTTATAATTTTTTATAATTTTTTTTTACTATTTATATTATAATTAATAATTATTATATATGTATATAATAATTATAATTTTGTAAAAATCAAAAAACAAAAAAAATAATAATAGTTTTTATATCGCCATCTATGTATTATTAGCAGAGTTTTTATTTTATAGGTAAAGCAGAGACACGATCCCTTGTATAGGTAATGTTTAAAAAAAAAAAGGACCAAACCGACAACTGGTTTTGGCAGATTAGTCTAAGGACGTTCTTCCCGAGCTTGGGGTCCTGGGCTCGATTCCCCACTCGTTCTGGTCGTTTTTAAATTATTTTTCCTCAGCGAGCGTTATCAGCAGACAGACAGACAGACAGACGGATTTCGGCTATTATATATATGTATAATATAAAAATCAATGTCTGTCTGTTTGTTTGTTTGTTTGTCTGTCTCTTATAGGCTCCTAAGCCACTCAACCGATCGCGATGAAACTTTCAGGACTTATTGTGATCATGCCGGGGATGGTTCCTGTGAAAAAAAATCGGGATAAAACGGGAACGGGAACGGGCCTGTTCATGCGTCAGATAACGTACTAGGAATGGGAACGGGATCGGGACCGGGATCGGGATCGGGAACGGGAACGGAACGGGGTATTGCAACGCACGCCGGGTCAGCTAGTATAATATAAAAATCAATGTCTGTCTGTTTGTTTGTTTGTTTGTCTGTCTCTTATAGGCTCCCAAACCACTGAACCCATCGCGATGAAACTTTCGGGACTTATTGTGATTATGTCGGGGATGGTTCTTGTGAAAAAAAATCGGGAAAAAACGGGAACGGGAACGGGCCTGCTCACGCGGCAGAAAACGTACTAGGAACGGGAACAGGAACGAGAACACACGGGATGAGTGGCATGGCAAAGCATGCCGGGTCAGCTAGTTCCAAATAAAATATTAGCCGCTAACGCAGACGTATTCACGGAAAGCCCACGGCCGTGATCGACACACCCCCCCGAATTTTTTTAAGTAGAAATATCTCAATATTTAATCGAAACGATCATCGAGAGGCTGCGTCAAGTCGTCAAGGTGCGGGGGCGTTAGTTTCGCCCTTTGAAGGCTACGCGTTTTCGTTATGGTTGCGTCAAGATATTTGACTGGTGCAAAAGCGTTCGCAGCACCCCCTCACCCCCACTATAGCATGGCCCTAATAATTCGGTGACCTCAAACCCATGGCTTATGGGGTGCGGGTCGCCACCCCCTTTGAACCACCAAACCCCCCCCCCCCCTCACGGACCCTGCAGTATCATACATTAATGACTTAACGATTTTTCCCACCTTCACCTTCCACCGGCGAATGAAAGTATAGTGAAAGGTCTGCATTACACAACGCGGACGCCGCAGCCCCACCACACGCATCAATACTTTTATTATACATATACATACATGGGTAGGTAGTTACCTGCCTGCTCCGGTCGGTTACTTTCGGGCGAGTCGGTGTGCGTGTGCGTGCGATTGTATGTGCGTATGTATGTATATCACACACCCCGTACGAAACTCTCTCGCGAGTGTCAACGAACTCTTTTTAAACGCGGTTAAGCATACGCATATTTATACTATGTACATTATATGTATATATAATAGCCGAAATCCGTCTGTCTGTCTGCTGATAACGCTCGCTGGGGAAAAATAATTTAAAAAACCAGAAGAGTGGGGGATCGAACCCGGGACCCCAAGCTCGAGAGGACTCGCACTTATGCTATCCGCTGTCGCCAGTTGTCAATTTAGTCCTTTTTTTTTTAAACATTACCTATACAAGGGATCGTGACTTTGCTAATAATACATAGATGGCACTATATATAATGTGTGTGTTTGTGTGTGTGTCTGTCTGTCTGTTTGTTGACTATTTATAAAATAAAAAAATAGGCTCGCAACTTTGCTAAATTGTTACGTTGTTGTATTATAAGGCGCCATCTATGCAACGAATATAAAAACTATAAAATTTAATATTCTTTTTCGGTACGGGTGATGAGAAAGCCGAAATCCGTCCGTCTGTCTGTCTGCTGATAACGCTCACTGAGGAAAAATTATTAAAAAACCACCAGAACGAGTGGGGGATCGGACCCAGGACCGCAAGCTCGAGAGTTATCACGCTAACGCTATACTCTATCGCCCTTGGTCGATTTAGTCCTTTTTTTTTTAAACATTACCTATAATTAAAATAAATAGGAAATGAGGAAAAATAATTAAAAAACCAGAATGAGTGGGGATCGAACCCGGGACGCCAGGTCGGGAGTAATCGCGCTAACGCATACGCCACGGCCCGTCGTTTTAATTGGTCCTTTTTTTTTAACATTACCCATACAAGGGATCGTGACTGCTAATAATACATAGATGACGCTAAAAAACTATTATTTTTTTGTCGCGTTAAAAAAGCGCTTTACGTAATTTAAAATTCAGCGGGCGTTAATATTCAACGGGCTTACACTAGTATATATTATAATAGCCCTATTCCGTCTGTCTGTGTGTCTGTGTCTGCCGATAACGCTCGCCTCGGTAAATAATTAAATGACACGAACCGTCCGCGTGCGCGCGAGTGGGATGCAATTGTCAAATTGTAGCAGGCTCGTCATTATCTAGTTTGGATGAATGCGTAAGCGCACCCTTTTCCGACCTGGTGATCTCGGGTTCAAATACCACCCGCGCGACGTTCTGGTTTTTTAATTACTTACCTCGGCGAGCGTTATCAACAGACAGACACACAGACAGATTTCATACACATAATAATATAATATTACTAAGCTCTCGATAATGGATGGCTTTAAGCTCGTGAAGTATTTGTATCTGCGTGTATTACTTAAATCAAAATAGATTTTCATATTCTAAATGTAATTTACATATTACAATAATAGATTCATGTATGATATTTTTACTTTATTTTATTACATTACTAAAAAAATGGGATGGGCCGCACTTAAAGCTCCCATTAATTGAATATATATAGGTATATGTACATATATTTATACTTAATACGAGGAAAACAAGCGGCTTATTCGTATTGAGAGAGCGACCGCTTGAGAACAATCTCCAATCTGTTGAATACAGCAGATTGAATGAAGCGAGCCTACGTAATTTTCACATTATGATACTGTACATCATTCGGTTTTTTTTCCCCACGCTCGCGTCAACTCGTTATGCCGGCACTTCATATGTGCGGTGCCGATGGTGTGGGTATGTCGCTCGAACATTTTCGCACTAACACCAACGTACTTTATAACATTCGCGCGACATCCGTAAAAGTTGAGCGAACCTCGAAAAAAGTAAGATGGCGGACCCTTCCCCACACCCCGGACCCCTCCAGTGTTGTCTGTGCCTTTAGTGCGTAATCGTGTGGACCAATTCAGTGACTCTGAACTTTCTTCGACACTAGAGTGGCGCCACTAGCGATACGATAGCAGCGCTCTGGACGAGCGAGCAAGCGACAGCTGACCACAGCGCTAAGGCCAACATTTCACGAACATTCGCGCGATGGTGAAGTGGCGGCATTAGAGTAAAAATAATAAAATAAAATAAACGCGCACATCTTCCCCTCTCTTTTAGCCCCCCCCCCCAGACAACACCCTCTCTTCCTCAGATCCAGGAAGTCCGTTAAGTCAAATCGAATAAGTTATTCCAGCGAGCCGTCGCACAAAACCCGGTGAGCTTTTTCCTCACAACATTTTATTATCCTCATAAAAGGGAAGGTTCCACGGTGGAAGAAAAAAAAAAAAAACTAGCACCGATAGTTTTTTTTTTTTTACCCTTTGCCTACATCCTCTATCCATCCCCGAAATATTCTCTGTGGGTTTGCGCCATTATCGTGAGGCTTGGCTGGAGTCAGTTGCCGAGCAAGAGTATTACCGGATCTAATGCCGCAAAAAACGAGCGACCGAATCTATTAAGACGGATCATGACCATGCTCCGGTCCGGATGCAGTCACCGTCTGGTGATAAATTAAAGGGAAAACTCCTCGGGTGCAATTTAAAATTGAAAAGAAATAATAAAAGCTACGGTTTTTTTATGCTTGTTTGAGTTCAAACGTCGTTACTTCATTAAAAATAAAGTAAAAAAAAGTCCGAAGCCAAAAAAATACCAAACATTTTATGCCGGCACTTCACATTCGGCGAACGCTTACGAGCAATCGCTCGCGTCCATGTGTAGGAGGTCGCTCGCGCTTATTCGCGTTTAGGTCAACGCACCGAGCGAATGCTCGCGGTTGCCCCACTCAAAAAGCGAGGCAAGTACATATATATTTCTACTGGTGAAAAATATATTTTAACTGATACTCACTGGTGAAATTATATTCGTTTCCGAACTGTCATTGAAACTTAATTTAACAGTTGTGAAATGACCAATCGAATCATATAATCTGCTGCAATATTCAATCCTAGTTATTTTGTCGATTCTTCTTCTTATCGTGCCTTTTACCGGTTAGCACCAATTATAGTTTACAATGAGTCTTTGTCGATTTTATAACAATTGACTTATAAATGGTCGGTTTAAGAAGAAAAGAGCACGTGTTGCGTTGCGTTGCACGTTTCGTTCGCTACACACTTGTAGGATGACACGTCATCGAATTAGGCCAACATCAACAAGTCATACGCTCACCTTAATATACTTTCACCGATACTGAGCAGTAAAACTGTATATTCATCGTTTGATACATTTTCACTGTCTGAATTGGAATTAAAAAAATATATATTTTCACTTTGAAATATGCTTTCACTGTAACACTTCCGCGCCAGTGCTCGAATTCAGCGGGAGCGGCAGAGAGCGGGCGTTCCCTTTCGTGAAATTTGAAAACGTAGCGTACCCTTTCGTGAAATCTGTAAATTTAGCGCTCCCTTTCGTAAAAAACCAAAATTTCCGTGCTCTTTCAATAATTATTGCCGAAAAAATGTTAGAAGGTGATTTTTTTTTACATTTATGACTCCTAAATCACAACCTTTGACTGGAATTCCGACAAAGGCATCTTATCTGTAGCCAAAAGCCATTTAAAATATTATTATGTTTTGAAAAAGCTGGATGCACGTGTGTTACTTGAAGATAACATTTAGAATTCGAGAGTTTTTAGATTCTATTTATTTTGGTGGGTTATGCGCAAAAAGTTTTATTGCTTTATGGTCGGCACTGTCTGTCACACTATGGTCGAACTGCAACGGGCCTCTCTCGATAGTTTGCGATATCTTTCTTTGAATTGTCGGCTTTCTTATTTTAACAAAATTTCTAAAGCAGCTGTACCGCTACCATTATACTAATAAATACAATTTCTGACGCCCATATAAAATCGTTGAATATAATAAAATCGGACAATAATAATAAGTCGATAAATTTGTACAAAACAGTCAGAATGCTCATATTTTAACGACTGAAAGAGTTTTCAGAACAGTGTATAGAATGTAAAAAATCAGAGACCATTTTCAGATGTACCTGTTGAAGTTGACTTACAGACATTAAACGGTATTAATTAATTTCGATGAATATATACATATGTATGTATATGTATCTACATACATACATACATACATATAGTTAAAAAAAAAAGGTCGTTTGATATCATTTGAAAATTATCGAGCGCTCCCATTCGTGAAAATTTCTATTTCGAGCACTGTTCCGCGCGAATGCTAAATGCGAATTCCCGTCAACAATCGGCCAACGGTTGGCGAGCATTCGCGCGAATGTGAAGTGCCGGCATTAAAGTTGGTTTTTTTTTATCTTTCTAATGATAGGATTCTTTTTTCCAAACTTATCATTATGAGTGCCAACATTAGAATATGTAAAAAAAACGTGTTTTTTGTTCATCTTTTCGTTTTAAAACAGTACACGAGTCTCAAAGGATAAAACTCAATTTAACAGTTAATTGAAGCATGGTCCCTTCTTTGCTCTAAAATGTTAAAATTTAAAAAAGTAATACTGTACGAAATTCCTTTTTGAAATACATTTTTTATTGTATTTTTTTCCATTCGCTAATATCATCCGCTTAGAAAAAACCACCATATTATTAGCAAGAAGATAATATTCTCCACATTAAAATGTTGCTATTTTTTTTTAATTGCCGTAGCGTTATTATTTTCCGAAATATAAATACCGATTTTTGAATGTCAACCCTGTATACTCAAGTCGATTTTCATTTAAGAGAAGAAAAGGAAAGAAAAATGGAGAAATTAATTGCTAGGCTAAGAATAATATTAGAAAGAGCAAAATTTTTAACGGAACCATCTCAAAGTTGGATAAATTGGAAAATTCTGACAGGTGACGGCTGATCAGTCGAAAAGCGTTGATAAAATCCATGGACCAAATCGAAACACTAATAGCTATTGTATGTACATATAACTCGCAATATAAATATTTCCATCAATGAAAATTGATATTAGACACGCTCCGAGTGCAATTAATTACATTCCATGTGTAAAAAGCACTTATTTCGCGTGTGTATGTACAAACGTATGTATGTGTTGAATAGTGTGTGACAGCGGGGTCCAAAATATGATATCGTATTCTGTGAGAAGGATGACCGGAAAGGGTTAATCGCGCGTGAAATTATATACCCCATACGTATCTATGTATATATATGTACGAGCTTGAAAAGCTAGCTGGAAAAGCTAGCTGAAAAAGCTAGCTGGAAAAGCTAGCTGGAAAAGCTAGCTGGAAAAGCTCCATTTTTAAACAAAAGATAAGTGTCCAAGTGTGGGGAGAAAACCGATGAATCGACTTAGATCACTCATAATTGGTGTTATTATAATTCCACATACATACATATGTATGTATGTATGCACTAGTGTAAGCCCGTTGAATATCAACGGAGCGTTCTCATCACCCGTACCGAAAAATAATATTAAATTTAATAGTTTTTAAAGTTTTAAAAATTTTTCGAGACATCGATTATTTATTTATTGATGGCTCCACAACGCGACATCGTTCAATTTTTCAAATATAAAATGCAAACGCGATTTATCGCCACGTCGAAACGATCACGAAATTCACACCGTCAAATCAATTGTTTAGTGTGACCTTTTACAACATTCCAACGAAGCCCAGGAAACGCCGTGTACGTCATTTTTTATGCAAGAGAAAAACGGTCACATTCAGTCGAATCAATTATGAAATTAATAACCAAAACTATGTACAATATCTTAGATGGAAACTATCAATGTAAATGATAGTGAACGATAAGTCCATAAAGCTAACTCGTTCGCAAATGCGCTTTTTCTGCTACAGACTTATTTGCTTGATGGCGTTTAAACTCATTTAAACTTAATTTTGTTGATATTAAACAAAATATTGAGATTAGAAACGTGGACTTATCGTTGTTTGTATCTAAATATGGCTTTTATCAGCTTTTATCATAGTGCAATTGTCAGTTTTTGGAACTAACACTGATTTTCAATATTTTTTTACGGCGCACTTGGCGGTATTTGGAATAATTCAAGTATAAGGCATCGTTTGAAAACACTTTTAGAACCAGAAAATATTTTATCCTCGTTTTTTTTATACATATATTGTGGACTTATCGGGATTTGGAACTAGGCGACTCATATCTGGCCATCGTAAAATATTCCATATTTTGTACTTTTTATTGCGGTACAACGCATTGTCCAATAAGTGAGCGCTCGCTATAATTGTAACCAAACTTTTTCACAGATACTTCCTAAGACCCTGTGGGTCTTAAATGGTACTTAACATTTTCCTACAAGAGTCTAACATATCGCCCGTACAAAGTTTTGCAACTTTAACGAGTATTGGAGCGAAAGAAACCGGGTATTCATTAATACATACATACATAGTATGTACAAAAAGTTTTAAGTTGCAATATAAATTGTAAAGATTGTCACTCTTCAATAGCTCTGGCTGATGACAGATTTAGTATTGTAAAAACGGAATACATTCAAAAGAATATCAATATGTGATTTACACGTCGCAAAAGGTTGACAAACGCCGCTTTGTTGAAAGCTCATCGTGCAATTGGAAACTTTTAACGCTTTAACCTCCCCTTTGTTTATTTTTTCTTGGAAAGTTTCATCGCTGGTTTGCGTCTGTCTGTCTGTCGCGTTGCGTTGGCCGCGTGTCTCATTTTTTTAATAATTCAGTGGCGGCACGAAAACCTAAAGCACAAATATTTATTATTTAGTGGACGCAGGGAAGGGTGAGGAGATCGATATCCTAACGCCACACTAGCGTCGATCAATCAAATATATATATACACAAGTGTGTTGTCAAACATCAAAAAATACTACTAAACAAACGATGCGGTTTCAATTGGTGATAATTTAACCCACCCCCCCCCTCCCCTTCCCCTACTTCTCGTGTAAATATGTGATGTAGGTAAATGACGTTGTCCATATGAAAATCTATCGTGAATTTATATACATACATAAATGTAATGCCTATGCATTTTATACAATGTCATGCAAAGTGTAAAATGTACTACGCTCATAGATATGCCATTCCAAACAAATTTGCCTGGACAAAGCGTCAGAAGCAACGGGGTGCTGCGGGGGGGTCTAAAGTGCGGGGAATTCTCACAAAAAAAAACAAAAGCAAAATGCATGTCTTTTTTCGGGCGCTAAGGCCAATCTATGTATGTTATTCTACATGTATGATTACGCTCCATAAATTGAAATAGTAATAGAACACGTGAAAAGCTAGCACGAAAAAAACTGGTTCGAATATTGTTCTTCTGTATCAGCCGCCGGTCAGTTAAAACACGATTCGAACGGAGAAATTAATTCATTTACTTCTGTGGTTTAGGCATTGTATCAAACGACTAGACATTTTATGCGTATATTACATATATATCTATTTAATGAATTTTGCACGCAAAGCGTAGTCACAGTAGATAATCATATTGTAGAGATAGTTGATAGTTATTTATACAATTGGTGAATATGACCGGATGTAAAGAAGAAGAAATAAAACTAGGATGGAGTGCTTTTGGAAGAATGAACATAGTTTTTAAATCCAACATTCCGCTATGCTAAAAAAAGAAGGCATACGACCAATGCGTACTGCCAGTTATGACGTATGGATGTGAAACTTGGACGCTAAATTCAAGAATGCTACGAAAGATCCAGTGCACACAGAGAAGCATGGAAAGATGTATGCTTGGCATAACAAGAAGAGATCGCAAAAGAAATACATGGGTAAGGAGTATGACCAAAGTGGCAGATATAGCAGTACGGGTGTAAAAGTTGAAGTGGCAATGGGCTGGACACATAGCAAGAAGAATGGATGGCGAGAAGTACTGGAATGGTATCCGCGAGGATGTGAAAGAAAGCAAGGTAGACCGAGTGGAAGATGTGCTGATGAATTGAGAAGAATGTGTGGAGTCAAGTGGATGCAGATTGGTCAAGACAGACAAGAACGGAAGAGGATTGGAGAGGCCTTCATCCAGCAGTGGATGGTGAACGGCTGAAAATGATGATGATGATTACATATATAATAGCTGATTGTCTGTCTGTCTGTGTGTGTGTGTGTGTGTGTGTGTGTGTGTGTGTGTGTGTGTGTCTGTCTGCTGATAACGCTCGCCTCGGTAATTAATTAAGAAACCAGAACGCTGCACGAGTGGGATTTGAAACTGGTACCGCGGATTCGGAACTGAGCGCTTACGCGGTGAGCCAAACCAGATGATAATAGTAGGCAGGCTTCAACTACTTGACTATTTATAGCCGAATATAATATAATAAAAAATAGGCTCGCGACATTGCTAAACTGTTAAGTTGTTGTATTATATGTAATGCGCCATAGATGGCGCAACATATTGTTGCACAGGCAACAACTATAAAAACTATTAAATTTAATATTATATTTTAGTACGGGTGATGAGAACGCTCCGTTGATATTCAACGGGCTTACACTAGTATTACATATTATAGAGCCATAGGTACAGCTATTGTTAGCCCACTCATATGTCAATAATGAATCTAGTTATTGTATTGTAAAGAAGAAGAAATGAAACTAGGATGGAGTGCTTTTGGATGAATGAACATAGTTTTTAAATCCAACATTCCGCTATGCTTAAAAAAGAAGACATATGCGTACTGCCAGTTATGACGTATGAATGTGAAACTTGAACGTTAAATTCAAGAATGCTACGTATGATCCAGTGCACACAGAGAAGCATTGAAAGATGTATGCTTGGTATAACAAGAAGAGATCGTAAGAGGAATACATGGGTAAGAAGTATGACCAAAGTGGCAGATATACATACATATGTAGCAGAACGTGGATGAATAATGGATGACAGCGAGAAATACTGGAATTGTATCTGAGAGGATGTGAAAGAAAGCAAGGTAGGCTGATGAATTGGATACAGATTGCTCAAGACATACATACAGGAATGGAAGAGGACTAGAGAGGCCTTCATCCAGCAGTGGATGGTGATCACCTATATCATATCTCATATCTGTAGTGCCCAAAAGAGGTCACTCCAACAGAGATGGCTCTTGCAAGTAATTAATTTTTAACGCACACGAGGATCATGAATAATTCGTGACGAAAATCTGTAATCTAATGTAAATAAATTATGTATAACCATTCTATGTATGTAATTATGTATTAATAAATAAATGCTATTTACAGAATCGTGTGCTCTTGGAGTGTTTAAAGTTCGCCAACACGATAATAATTTGCATTATTAAATGATTTTATTGACTCTTACAATTGAAAATACACACCGAACTTTCTTACACTTACACCCTATCATTATAGTTGTATAAGTTTCTTTTAAACTGACATAATTTAATGTTGAGCGGGTAATAAATGACACATGTACCATTACAAGTTTCAAGAGAATGTCCGATACGACACATTTAATCTCCACTGCGTCTGTCACTCTAAGCTTCCAGATTATGTACACTGGGAAAACTGTGTGCACTGTGCAAGTACATAACAATGTCGTAAGTTTAGCAAAACACAATTTGGCGCTAACCAAACTAGTCACGTGAATAATTCACTAAATTCCAAACTGTCAAATAATTGAACAAGACGTTATTTACAATTGAACGTTCCATTTTTAAATCTGTTGCTCATACAATATGGTGGCGTATTGCAAATCATTTCCACGTTCAAATGATGGATGTGAGAGGATAAATTTTAACTACAATCAACATGCAATTTTAATTGTATTGATTACACTGAGCAACAGAAAAAAAATACCCAGAGCGGAGATTAGTCAATCTTTACTAAGTTTTGACCCGCTAAATTCGAATCCGATAATGATTTTTATCTATATGCTTTTAAAAAATGTGATTTAAAAAATGTAGTCTATAACTGAGTGTATATAAGTGAGTATTGAAATCAACATCACATAACGTAGTTTAAAAGCATTTGTCGCTCGAATTATGTAGTACGTTGAGAGTACTCACTACATACTGTATGTCTTTTAAAAGTTATTTTTAATTAGATTTTGCGCATTGAACAAAGATATTCTGCATTCAATTCAATATAATTGTATATATTGCTTTATTTTTATTATAATGTCCCTAAGTTTTGTCATTTAAAAGAGATTTCTGATTGAAATTATTGGTATCTACTGAAATGCATGACTGCGTTAGTGATGAAATAGTTTTCTACTATCAAATTCATTCATTCATTCATCAAATAGCATTCATTTGGTAAGGCTGCTTTCTTTAAGAAGTTTCTCTTCTCAGTTCAATTAAATTTTACTGTTCTTATAGTCATTTTTTTTTTATATTTTGTTTCTATTTATACATATGTACATTACTCTTGAATTCTTATCTTTTTTTTGTTTATATTATTTCTTGTAAAAAGCTTTTTTAGGCGTCTAATAAATAAATAAATAAATAAATAAATAAAAAGATCCTTTCGCGACAGTCTTTCTTTAATGAATATAGTAATTAAATACATACATACACTAAAAGTTATCCAGTAAGCTGTATACTTAATTTTTTATTCACAAAGTTTTCTTTAAATGTTGCGTGTCCTCTACAGTATCTTAATGTTTTCATAAAATGACACTGAGCAACAAAAAAAAAAATACCCAGAGCGGAGATTAGTCAATCTTCACTAAGGTTAAAAATTCGCCAAATAAATTCCAAATAACACGGGAAAAAAAAAATATTTTGACTTTAAAAATTCGCTAGATAATTAATTATAAGTATTTTAAAGCAATAAAAATCAATAGGAAAAATATCTGACTATTGATTTCAATACTCACTTTGAGCGATACTATATTTTGAGTTATAGACCGCAAATGCCAAAAAAAATGGATATTTTTTACATTTTTTAAATCGCAAATATCTCATAAACGAGAGCATATCAATAAAAATTAATATCGGATTCGAATTCAGTGCGTAAAATTTAGTAAAGATTGATCAATTTCCGCTCTGGGTTTTAAAAAATGTGATTTTTTATTGCTCAGTGTTATTTTAAAGGTGGACAAATCAATATAATACAATGCATTTATCATTGATGGTAGATAGTATCAGTACGTTAGTTTCCTTCAGTTTCAAACTGAAAATATGCCTAAGATGTATGATCGTTACAGCACGCAATCTGTAGAACGTAAATTTGAGGACAATTAAACAGATAAAACTCTCGGTTAATCTAGAATTGTGCGTGCTGAAGCTACATACATACATTCGTAGATTGTTAGAAATTTTTCAGCTTAGTCCACTTTTCTCTGTTCGACAACAATCAGAAATCCTAGGCTTATCCGGGATGAGCTTATAATTATCTCGAAGAACAGTTTGAATGAGTTTTTTAACGGTATTTCTCAAACTTGAGTTTTTCTATTTCAATTTATGAAGCGTAAGTACATTTCGGAACACTTTGTCTGACCATTTTAGGCATTTTCAACAATGTGGGATACACTTTGCCTGTAATTTGTAAGTACATATATATACATACATACATATGTATACAACAGAATTAAGCAATGAAAGTATTAAAGTAGGTTTAAAAATTAATTTTAATACAACTAAAATTATGTTTAATGAATTTTGCACAGTAGTCACAGTAGATAATCATATTGTAGAGATAGTTGATAGTTATTTATACCTAGGACAATTGTTGAATATCACTGGATGTAAACAAGAAGAAATAAAACAAGGATGGAGTTCTTTTGGAAGAATGAACCAAGTTTTTAAATCTGCTAAAAGGCAGTACTGCCAGTTATGACGAATGGATGTGAAACTTGGACGCTAAATTCAATAATGTTACGCAATATCCAGTGCACACAGAGAAGCATGGAGATATGTATGCTTGGTATAACAAGAAGAGATCGTCAGAGGAATACATGGGTGAGAAGTATGTGACCAAAGTGGCAGATATAGCGGAACGTGTGAAAAAGTTCGAGTGGACAGTATGCAGATTGCTCAAGACAGACAGGAATGGAAGATGATTGGAGAGGCCTTCATCCAGCAGTGGACGGTGAACGGCTGAAAATGATATGTATACATACATACATATATATATATGTAGGTACAAAGTGTACCCAAAAATTAATACCCCATTTGCATAAAATGCAACTTTTTAATTTCTCCCGTAAATTGTGTTTAACATTTTAGCACAATATTGCTGTAAATTTCCGCGCGTCGAATATTTAATCCCGTGTAAAAGTTTTCAACTTGAACTTCTTTTACTTTTCCTTGCGATATTCCTTTCCTATGTTGGAAGTTGGGTACGAGGCGATTTTAAACGCTTCTATTCTCTCTCCTATCGAATTGATTAACTCGACGTGTCAAAAACAAATCTTCCAAACCGCTCATTGTAATCTCACAGTGTCCAACTCGACCTAGGCTACTATATTTCACAGGTTGAACGCATTAAATGTCAATGTTGACAAAAATTGAATTTTCATTCTGAAATTTACGCCATTTTATATATTTTCGCTTAGGCGAATTGAAGGCACACCCTCCCTAGGGATCACGAAATGTTAATGAAAGAGTGTGTAACCACTTTCGCATGATGTTCTTTTGACATTTTAACTAATTATTTAGACAGTTATTTTTAAATGTGACTAAAAATTCATACCCACACACACATCCCTTAATACTGTTATTTAATGGTGATTTCTTATATATGTCATTTACGTATAATAATAAATTCTCTGATAAGCCCCACCTATCGGTACGTCTCATAGCTCTCTCTCTGGGGTATAATTCAAAGTTTTCTACGAGACAATACGTTACTGGTTTCACTTATCTGAACACATAAACTTGAAAATATATCAGTTCTATTTCCATAAATAAAATCCAGAAAATGGCCCACTCATTTATTTTCCATGAAACTTTTCGTAAGCGGGTATAGTTTACTCGCTACGATCTCGCTAGTAATAAAACGGCCTAGTAAACCTATTACACCTATTGTAAATGTATCATGTCCATTGAAGTGTACTGTGTGTGTGTGTTGGGAGCTGAAAATTAAACGCTTAACTGTCAATGAAGTGACGTCACACGAGCCAGCTAGTGCGAGTAAAGTTCAAACAGTCAAACTTTACTTGCGCGGTTGAAAACGCCGGATAGTTTACTAACTTCGCCCATTAGACGAGATAGTTTACCAGCGAGTACACTATCCCTGTGTAATACCCCCATTAATAGGTTTACTAGCTACTCGCTACCATCTGTACGTGCAATTAGACAACACGGAAGTGTCTTTACCACAAATTTTAACCATCAAAATTTTCACTGACGCAATTCAACATTTCAGTACCAACTTTTTTACACAACTTAGAACATTACAACATAATCAATTAAATGAGTTGCCTAGTTCCAAAACCCGATAAGTCCATAAAACTCACTTGTTCGCAAACGTGGTTTTTCTGCTACAGACTTATTTGCTTGATGGCGTTTAAACTCATTTAAACTTAATTTTGTTGATATTAAACAAAATATTGAGATTAAAAATGTGAACTTATCGTTGTTTGTTACTAAATATGGCTTATATCATGGTTTTTGGAACTAACACTGATTTTCAATATTTTTTTACGGCGCACTTGGCGGTATTTGGAATAATTCAAGTATAAGGCATCGTTTGAAAACATTCTTAGAAACAGAAAATATTTTATCCTCGTTTTTTTATATATTATGGACTTATCAGGATTTGGAACTAGGCGACTCAAATACACAATGCTTTTGGAATAGCTAAAATAAATAAAAATATACAAATTGCCAAATAAATACAAAGAACCCTGTAGATATATGTTTGAATAAAACAATAGGTATTCCACGATAGTGAATAAGTTACATGGCCAAATTAATGTCTATGCAAGTAAAATTTCGACGCCAAACGATCGCCAAATCGCTATAAAAGGTACAATTTACTAAAAAAAAAATAAAAAAAATACACTGCTATCAGTTTAATGCTGACCATTTGTTCGATCCGCCCAAAAGCTCCTATCAGATCTTGTGTGTACGTGAAAACAACCGAATATCCTGTTCTTATTTGGCCGCGCGCTTTAAGGGTTACGTGCGGCCAGTAACAGGTGCGTGCGCGTGCTACAAATACTATGTAGTGTGTATAGATTTTTATCAATTTAGTATTATATTTATAGAGCTACGTACGTAAAACGTTACGTGTCGGCATTGTGTGGATATTTATGCAATACTGATAAATGAGATTTTTCGTTGAAAACATAATTACATACATATATGTATGTATGTATGTATGTACGTGTGAATGATTGATGCAAAATTTATAATCATAAAAAATCATTTTGCTGCCGCACTTGGTATACGATTTATTTTAAAACGCTATTAAAAAAACCAAAATGCTTAAAAGGTTCAAAAAATACATACGTACTACTACTACTTTTGAATTATATTATTTTAGTGCATTTCGTTCTTTAATTTTGAAGTCCCTTCAAATATCTTTTTTTTTACACCAACAAGCAATCGCAAAATGTATAAAAATATCCACTAATAGTGTTTTTGATAAATGAGTCGCCTAGTTCCAAATCCCGATAAGTCCACAATATATAAAAAACGAGGATAAAATATTTTCTGGTTCTAAGAATGTTTTCAAACGATGCCTTATACTTGAATTATTCTAAATGCCGCCAAGTGCGCCGTAAAAAAATATTGAAAATCAGTGTTAGTTCCAAAAACCGACAATTGCACTATGATAAAAGCTGATAAAAGCCATATTTAGAAACAAACAACGATAAGTCCACGTTTCTAATCTCAATATTTTGTTTAATATCAACAAAATTAAGTTTAAATGAGTTTAAACGCCATCAAGCAAATAAGTGTGTAGCAGAAAAACCGCGTTTGCGAACAAGTGAGTTTTATGGACTTATCGGGATTTGGAACTAGGCGACTCAAATATACATACATAGATAAACGATTATGAATGCATTAATTTTATATCAATATTGTTTTGTCGATGGGGGGGAAAACGATAGCGGAATATCTGTGAAGTATTTATTATTGAAATATTTAAGCTCGGTGATAATGACGATAAGTGCGTTTTAATGTGAGACGCACATGTAACGTATTTGAGCTGATGGTAGCTCAAAATGCCTCCATAGCTCAAGTTCGTTATCCTCGGCACTCGTGGTTCGATAGAGCGTATCTTTTCTTTCACAATTCATTACACTTTTGCACGCTTTCCCCTTTCACAACATTAATTTTTAACCCTTTCACCGCCCACTTTCGCGTATTTTATATTTTTTTTTTGGATTGTGACATCAGACAAAAATTTTAGCACACATTTAAACATAGCGTATTGACCCCTTTCATACTCAATCAAGAATCGATAAAATTACGGAAGGCTTTGGGGTTCAAAAAATGGCAAACAGTCGTAAATTTACGGTCTAGTTACATGACGGATAAGGTCCTCCGGAGACCTAGGTCAAATCCTGGGGTCTAGGAGACCCCGGCTATTTGATTAGTAAATTAGGAGGCCCATGGCTTATTAATGGTCCCATTTTGATTGCTCTCAAATTATTCAAACACGTTTCAAAATGCATTAATTCTATCATTTTATATATCGAACACACTGGTCAGTCAGATAAGTGGAAAAAAATAATGTAAAAGTTCACGTGCACATTAACGTTACCTCAACCTTAATCCGCAATGTGAAAAAAAATATATTAAAATTTCAAGGCATATCCGGCTAGTTTTCTAATTCTAATTTTTAACCCCTCGTTTTACTTTATTGTATTATACAATTTGAGTAATCGCATTTTTGCGTATCAAATTGTAACGTTGCCGCACAAGTCTTTATGAATATTTTTTCATTGCAGTTTTATTGTGTAAACGATATCACGCGATTCTTTACCTGTTAATTTTTTTGGACTTTTAGGGGTGAAATTACAAAAATAAAGTTTTTTCGCATGTCATTATAATATATGACACTCGGTTTTTATTACCGGGAGGCTTGTATCTATTATATATATTTCCAAGTTGAAATAGAAAACTTTCAACTGCAACTGTTTGATAACACACGAAGGTATACATTATTTAAGCTGTCTTCACTTATCAGAATAATCAATATTTAATAAATTATAGAACTGCGTTGTACGTCGAACACACTGCCGATAAAGTGTGAGTGTGAGAAATAATCAAAATTCTATTTAAAATTTAATCGCCGACATAAATATGAAGTTTTAAGCTGATTAAACTTGTCGTTGGGTAAAATTATATACTTTTAGATAATGAATCAATCGTGTAAATTTGTATAGTATCATTTATCAACGTAGAGGTTCAATCATTTATGCTAGTATGAAATTTTTAAATTTGTATAGCTCGAAAATGATATAATTTTTTTAACCATCCAACAAAAAAATGTCATAGAAACTTGGAATACATATCGTTATTTATTTAAAATTAATAAAAAACCGTAGAATGTTTAAAAATAATAAAATTATTCAAGTATTACGGTGACGCCTTCGTTTCGCATATTGGTTGAGATTTTTCATCAATAGTAAAATTAACTTAGTTAACTAACTCGACAGTGCATTCAAACATATGCAAATTTGTATGTACATACAACAGGTTAACATGTGTATATTGACATATTAAGTGGCGCTTTGAGCTTCGTGCGCCATTTCAACGGTTGATTGACGCCTAGTGCATCGATCGCCAACCTTTCAGTCCTCACGGACCACTAAATTCAAAATCTCGAATCCCGCGGACCACTACCATGATTTTTTTCCATAAAAATAACATTCTAAATATGAAATGGTAATTACACTCGTATTTGCACTCCAAGTTATTTAATAAACAATATATTCATTATTCTTTATGAAAACGGCCAGTTATGATGTATGGTTGTGAAACTTGGATGCTAAATTCAAGAATGCTATGTAAGATCCAGTGCACACAGAGAAGCATGGAAATATGTATGCTTGGTATAACAAGAAGAGATCGCAAGAGGAATACATGGATAAGAAGTATGACCAAAGTGGCAGATATAGCAGAACGTGTGAAAAAGTTTGAATGGACACATATGGATGGTAGATGGACGCGAGAAATACTGGAATGGTATCCGAGAGGATGTGAAAGAAAGCAGGGTAGACCGAATAAACGATGTGGCTAATGAATTGAGAAGAATGTGTGAAATCAAATGCGTACTGCCAGTTATGACCAATGGTTGTGATACGTGGATGCTTAATTCAAGAATGCTACGTAGTATCCAGTGCACACACAGAAGCATGGAAAGATTTACGCTCGGTATAACGAGAAGATATCGTAAGAGGAATACGTGGGTAAGAAGTATGACCAAAGTGGCAGATATAGCAGAACGTGTGAAAACACATATGGATCCGAGAAATACTGGAATGGTATCCGAGAGGATGTGAAAAGGAAGCAGGGTAGACCGAGTGGAAGATGGGCTGATGAATTGAGAAGAATGTGTGAAGTCAAGTGCGTACTGCCAGTTATGACCTATGGTTGTGATACGTGGATGCTGAATCTAAAAATGCTACGTTATATCCAATGCATACAGAGAAGCGTGGAAAGATTTACGCTCGGTATAACAAGAAGAGCACGCAAAAGAAATACATGGGTAAGAAGTATGACCAAAGTGGCAGATATAGCAGAACGTGTGAAAATACATATGAATCCGAGAAATACTGGAATGGTATCCGAGAGGATGTGAAAAGAAAGCAGGGTAGACCGAGTGGAAGATGGGCTGATGAATTGAGAAGAATGTGTGAAGTCAAGTGCGTACTACCAGTTATGACCTATGGTTGTGATAATGCTGAATCCAAGAATGCTACGTTATATCCAGTGTACACAGAGAAGCATGGACAGCTTTACGCTCGATATAACAAGAAGAGATCGTAAGAGGAATACGTGGGTGAGAAGTATGACCAAAGTGGCAGATATAGCAGAACGTGTGAAAACACATATGGATCCGAGAAATACTGGAATGGTATCCGAGAGGATGTGAAAAGGAAGCAGGGTAGACCGAGTGGAAGATGGGCTGATGAATTGAGAAGAATGGGTGAAGTCAAGTGGATGCAGAGGCCTTTATCCAGCAGTGGATGGTGAACGGCTTACGACCACGACCACCACAATTCTCTCGCGGACCACCAGTGGTCCACGGACCACCGGTTGGCTACCGCTGGCGTAGTGAACGCATATATATGTACATACATAGACCACACGCCACACGCGTTTACAGTGACTCGGGCCGTGCTTGATTGCCCCTGGTGTCGGCTGCGGGCCAGCACTGTGTACACCAGGAAAGTGCATACCATTAACCCAGATGCAAGGGGTTGCAGCAGCTGGTGCAAACGAGCGGTTGCCAAAAGGCGCCTCTGTCGACAATGGCAAATACTCATCGATCGTCGACAAATACAAAGGCACTTCGCGAAATGTTCCCATCGTCGCCGTCGCCTCGTTGTCGATGGACAAAGGGGCTTAAGTCGAAAGTAATCACTTTGCAGCTTCGAGTCGCACTCTCTTAATTAGATTTATTTTAATTAACGAGCGAGTTTACACAAAGCCGAGTTCCAATCTGAAAGCGGCGAACAGTGCTTTCGTACTCGATTATGCGACATGGTGTAATTTGTCATTTGAAAATAATCACTCGAGATCTCATCTATAATACATTATATGTACATATTATATATATATGAGTCGCCTAGTTCCAAGCCCCGATAAGTCCACAATATATGTATAAAAAACGAGGATAAAATATTTTCTGGTTCTAAGAATGTTTTCAAACGATGCCTTATACTTGAATTATTCCAAATACCGCCAAGTGCGCCGTAAAAAAATAATGAAAATCAGTGCTAGTTCCAAAAACTGACAATTGCACTAAGATAAAAGCTGATAAAAGCCATATTTAGAAACAAACAACGATAAGTCCACGTTTCTAATCTCAATATTTTGTTTAATATCAACAAAATTAAGTTTAAATGAGTTTAAACGCCATCAAGCAAATAAGTCTGTAGCAGAAAAAGCGCATTTGCGAACGAGTTAGCTTTATGGACTTATCGTTCACTATCATTTACATTGATAGTTTCCATCTAAGATATTGTACATAGTTTTGGTTATTAATTTCATAATTGATTCGACTGAATGTGACCGTTTTTCTCTTGCATAAAAATGACGTACACGGCGTTTCCTGGGCTTCGTTGGAATGTTGTAAAAGGTCACACTAAACAATTGATTTGACGGTGTGAATTTCGTGATCGTTTCGACGTGGCGATAAATCGCGTTTGCATTTTATATTTGAAAAATTGAACGATGTCGCGTTGTGGAGCCATCAATAAATAAATAATCGATGTCTCGAAAAATTGCTCTCTTCTCGTGAAGATTTTGATATATCGCGTAATTATTATTATATTTTTTTTTTTTTTTTCACCGTCAGATAATTCCGAAAGTTATGGCACCATTTGTTATGCGCAATCGAAGTGAGACTTTATTCATTAATTTTCGTCAGTGAGATCGACTTTGAAATTTCGCTCCTAGATTGAAAAAATAGCGCAGAAAAAAATAATATCGCGTCTAGGGCATAAATAAATAATAGATTAGAACGAGTGACACGTTTAATGTGATAATTATTGGCTATTATTATAATATGCAAGTGTAGATATGCTAGTATAAAAAAAGATTTGTATGTTGGTATTTATATTTAAGTTAGGTAATCATATTTTAGTAAATTGATTGTGAGAGGAATGGATGTATGTGAATATACATAATTTAATTATAAAAAAATGTTATAATAAATAGAAATATGAGAAGCATCTTGTACAGAGATGTTTTTGAATATAATAGACTGCCGAATTAGAAGTTCCACAACTGTTGATAAATTCCTGACTGTCTTAAAAAAACATCTCTGTACAGGTGCTTCATTAAGGATTATGTAATTAGCTTTAGCTACTATGTATATTACATAAATAAATAAATGTCTGTTTTTATAGATAATCGAGTATCACCATAATTGAACATACACGTGTATATTGTACATATGCAATGTTAAACTGATGACAATTTAATCATTAGATTAAATTTAAAACTTTATATTGATTTGTTTACTTGTGTGAACCTTTCGTGAAGATGAATAAAACTGGTGTTACAATTGCAATCACAAGTTTCTAGGTTATTTTTCAAACTCAAAACTGACTTTCAGTGAATTGAAATTCATTGAATCGATATTCAACTATGTAATTGAATTTCATCGAATTGAAATAAAGTGAAAATTTTTTTCAACGAATTGATGACTGAATCAATTCTTGAAAACGTGTTGAATTTAAGTGAACTAATTTCAGTAATTTGTATAATAATTTAAGCATATGTACATATGTATGTATGTAGTTATAAAAAAACATTATCGATTTTTAATCTAATATATAAAACACTTAAGTTTGTATGTACGTATGGGTCATTCGTCAATTACCAGGCGTTGCTCGGGTGCGATTAATAGAAACGACGAAGTACACACGATAGTAGATGTTTTCGGCAGATTTAAGTACGTACGTCCCCCCCCCCCTAACCCTACCCCTCCACATCCCCGCATCCCTCCTTTATTACCCGGCTTTGCCCGGGGTGTAATTAATATAATGTAATATAGTGTTTGTTTAGTAAATTATTTCGGGAGCCCAAAAAAGGGGCCACCGGGGCAGGGAGGGGTCTGGGGGGGGTGGTAGTAAAGGCCGGCATAGCTTTTAGGGAGCCCAAAAAGGGGCCGCCGGGGCTTGAGGGAGGTCTGGGGGGTAGTAAGGGGCCGGCATTGCTTTTCAGGAGTCCAAAAAAGGGGCCGCCGGGGTAAGAAGGAGGGTTTGGGGGTTGGTGAGGGGCCGGCATAGCTTTTAGGGAGCCCAAAACCCCATTACCACCCCCCAGACCCCCCTCCTGCCCCGGCGGCCCCTTTTTTGGGCTCCCGAAATAATTTACTAAAGAAACACTATATTACATTATATATATTAATTACACCCCGGGCAAAGCCGGGTAATAAAGCTATCAAATATAAAAACTGTTAAAAAATTATAATACTTTTTTTTCGTCTTTTAACTATTTGACTGGAATAATATGATCGAAATAATTGTCAAAGTTACAGATGTAATTATAGTCGCAAACTTGCCGTGAAGGTTTGCAAGGTAAGCAAATACGAGTACATACAACATATATGTACATGTACTTGTTCGGAATGCAAATATGAAACTCGTTAGAGTCGAGCGGTAAGCAATATTTGATTATGTGAATATGTGTGGGGGAAACCAATGAATCCTTTATTGAATCTCTTGGCGAAATTTTCCGCAAATCTCCAAACACCGCAAACAAACACACGAAGAGAAAATAAACCGTTCCGAATATGGAATAGTACATAATCCAAACAAACGCGCTTAATTTCCATACGTATGTACATACATACATACGTACATACATAAGACGTTGAACTATGAAAATTTTAATTGTCCTTTGTTTGGTTTTAACCGTTCATTTTCAGTCATATTATAGTTATTATTATGAAAGTTGAACTGATTTCGATACAATCACGCTTCGTAGAGTTCGTGTATACGATTCGTGATACGGTCAGTGAGGGCTTAGGTGTTTTTTTTTAAATAAATCAATACTTATACAACGATTGAAAAAAGTATTTTCATATAATTTTAACTACACAAAGAATTTTAGATTGAAATGTGCAAATTTAAAATCAAATAGCTCGTTTCCTTTTAAAACTAAGCGATAAACGCGTATTGTATGTACAAGTGAAACTTATTGGCTTACAGTCAGTAAAACTGCCAAACTGAACGTGACGAATATTATACATAGTACTAGTGTAAGCCCGTTGAATATCAACGGAGCAGATAACCTTGCGCTACTATACATACATACATATATAGTAATGCATACTTCAAACTTGACAATTGAATAAAGTACTGAGCTAAAAGTATTTATTTCTAATAATAAAATAATTTATATTAAATTTAATAGTTTTTGCATAGATGGCTCGTTATAATACAAAAACGTAACAATTGAGCAAAGACGCGAACCTACTCAGGATTAATATTGTCAAATTGTAGCAGGCTCGTTTGGATGAAGCGCACCCTCTTCCGAACTGGTGATTTCGGATTCAAATCCCGCGACGTTTCGTGTCTTTTAATCATTTACCGAGGCGAGCGTTATCAGCAGACAGACAGACATACGGAATAGGGTTATTATATATTATATAACTAGTGTAAGCCCGTTGAATATCAACGCCCGCTGAATTTTAAATTACGTAAAGCGCTTTTTTAATAGCTGATTGATCGCACGGTTGTAAGTGACAAAAAAAAATAATACTTTTATAGCGCCATCTATGTATTATAGCAATCAAAAATCAAAAAAAAAAATAATAATAATAGTTTTTAAAGCGTCGTCTATGTAGTCACGATCCCTTTTGTAGGTAAAGCAGTCACGATCCCTTGTATAGGTAATGTTTAAAAAATAAAGGACTAAATTGACCAAGGGCGATAGCGAATAGCATTAGTGCGAGTTCTCTCGAGCCTGGGGTCCCGGGTTCGATCCCCCACTCTTTCTGGTTTTTTTTAATTATTTTTCCTCAGCGAGCGTTATCAGCAGACAGACAGACAGTAAATTTTGATTTGAAGCAATGGAATAAACTTTGAACGTTCGGTTAGTATCACTGTTGAGCTTTAGTAGTAGCTAAAATGATGCTTGAAACAATTTTAGTAATACAGGACCATTTTATAAACTATGTAGTTATAACTTGAACGATCGTACCACCATATGCATCGACTTATAGTATAATATACTCGTATGTAGAAACGGCATAGCAAGTGAATCGTGTTATATGTACATATGTACAACCAGAATTAAAATCTAATTGAGAGGATATATTCCAAACAAATTTACTATTATGGTTTCACGTTAATGTGTGCCACACTCGTAAATGTGCCCGTACACGTTCACCATAACAAGTAAATTACGAATGTTACTATTATCCGGCCAAAACAAACTATTATTATCATCTCCCAAACAAAGTTTTAATAATAATTGGCGATAAAGCGAGGTGTTGCGTCGTGTTTGGTGTGAGATATCGTATTATTTTAAAATAATAATATTGTATTATATCGATCGTGAACACGTCGCGTTACATTTGCTCGAGTAAATACAATGTGACGTGTTCACACAATGTTTAGCTTGTGCGTTTAGAGAAATAGACAAAAACGAGCGAGGGTCAAATTTAAAAAGTATTTAATCATTTTTAATTTAATTTAATTGAAAGGTGTCATTTTAATATGGTAATAAAATAATACGGAGAACTTTCCAATCGAAAATTATACACCTTTAGTAGATAATTTTTTTTTATTCAATTCTTTATGTAATAATGATTTTTGTTGATATGCTCTCGTTTATGAGATATTTTCGATTTTAAAAAATGTAAAAAATATCCCTTTTTTTTTTGGCTTTTGCCGTCTATAACTCAAAATATAGTATCGCTGTGCTCAAAGTGAGTATTGAAATCAATAGTCAGATATTTTTCCTATTGATTCTGATTTTTTATTGCTTTAAAATACTTATAATTAATTATCTAGCGAATTTTTAAAGTCAAAAATATATTTTTTTCCCGTGTATTGAGTTTTTTTATTATTTTAAAATATCTGATAATTTATTTCAATACTCACTTTAAGCACAGCGATACTATACATATTTTGAGTTATAGACTACATTTTTTAAATGGCGAATATCTCATAAACGAGAGCATATCACCAAAAATCATTATCGGATTCGTGTTCAGTGGGTGAAACTAAGTAAAGATTGACCCAATCTCCGCACTGGTTTTAAAAAAACGTGATTTTTTTTTTGTCGCTCAGTGTAATTTGACTCAAGCACCATTGACTGTGTAACTTTGACGCCGATTTTTCGACCGCGAAACACCCTGTACGTTTAAATTATAATTTTGCAAACGTTCCACAAGAGTTTTGCCTTTGATTAACGAGGGAAAAAATCCGACTTATCCGGCTAATGGGGCGAAAACGGCCGCTGCAGTGGCCGCAGTTAATCCTTAACCCACACCCCCATGAATATTTAACTGCCGTTTCGTATCACTAGGGGCCGTGACGTCACAACCTATTGTGTGTATGTGTGTGTGTGTGTGTGTGTGTGTGTGTGTGTGTGTGTGTGTGTGTGTGTGTCTGTATGTGCGTAACGCAACAATACGCACGTGTACGCATTGTATGGTAAAGTCGGGTATTAATATTTAGTCGGAAAAGCGACTGGCTTTTCCGAGACGTACGATCCGACCGGAAAAGTCTGTCCGCACTCGTTTATGTATATGTAAACAGGTGGTTCGTCCCTTTTCCGTTGAAATTATTCGCATCGGATAATATTTCGCACTAGCTGTAGGCTACCCACCTACCAGGCGTTGCCCGTGCGCATAATTGATTGAATATAAATATATTTTTCAGCCGGCGCCACTTTAGGTGTTGTTTTCAAAAAAAATTATATCTCTTATTTGTTTAATGAATTATGCACGCAAAGCGGTCACAGTCACAGTAGATAATCATATCGTAGAGAAAGTTGATAGTTATTTATACCCAGGGCAATTGGTGAATATGACCGGATGCAAAGAAGAAGAAATGAAACTAGGATGGAGTGCTTTTGGATGAATGAACATAGTTTTTAAATCCAACATTCCGCTATGCTTAAAAAAGAAAGCATACGACCAATTCTAGATTGCTACGTAAGATCAAATGTACACAGAGAAGCATGGAAAGATGTATGCTCGGTATAACAAGAAGATATCGCAAAAGGCATACATGGGTAAGAAGTATGTGACAAAAGTGGCAGATATAGCAGTACGCGTGAAAAAGTTGAAGTGGAGACATGGCGAGAAGAATGGATGGCAGATGGACGCGAGAAATACTGGAATGGTATCCGAGAGGATGTGAAAGAAAGCAAGGTAGACCGAGTGGATGATGGGCTGATGAATTGAGAAGAATGTGTAAAGTCAAGTGCGTACTGCCAATTATGACCTATGGTTGTGATACGTAAAGGCTGAATTCATAAATGCTATCTAAGATCCAATGTACACAGAGAACTATGGAAAGATGTATGCTCGGTATAACAAGAAGATATCGCAAAAGACATACATGGGAAAGAAGTATGTGACCAAAGTGGCAGATATAGCAGTACGCGTGAAAAGTTGGAAGTATGGAGACATGGCGAGAAGAATGGATGGCAGATGGACGCGATAAATACTGGAATGGTATCCAGATGGAGGATGTGTATCCGAAATGAAAGCAAGGTAGACCGAGTGGAAGATGGGCTGATGAATTGAGAAGAATGTGTTATGTCAAGTGCGTACTGCCAGTTATGACCTATGGTTGTGATACGTAAAGGCTGAATTCGAGAATGCTACGTAAGATCCGCTACACAGATCGTAAGAGGAATATATGGGTAAAGTGGCAGATATAGCAGAACGTGTGAAAGGTTGAAGTGGCACATAGCGAGAAATACTGGAATGGTATGCGAGAGGATTTGTAAGAAAGGAAGGTAGACCGAGTGGACGATGGGCTGATGAAATGAGAAGAATGTGTGGAGTCATGTGGATGCAGATGCTCAACACAGACAGGAGTGAACGGTGAACGGAAACTTCTCTCGCGGACCACCGGTTGGCGACCGCTGTTTTAGTGTACTCGAGTGCGATAAACAAGATGTGGTCAATCTGGTCATGGTAATATCCAATATGGATTTAGTAATATCCACCGAGGTATCGTCTGTCTCGCAATTAACGCAAAAGACTCCAATTACCTACCTGAATAAATATTTTCCTTTTTCCATTTCCGCAGCCGAATAGCTGAGCAGGTACATACATACATACGTTCGAGCGTTAAGTACACTGTGGCGTACTCTTGTTTTTGCCAAGTCTGGCTCGATTGTGTATGTTTATATACATACATATGTATGTATGTATGTATTTATTTGGCTGTGTAATTTAGGCATCGCACTTTTGCTTATCGAAAAAGCGCGACGGAAGGACTCTCGTACATTAAAAACTTTTTTGCCGTTAATTTCCGCTCGAAAATGGTGTTAGCTTCTTTCCTTTTAAACTTCGAGCATTGTTCCGCGAATAAAGCTGCATTCTGCTCGACCTACTATCGCTAACCCCCTCCCACACTACTCCCTTTTATTTCTATGTCTTTTATTGTTGAAAAATGTTCAAACGTAACTGGGGAAATTAATTAATTCTGTACGAGGCTTTGCGTTTTTCATCCGGAATTACCCTCTCTCCCTCTCTTTCTCTAATAACCTTTTATTGGTGAAAAAAAAAATATAAAAGTATTTCGGTTAGTTAGTTGGCAAAATTTTAACATTACTAAATCCCAATCGGCCATCTTCTGTTAGAATTTGGCAATTTGTCTAACTCAGTTGTAAGATCAAGTTGGTGAATATGATTGAAACTAGGGTACAATGCTAATGGTAGAATGAACTTTGTTTTTAAATCGATCATTCTACTATAAAAAAGTAGAGTAAGGAAAACAAAGATGGTGTTTTTCACATGGGTGTATAATTCCCTCCCCGAGTGCGTCAAGTCTTCTAAGACAATAGATGCATTCTTGAAAAGTGTGAGGAGACACCTCCGTGAGAGATAGTAGTTATGTATACGTATAGTGTATAATGTGTAATTGATTTATGTAGTTGTTATAAATGCATTATATATATAATAGCCGAAATAAGGCTGTCTGTCTGTCTGCTGATAACGCTCGCTGAGGAAAAATAATTAAAAAAACCAGAAAGAGTGGGGGATCGAACCCAGGACCCCAGGCTCGGGAAGAACGTCCTTAGACCATCTGCCAAAACCAGTTGTCGGTTTGGTCCTTTTTTTTTTAACATTACTTATACAAGGGATCGTGGCTCTGCTTTACCTATAAAATAAAAACTCTGCTAATAATACATAGATGGCGATATAAAAACTATTATTTTTTGATTTTTACAAAATCACTTACAAAATTATAATTATTATATATATATAATAATTAATAATTATAATATAAATAGTAAAGTAAAAAAAAAAATATTTTATGATTTGGGATTCGATACCGTGCTCGATATGTCGATATGTGATCGCTGTTAAAAAAGCGCTTTACGATATTTAAAATTCAGCGGGCGTTGATATTCAACGGGCTTACACTAGTATGTAATATATGTAAGTTAAATTAGCTAATTAGCTATTATTATATAAAAAATAAATCATTCCGCTATGCTTAAAAAATGAGGCGTACGACCGATGCCTACTGCCAATTATGGCGTATGGATGTAAAACGTTGATGCTAAATTCAAAAATGTTACGCAAGATCCAGTGCATGCTCGGTATAAGAGATCGTAAGAGAACACATGAAACGTGTGAAAAAGTTTGAGTGGACACATATGGGTGGCAGATGGACGCGATAAATACTGCAATGGTATCCGAGAGGATGTGAAAGAAAGCAAGGTAGAGCGAGTGAACGATGGGCTGATGAATTGAGAAGAATTTGTGGACTGGACAACTGGATGCAGATTGCTCAAGACAGCCAGGAATGGAAGGGGATTGGAGAGGCCTTCATCCAGCAGTGGATGCTAAATTCAAGAATTTTACACAATATCCAGTGCACACAGGGAAGCTCGGTATAACGAGAAGAGATCGTAAGAGGAATACATGGGTGGGAAGCGTGACCAAGGTGGTAGATATAGTGGTACGTGTGAAAAAGTTCGAGTGGACACATATGTATGGCAGATGGACGCGAGAAATACTGCAATGGTATCCGAGAGGATGTGAAAGAAAGCAAGGTAGAGCGAGTGAACGATGGGCTGATCAATTGAAAAGAATGTGTGGACTTGACAACTGGATGCAGATTGCTCAAGACAGCCAGGAATGGAAGAGGATTGGAGAGGCCTTCATCCAGCAGTGAGATCCAGATAATAAGTTGTAAGACGGCTCCACAAAATTGGCAGAAGACAATGGTTTTACTTCAATAAAAATAGAATATTTGAAAGGACAATGGAATTTCACACTTTGCCTGTAATATGTACATGTACTTACATATATACCTATGAGTCGCCTAGTTCCAAATCCCGATAAGTCCAAAATATATAAAAAACGAGGATAAAATATTTTCTGATTCTAAGAATGTTTTCAAACGATGCCTTATACTTGAATTATTCCAAATACCGCCAAGTGCGCCGTAAAATAATATTGAAAATCAGTGTTAGTTCCAAAAACCGACAATTGCACTATGATAAAAGCTGATAAAAGCCATATTTAGAAACAAACAACGACAAGTCCACGTTTCTAATCTCAATATTTTGTTTAATATCAACAAAATTCAGTTTAAATGAGTTTAAACGCCATCAAGCAAATAAGTCTGTAGCAGAAAAACCGCGTTTGCGAACAAGTGAGTTTTATGGACTTATCGGAATTTGGAACTAGGCGACTCATATGTACATATGTTTGTATAGAAAACCAGTTAACGATGGATGATTGTGACAAGTACCACTTGCTTGAGACACCTGTACATACAATATGTATTTAATACACATATTAATCGCTGGACGAAATGTAATAATTACGCGTTGGATTGTTTGGCCGAGTTCGTCGCACATATCAACTTTTTAAGCTAACATTCGCGTGACCGTAGAAAACCATATAATTTAATATCATAACGTACGTTTATGAGAAATATTCGGTCTAACTAACGAATGTATTATTATTATATAATAATAAATTGTACATAAACATTTGAATAGATTAAATTAAATAATATTTTTATGTATGAATGGGTTTATTAGTTTTTTTTTGTACGTAAGATAATACTTTCCATATGTTTTAGTATCGGAACGGAACGATTTTTGGTATTTTGTTAATGTCGTATTTTTGTATTTTTTTTTTTAATAAAATATCTGGAAATCGGTTGATAGTATTTGCAATATTTCCCGTTCTGGATTTGCATGAGGATTTCGCCGTTTATTTATTTATTTAAAGAGGATTTAACGAATGAAAAGTTTGAGCACACAAACGATTTGTTTACGCGATGAATTTTTTGGTTCGCTCGAAATTGTTTTCGCGTTGTTTTTAATACTGTCGTTGTTAATTTCCAAAAGCTGAATTTCGAATGGTTTTTCTTTCGTGTATGTAATCAGTAAATTTCCCCACACAGTCGATATTATCGCTCGTTAGTACGAATTTTCCCGATCGATAAATGCGATACACATATTATTATACAGAAAATTTATCGCGTCAATAAATGGAAAACAATCACGCTAACGATCAAAATCAATACATTTTTATATACCTAAAAATGTAAGCTGTTACATTCTTAGTTTATACATACACATACATACATATGTAGTATACATAGATAGAGTATTCGGATTTAAATTAAAAAATCAAAATCGCACTGAAACTTCGATGAATTCAATGCGTTGGAATAAGTTTATTTTTCCCATAAAGTATTTTATATTTGGAAACGAGCTTTCTATAATTTGATAACAGTGCTTTTATCGATGTTTAGTTTTTTTTATGTGTTTCATAATAACGAGTCTATCAAAACTTATGTTAGTTATGAAATGTATTTCTATATTCAGAACATTTTAAATAACAATGTTTTGGACAGTATAAGTTTGGTAAGAACATTTTTTTCTGTTGTTTTTCTTAAATTGATTTTATTTTTCTGTTATATACAATAATGTTACAATCAAATAATGTTATTTACTATTCAACCATTCAAAGTGAATTGAACATACATATAAGGTTAACATTCTATTATTACTTGAATCACATTTTAGAATAATAATTTGTTCAAAAAACACAGATGAGAAGCTTGAGATTTTCGCGTTTAGCTTAAAGTAACTTTGATCGAGTATACTGGTCTGTTTTCGCATTAAAAGCAAATATTTTCATTTCGAATCTAAATATGTATGTATGTACAGATTCGAAAACCAACATTTTCCGCCATAAACAGGCATAGGGATATTTTTTATTTAATAAGTAATTAAATTGGGGGATGCAATTCCCCACACGAAACAAAATAAATGCTAAATATATTAAAATCTAATATGTAAGCGTTGTAAGTGTATACAGAAATACTTTAAACATTATTATAATAATAATAAACATACTAACAATGGAAAATTTCACCGGTCATTTATTGATTTCTTTATTCGCGTATTAAATAGCGTGTCACAATAACAATGGTCGAGCGAAACGTATATTTAAATCATACAATTTAATTGATTTTAGCTCGGTGGAAAGTGGAGCTTTCCAGCTTTTACAAATTGTAAATTTTTAATTTAATGTACCGTTATTAATGTGAAAATATTATTTCAGCAAATCAAATTCGCAAGTAAAACACACTTGGCTGCGAAGAGCTCAACTTCCGTTGAAAAATCAACGAATGAAAGTCGCACGTGGCTATGCGACTATCGATTTTTACTTTATTTGTACATATATGTATGTTACAGGCAAAGTGTGAAATCCCGCATTGTGTTAACTATACCGAATAAATGAGGCAAATTGCAAAATGAACCGCGCTTATTAAATTAAAAAGTTTGACAAGGATCACATGAATAAATTCGTTCTTCGGACAGTGTACTTTATTCGTTTCGTACGATTTAAAAAGGATTCGCATTTGAAACAATACTAGGTCTATACATATTATCCTGTCAGGTGATTATTATTTTACTCTCGGACAATTTTCATCGCAGTTTTGATGGGGACGGTCAATCATTTAATCATTCGACAATCTTTTTTTCATTAAATCTAAGTTTGTTTTAATTATTTTCTACCACGGGAATGTCTAGAAATCGCGTGTGGTTACCATTTGGTAAGTGGGTCATATTGCAGGCGTGTGTCGTCGACTCTAATGTAATGGTTTTGCAGATAAAGCGAATTTTGCACGACACCACGTGAAGCGAATTTTCTCTATAGTATCGTCTCTTGCGGTTTCATAAATACGTCGTACATTTTTCTATTCACTTTTATCTTTATATGAAAAACTAATTGAATCGTCGATTTGGCGACCCTTACGATTCGGCACCCGGGGTACCGAATTATTCGCGACCAAAAACAAAGTACATTATATATGTATGTAGGTACATATATCAAGGATCAAAATAAATTGGGAAAAAAAAAGTTCCCCAAGGATCAAAATTGGAACCATTATTAGTCGCCTTGTTCCAAATCCCGATAAGTCCACAATATATAAAAAACGAGGATAAAATATTTTCCGGTTCTAAGAATGTTTTCAAACGATGCCTTATACTTGAATTATTCCAAATACCGCCAAGTGCGCCGTAAAAAAATATTGAAAATCAGTGCTAGTTCCAAAAACCGACAATTGCACTATGATAAAAGCTGATAAAAGCCATATTTAGAACCAAACAACGATAAGTCCACGTTTCTTAATCTCAATATTTTGTTTAATATCAACAAAATTAAGTTAAATTGAGTTTAAACGCCACCGAGCAAATAAGTCTGTAGCAGAAAAACCTATTTAACTAAATTTTATTTGCCGATTGACATTGATTTATATAGTAGATAATAATATTAATTTTATAATGGAAACATTAAATTTTGAATTAGGTAATTAAATAAGTTGGCTGAATAGCAACAAATTAAAATTAAATGTAGGAAAAACCAAAGCAACGGTGATTAATAATTATAATGAGATTAATAAAACTGATTAAGGTTAAAAGTTGGTGAAAGTAATATTGAACTAGTTAATTATTTCAAATATTTGAGTATAATATTGGATGATAAATTAGATTTAAAGTTACACGGTCAATTTTGAATTAAAAAAAAGTAGGAATATTATTATGTCGGCTGAGAAAATTATTGTATAAAGATACTAAAATAATAATTTATAATGTAATTGTCCGACCACATCTTATGTACTGTGGTTCATCATTAAATATGTTAAATAAGTCAACTGGATATCCCTATACCCATTACCACTTGTATAATATATAATATAATATAAAATACCTAATGTAATAAGCTCAAAAATTTAGATTCATTTTACACACAACTAGAGTTAATTAAGTCAACTGGAGATAGATTACAAATATTACAAAATAGAGGTATGAGATGTATTTTAAATGCGGATAGGTATGCTAGTATTAAAAAAGATGATGATTGAATTATATTGGTTGAATGTCAATGATACTTTGAGGATTTGTATGTTAGTATTTATATTTAAGTAAGTATGTTACTATCATATTTTAGTAAATTTATTGTGAGAGGAATGGATGTATGTGAATATAATTTAATTATAATAAATGTTAGAATAAATAGAAATAGGAGAAGCATCTTGTACAGAGGTGTTTTGAAGTATAATAGACTGCTGCGTGGAATTATAAGTTCCAAAACTATTGATAAATTCCTGACAGTCATAAAGAAACATATCTGTATATGTAGGTGCTTAGTTAAGGATTATGTAATTAGCTTTAGCTACTATATTATATAAATAAATAAATATAATAGCCGAAATCCGTCTGTCTGTCTGTGTGTGTGTGTGTCTGTCTGCTGATAACGCTCGCTGAGGTTGATGATTAAATAACCAAAACTGTCGAACGAGTGGGATTTGAGCCCGAGATCACCAGGTTGGGAGGATTCGCGCTCACACTATCTTCCAAGCGGAAGCAATGACGGACGTATTATAATTGGCCAATATTTATTCTTAAAAGGTTAGCGACTTTGCTAAATTGTTACATTGTTGTTATTATAACGCGCGATAGATGGCGCTTGGTTGCATAAATGCAACAACTATAAAAACTGTTTAATTTTTGTGGTATCTGTCCACCGAATCTTATTCTACTTTGGTTCGAATAGCCGAAGGCATCAACTATACTTTTCCAAGGCTTAAAATAGTCTTGAAAATATGTGTATATTTTTGTCATTGGATAAAATTCAATTCAAATACGATTATATTTGCTAAAGCAAAATCACAAATTTCTTTGTATTCATAACATTTCAAACATAGACAAATAATTTGGAATGAATAGTATCGAAGCATCTACATACATACATATGTAGATGTATGTATATACGTGTATATATAGTCAGATATCTAAATACATCTAAAAGTACTGTAAAAGCTTAAATCAATTAAACAATATTACAATCAAAACATTTTCTATATCAGTGGTCGGGAACCATTTTCGTGCCATATTAGGGAAAACCTTGCAAAATTGATAAAGTTTAGGAGCCGCAACATATTATTTTCAAATTATATGTTACTCATGTATGAAATGAATAGCTCTAAAAAAATCTTTGTGATATTTCTTAATGTCTGACAGCTTATTACTAAAACGTATTATAAAGTTTAATCTGAAAAACGATCTTAAAATTTTTTATAGCCATTACGCTATGTAAATAGGATTCATTTAGATTTTGTATAAATTGCGTGTCAACCCTTTGTGTTTCACGCAAAAGCGAGAGCTGCAGGTTTTCATACAAAGAGCCGCATGCGGCTCCGGAGCCACCGGTCTATATCAAACTTGTGTGGTTTTAATTAATTCAATCGATATTACTGCTCCAAATTTAAAATGATTTCAATTATACTCGTCTTCGATTTTTTTTTTTTTTTATATATGTACATATGTACATACATATGTAGATACATTTATGTAAGTATTTAAAAATCTTCACAGTTTCTCTTCTTCTTCATCTTCTCAATCTTCACAATGACGTTTGTGGATGAAACTAGTTTTCTATTAGAAACTTTGTTTTTAATTGAGAGAATCCTAGTTCACACAGATATTTATTTTTTATTTATTTATTTAATAATTACATGGAGAGGCGGCATAGCCGATAGGCCCATGGGGTTTGGTTTTAGTTAAAAATCAAAAAAAAAAACAGTATTATAAATGAAAAAGAAAGAATGAGAGGACAGTATTGCCAAATTTGAACAAAATAAAAAAAAAAAAAAAAAAAAATAAAAAAAAAAAACAAAGATAAAAAAAAATAGTAACAAAAAATAAAAATAGAGATAAAAATAAAAATAGAGATAAAAAAAATAAAAGAATAAGAAAAAACAAACAAAAATAAAAATAAAAACAAAATAAAAAAATAAAGATAAAACAAAAATAAAATGAATAATGGTCCATTTATTAAAGAATTACAAATATCCATTGTTTTTTAAGAATAAATCTAGCTGATTTTTATATAAATTAACATTTTTTGAAGTGACTATTGAATCTGGAAGACTATTCCAAACTTGAACCACTCTATTTGAAAAGAATGAATCTCTAACAATCTTATTTGATTTTTTCTTTTTTGGAGTATAAGAGTATGACCTCTTAGATGAGGGTTCTCATTGAACATAATGAGGTTGGTCATATCACATGAATAATGATTATTTATTATTTTGAATACTTCAATTAAATCACCTCTTAATCTCCTCGTCTCCAATGTGGAGAGATTCAGTCTTTTCAATCTTTCATGATAAGGTAGTGATCGAAGTTCGGATGGCATTTTTGTAATTCTTCTTTGGACCCTCTCGAGACATAGAATATCTTTTTTAAAATGGGGATTCCAAACATTATATGCATACTCCAATTTCGGTCTGATATATGATTTATATATTTTTAACAACAAATTTTCATCCAATGATTTGAAGACACATCTAATGATATATATAAAGGAATTTACTTTTTTGACTAACTGGTTGATGTGCACAGACCATTTTAAATCTTTGGTGATAGTTATGTCATATAGTCAGATATGTAAGTTAAAGTAAAGGGTAATTAGTATAAAGATTGCTTTTTTACAGGAAATTCTCCCTTTAACCTTAATCCAAAATGATGAAAAATTTAATTGCTTCAGTGTAAATGAAATTATAAGGTGCAGAAGTTCAGCCTCCTTTTCGGGATCAAAGTTTAACTCAATTGTTGATTTAGAGCTTCCAAAGGCTTTTCTTTATTGTTTGAAATTTCAGCACTGGAAAATAGTTATCAAAGTTTCGGGATAGAGAAGTGAAAGTGTGACAATATCTCGAGTATTAATTATTTTAAAATATCTTCATTGACAATGTTAAACAATGATAGAGGAACTGTCCAATTACGGTGTCATGTTTTTTTTTTTCCATTTGTCGCGATCCATTTTATTTATTTTACTATTAACCCACAGTTTGAAAAATCCTGCTCTAAAGCGTTCGTCAAAACTGTTATATAAATTTGTCAAATGCTAACCAGGAAACGGTTGATCTAGATTTAGTATACATCAAGTCTTGCCAATAACAATATTTGAAGTTGAAAATCAGTGCGCTAAATCAACCCGGCTTAGGTTTTCGCTGTGCTTTTCAATGTGCTTCAAATGTATTTTCATCATTCTCGTAATAATTAAATATATAAAAGCTCTATTCCGTCTGTCTGTGTGTGTGTGTGTGTCTGTCTGCTGATAACGCTCGCCTCGGTAGATAATTAAAAAACCAATACGTTGCGCGAGTGGGATTTGAACCCGGTATCACTGGTTCCCAACATTGAGCAAACAAACTAGATAATAACGGGCCTGCTTTAATTTGACAATACAAATTATTAATAGGCTCGCGACATTGCTAAATTGTTACGTTGTTGTATTATAACGCGCCATCTATGCAAAAACTATTAAATTTTATTTTATTTTTCAGTACGGGTGATGAGAAAGCGGAGCGTTGATATTCAACGTGCTTACACTAGTCATATATATGTATAATAGACCCATTCCGTCTGTCTGTCTGTGTGTGTGTCTGTATGCTGATAACGCTCGCCGAGGTAAATAATTAAAAGACACGAACCGTCCCCGTCAACGCGGAAGTGGGATTTGAAACCGTCATCACCATGTTGGAATAAGTCGTGCTCTGCCGTCCTAAGCCCACTTAACGTAACTGACAAAACAACAATATCGAGATAAATGGACTTGAAAGTTTTATTCTAAATTTGTGTTTTTCTTCATATATCTATTACTGATTTATTTAAACTTTTTTTTAGTTCATGAGGTCATTTTCTATTGTGTTTTGATAATTCTAAGGAAAAATTAAAAAAAAAATCAATACTTTAGTAGTTACGTCACTTCATTATTCATTATTAATGTATACATATGACTATTCCAAACTTCAACCACTCTATTTGAAAAGAATGAATCCCTAACAATGTTATTTGATTTTTCTTTTCGGAGTCTAAGAGTATGACCTCTTACATAGATGAGGGTTCTAATTGAACATAATGAGGTCGGTTTTTTCACATGAATAATGATTATTTATTATTTTGAATACTTCAATTAAATCACCTCTTAATCTCCTCGTCTCATAATGTGGAGAGATTCAGTCTTTTCAATCTTTCGTGATAAGGTAGTGACCGAAGTAAATATTGGATACGTATTGGTGATACTATTTCTCTGCGCATGCAGATACGTTAGATTTAATAGCTTAAAAAAGTCACTTTTGGATGAAGATCCATTAATTTTGATATGAAAAATCGCAAGAATACACTCCCATAACCCCCCTAAAACACATCTAACTCATTTTCGTAATTTTTGTCAGTTACGTTAAGTGGGCTTAGGACGGCAGTGCTAACACTATCATCCAACCTGCTACGATTTGACAATATAATATCTCAATTGGCTCGCGACTTTGCTAAATTGTCACGTTGTTGTTATTATAACGCGCCGTCTATGCAACGACAATAAAAATTTAATATTATTTTTCAGTACGGGTGATGAGAAAGCGCTCCGTCGATATTCAACGGGCGTACACATAGTGAATAAATTATATATATATATATATATATAATAGCCGAAATCCGTCTGTCTGTCTGCTGATAACGCTCGCTGAGGAAAAATTATTAAGAACCCAGGACCCCAGGCTCGAGAGAACTCGCACTAATGCTATTCGCTATCGCCCTCGGTCAATTTAGTCTTTTTTTTTTTTTTTAAACATTACCTACAAAAGGGATCGTGACTGCTAATAATACATAGATGGCGCTATAAAAACTATTATTATATTATTTTTTTTGTCACTTACAACCGTGCGATCAATTAGTGGGGATCTCTATTAAAAAAGCGCTTTACGTAATTTAAAATTAAGCGTGCGTTGATATTCAACGGGCTTACACTAGTATAATATAATCTTCACAGACTGACGATTCAAACACCCACTGGCAATAATTATTAAGGCCGTGACACACACGCTGAAATAAATATCGGCAATGCGAGTGAGAGCGAACCGTGTAAGCCGCTTAGTTGCTTAGTAGATTTATATTGCGCGCGCAGAATTACATAGGCCGATTTACGGGGTTTCGAGCGTTCGAACATTCCGGATCCGGAAGTTACGATTGCACTTGAAAGTTAATCTACTTTCACTTGCAAAGCTACCGTTTGAAGTTCGCCGTGTGTTTTGGCTTATCAAATTCGAACCGTTTTAATTAAAGCGTATAAATCGACGTTTCGAAATATTTCCTATATGTATATGTATATTTCGGGCTATATAAACATTCGTCCGGTTTCAAACTATCATATTTTCAATCATGTTAATATTTTATTACCCATTGCATACAGCAGTGGAAAATATTAATATCGACGGAGCCGCTTTCCCATCACCCGTACTGAAAAATAATATAAATTTTTTTAAGTCGTTGCATAGATGGCGCGCGTTATAATAACAACAACGTGACAATTTAGCAAAGTCGCGAACCTACTGAGGATTAATATATTCAAATTATAGTAGGCCTGCCATCACACCGGTGTTGGGTGAACGCGTTAGCGCTAACTCATCCAACCTGGTGATCACGGGTTCAAATCCCGCTCGCGACGTTCGTGTTTTTTTAAAATTAAATTTGAATTGGCGTCATCAGCCGACGGACAGGACAGACAGACAGATGGAATTGGGCTATTCATATCATACTAGTGTAAGCCCGTTGAATATCAACGGAGCGCTCTCTCACCACCCGTACTGAAAAATAATATTAAATTTGACAGTTGTTGCATTTATGCAACAATGAGATGTTATATTGTCAAATCGCAGCAGGTTGGATGATAGATAGTGTTAGCACGACTCATTCCAACATGGTGATCTCGGGTTTAAATCCCAATCTCGCGCGCGCGGACGGTTCGTGTATTTTAATCATTTACCTCGGCGAGCGTTATCAGCAGCAGATTTCGGCTATTATATATTATGTACGTATATGATAGCCCTATTCCGTATGTCTGTCTGTGTGTCTGTCTGCTGATAACGCTCGCCAATGTTTATAATCAAAAAAAAAGCATAACGTCGCACGAGTGGGATTTGAACCCGGTATCAGTGGTTCGCAACATTTAGCAAACAAACTATGTAGATAATAACGGGCCTGCTTTAATTTGACAATATAAATTATTAAAAGGCTCGCGACATTGCTAAATTGTTACGTTGTTGTATTATAACGCATTGTTGCATAAATGCAACAACTGTAAAATTTAATATTATTTTTCAGTACGGGTGATGAGAAAGCGCTCCGTTGATATTCAACGGGCTTACACTAGTAGTATTTAGATTGGTATGTACATACAAACATACATACATACATACATACATACATACATACATACGTAACGTATCGACATCCTCAAATGATACATTTCCTTTAAGTGGGTCAATTTTATCAAAATCATTTCATATTTTAATATTTTATTGAGAATCAATTTTAGAAAGGATGGTGTGAAACAACGAATCGATGTTAATATAAAATAAAATTATATACATATATAATTCTCAAGATGTACGTTATTATATTATTTAATAAATTTGTAATATAACTGAATATTTTACAAATAATGAATTAAATAAATCAGATTATAGTTTTGGCCCGCCATATTTGTATCTGAAAATTTACTTTTTAACGGATAGGAATCCGTTTTTATAATTTTAATTCAAATGCCATCGAAAGATGTGATTTTTTTTTAAATTAAAAAAGAGGGTTCTCACACACGTCTCTGTGGTGCTTTCCAAAACTAAATTTTATGTAATAAAACGGTCATCTCCACTCATAAACATGACAGTATAAAAGAGAAGGGTAGAGTTGAGATTCCACTTTGATAAAATGTGTCCAATCTCGCCTTCATATTATGGTAATCGGATAAAAATTCCGATTTACATTGATATTTGAACCCCGACTCGTTGATCGATAGTATCTTCGCATATATGAAAGTTAAAATATTTATTACGCCTAAATCAGGGGGAGGAAAAAACATTTTTTTCATTTTTTGGCAATGGACAAGTTTTCCAACGCAAGCGTAAAAACCCTTTGCTTTTTGGCGTGCAACGTTGAATTTTTACCTTGGAATATTTTCACCTGTGGAATTTTACACTCAAAATTCCAATGAATATAAAGATAAAGTCGGAGGAATTATGTATATCGAAGCAGTGTGCTTTCACGTGTAACGACTACGTAATACGTACATACATGTACATACATATCTATCGGTATATGTCGTAAGGATTTTAATTATTGTCTCCTTACCTAAAAATCGTATTAAACTTAAAGGAACTTACATTTTTACTGTGAAAGAACCATAATAGTCAATTTTCGTCTAAAGCGTTTCGGGCATAGTATGGACAAATGGAACATGTTCACTTTTTTTTATAATTTCGAGTTATATATTGTTTTGTGTACTTATACATATATTAAAATTTGAATATATTCATCATAACTACATGTAATCCATAGTATTTTCAAACAACAAAAGTATTCGATTCCGTTTTGCGTCAAAATTTCATTCATTGAGATATTTCATGGTATCCGAGAGGATGTGAAAGAAAGCAAGGTAGACCGAGTGGAAGATGGGCTGATGAATTGAGAAGAATGTGTCAAGTCAAGTGGATGTACATATGTAGATTGGTCAAGACAGACAGGAATGGAAGAGGATTGGAGAGGCCTTCATCCAGCAGTGGATGGTAAACGGCTGAAAATGATGATGATAAACACATCAATGATAGTATTAAGTAAATCAAAACATAGTTCATTTAAAAAAAAAACGACTCTTACAAAGTCAAAGTCAAAGATAAAACATAATAATAATGTTATAAGGTTAATTTACTTCAACGTGTTTGATCAAGGGAATTGGACCTTTACCCCCTTTATTGGAAGAGGTCTTACAACGGGACGCGTGACGTCACGCTTTAAAATATAGTACGAAAAACCTGCGTGTATGAATATAGATGGCGTGACGTCACGCCACCTGTTGACAGGCCTTGTCCTGCATGGTAAGTTGCTTTGATTTATTGGAAAAATTTTCTTTAGCTACTAGGTACACATTTAGCAGTTAGCAAGAACATAATAATTTGCATATACAGTAGACTCCCGTATAGCGAGATTAATACGTTACGCGTTATATGAAATCGCGTTGTACGAGAATCGCGTTATATAAAAAAAAGTCATCCCAATAACTCGGGCGCGTTGTAGTAACTCGCTTTATACGGGAGTCTACTGTGTATATATTATTGACAATAATTATGAAGTAACTAGTTCCTAACTCGTTGACAGTGTCATTTATATGTATAAATAAATCTATGTATATGTATGTGCCGTGCCGTGTATGCGAGCGTTCCGCGGCTACCCAGACGATCAGCCAGGCAGATTGTATACATACAAACTTGCGCTACTATATGCAGAAATAAATCAGTACTTCAAATGCATAGTCGTGTATAGTGTTGTAAAATTCTCGGGAATAATCTTTTGGAGAATATTCTCCAAACGGTGAATTTTCTGTTTAAAATTGTAGTACATAATGCAATATACCCTGGGCTCCATCGGCCACCATGTATTTTAAATAAATAAATACTAACTCTTACTGTATTTGCTTAAATACATATACAGTAAACTCCCTCTAATCCGGGCTAATACTTGGGAGAGATGATACGGATTACGCAAATAATATTAGTTTAGTATCCGTGACAAAAACTAAATTTAATGGGGCGTGAATATGACAATTTTTTTACGATCTTTTGTGCTAAGTTTAAATGAATGATTATATCATAAGTTGGAACAATTTCACTGGAATATCATAACCAAAGTAATAAAAATATGTATACATACGTATATAATTTATTGCTTCCAGTGTTAATAAGCATTGTATTCCTGTGAGAATTTTGCGGAAAACGTTCGTGCTAGTAGAGCGTATGTTAAAATGACGAAATGACACATTCAGTGTTGTCAGAATGAAAAAATGTCATTCAAAATGCTCTCAGACACTCTAGAAAGTTCTATTACTCCTATTAGGTTCTGAAAATATCCTAGAATCCTCTAAAAAGCTATTAAACTATCTGGAGATGTTTTATAATAACCAAGAAAAAAGAAAATTCTCGAATACTCTCGGAGAATAATCTTTGGGAGAATATTCTCGGAGAATAATCTTTTGGAGAATATTCTCGGAGAATAATCTTTTGGAGAATGTTCTCAGAATATTCCCGTTCTCCGAGAATATTCTCGACTTACAACACTAGTCGTGTTTTATGCAATTTAACGTTTTTTTTTCCGTGTAAATTAATTAATTAATTAATTATATATTAATTTTTTTAAATTCAATCCTTGAACTAAAAAAAAATACCCCAAATACCTCAAATACCCCCAAATACCCCCAAAACCCCCAAATACCCGAAAAACCCAAAAAATTCCAGATGCCCGAAAAAAACAAAAAAAACCAAAAAAATCCCAAATACCAGAAAAACCAAAAAAAATCCCAAATACCCGAAAATCCCGAAAAACCCGAATAGTCCGATTTTTGTATTTTTTTAACTCACTGGTCCACATGGTCGTCTCTGGAGTCTGATGATGGTGTTGGTTTGTTGCGGTGGCGGCCGGCGCGCGAGTCGTCGCCCAGGCCGTATAGCCCGGCAACCGCCGCCATCGGGCCGCCCTGCCGCCCTGTCTCACCTCATCACACGCCTCACCGACACCGACGATGCCGCCCCCCACGGACAATCCTGCCGCACGCCACTGCGCACAACACCTCCTCACACAGCCTCGCTACGCACATGACACACTAGGGTGCGCGCGCGTGCACGCGCATCACACACCCACCCACCCCCACTGGCGATCACTGCTGCTGCTGCTACGCCGTAACACCCGAGATCATCTCGACGCGTCGCACGCGTGCATATTGCACAAATGCATTTATATGTGTATATTTATATATACCAGTTTCCTATATCGTGAAAAGAGCGAATCTACGATTATCACCTGTGAAAGTGTTTGTAACGTAATGCGACCCATCAAGAGTGCACGGAGACAGAAGCGTCCAATCGGCGCACAACGGCCAGTAACCGTAAATTCCCAAATGCGAGACTTACATAAATAAAACAAAAAAAAAAGCGTTAAAAGCTTCGCTCCAACCTTTTCTAAGCTCCACCTATGGAAATGTATGCTCACTGTCCATGTACTTTGCCCCAAATAATAAAATACTATTGGCGTCGTATGTATACAAATTAACGTTAATTCGTATACACAAAAGGCTAATATCGGTTGGTTTGAACGACATATACGTTTATTTACATATAAAAATAAAATTATATATTTTTAAGTGAGAATAATCAAATGTGTGCCAACTATTGAGTTTTCAATGCGAAATGGTTGCATTATAAAACGCTTAGGGCTATTTTACAATTTTTTGTGGATACTAAAAATTAAAGTTAATGCATTTCTGTATGTTACAGAAAAAAATTATTCAGATTAGGTTCAATGAATGTACTAGTGCGTAGATTTTTTTATTTGTATTTTCAGGTATGCTAAATGCAAACGAGCAGCTTTGACTTTTTAAAACAGATACTCCGTCAGAAGATAAATGAATCGGTCCGTACTTTTCAATTTGGCAATCGTTGCCCTGTCCTATTTAGAGACAAATCGAACGAATCAAATAAACAAACATTCATTATTCACAAAATTCACGCTCTCATATCTACGACAAAGCAATCGCATAAAAAGCGGTGATGATTTTTTTTTTTTTTTGTTTCGTACGCATTATTATTTTGTACGCGAGCGAAAGGGATAAGTATGAAAAAGACGCTTTGTTACACCCCCGTAATCGATGAAAAGTGGATTCACTCGCATACATCATACGTGCGCATATATTTATAAAATGTATGGATTTGACATTTGTGTCAAGTTACAAAAGTGAAAAAGTCGACATTATTCGGCTAAATGTCAAGTGTTTAAAAAGCGGACGCACGAAATAGCGCGCGAAAATGTCTCGACACACTATCGCCGATATGCGGAAAATTTAATTTTTTACGACGGTAAAAATATTCGGTGTAAACGAACCAGTATCCGCATCGCATTTTAAGCATGTTCTAATTTATTCTAATATTGTAAAATACGCTATACATGCAGAGTGTGTGGAATAACCGCATTGTATGGACGGCCTAGGCGTTTTATACATTGCCCAAAATGGCCAGGCGAAGTGAAACTTCGCGCTTAATAAATTCAAATATAAATAATACGTACTGGAAAGTATTGGTCTAAATTTTAAATTAAAAAAAAAAACTGGCCAACGTAATGCTGCATAATAAATACGGGGAAAAAATGCAAAAGAAAAAAAAAATTTTTGATTTTTATAATTCACTAGACGATTACTTACAAGTATTTTAAAGCTTTTAAATATTAAAATTAATAGAAAAAACGTCTGAATAGTGTTTCCAATAGTCATTTTGAACACAAAAGCACTAAATTTTGGGTTACAGACCGCAAAAGTCAAAATAATGGTAAAATTGTCCAATTTTTTTTGGACAATTTTGACAACATGACCTAACCTAACCTAACATAACCGACTAATTTAATTATCACATTCAGATTCAGTGGATCAAACTTAGTAAATGTTGCAGTGTTATTGACCTAATTAAAGACAGTTAGCATTTTGCTATGCCTAGAACGCTTACGATTTTAAACTTTGCCTGTACATACATACATTGTAAATCCTAACGTTTTTTTGTAATTAGATATTTCTACTGTAATAATCAAATTGTGTATGCCAAATAAAATTCAAACATATTCGATTATTTCATAAACTTGAAAATACAGTCTTCTTATACGATAGTTGAAATATCAATGAAAATTACCACACGAATGAAATACCACTTTTGAATTGCGTAAAATTTTTAACATTTTTATCAATCTAGAACGCCAAAGTCTCAGAAAAACGATCGATAGAACTTAATATGCGTATATAAAAACAGAATTGTACATGCATCATTCATTTTCAATGAAAATCGGGCGAGTCGGTATTTTTTTGAAATAATAAAGTTTTACATAGCGCGATCGATAACACTAAACGGCGCCTAGATAATAATATGTATAACGCTGAAAACGTTGAAAAAAAATTGAATAAATGAAAATCGTACATATTTTCAGAATATTAACTAAAAAAAAAAAAAAAAAAAACAAACACACAGACACGCGCGCGCGTATATTATTTATTAACATTCAGATGAATATTTATACGATATGCAAATATAGTATACGTATTTAGGTAATGTTTAAAACGCGACCCGTTTTAAATACATATCCCAAAAACTTTTGCCGCCATTTTGGCCCAAGGACACTCGAAAACAATCCATCACTGTGAGATTCTGTCGTCTGAAAAGTTACCACGGACTTATATTGCTCGAAATGCTCGGGACAAAATGCCCGCAAGCCTACAATAGTTATGTACGTACACAAATATAATAATAGCTTTCTGGGTTGTTTTGTGTTTTTTTTCCCGTGAATCAATTTCAAATTGAGGCTTTTATCGCAACTTTTTCCGGACTTGTCGTATGTGTATATGTTTCGAATATAAACGAGCTAATTGTGCGTAAACGTTAACAAGACATATGAGTCGCCTAGTTCCAAATCCCGATAAGTCCATAAAACTCAATTGTTCGCAAACGCGGTTTTTCTGCTACAGACTCATTTGCTTGATGGCGTTTAAAACTCATTTAAACTTAATTTTGTTGATATTAAACAAAATATTGAGATTAGAAACATGGACTTATCGTTGTTTGTTTCTAAATATGGCTTTTATCAGCTTTTATCATAGTGCAATTGTCAGTTTGTCAGTCAAGTCCACAATATATAAAAAAACGAGGATAAAATATTTTCTGGTTCTGAGAATGTTTTCAAACGATGCCTTATACTTGAATTATTCCAAATACCGCCAAGTGCGCCGTAAAAAAATATTGAAAATCAGTGTTAGTTCCAAAAACTGACAATTGCACTTATGATAAAAGCTGATAAAAGCCATATTTAGAAACAAACAACGATAAGTCCATGTTTCTTAATATCAATATTTTGTTTAATATCAAAAAAATTAAGTTTCAATGAGTTTAAACGCCACCGAGCAAATAAGTCTGTGGCAGAAAAACCGCGTTTGCGAACAAGTGGGTGTTATGGACTTATCGGGATTTGGAACTAGGTATATCTAGGAAAAATGTATCTCAACTTCACCAGTCATAATATATGGTCAAAATAGACGGGCAAAGTGCAAAATGAAATAGAAATAGCAAGTACGACAAACTCAAGTTACTTTGCCGTTTCTGTCGTGTAATGCATAGGGCGACAAATTAAAATGGTCTAAGGCAGTGGTTGGGAACCTTTTTTTGAGCTAAGAGTCATGTTAGGGAAAACCTTGCAAAATTGATAAAGTTTGAGAGCCGCATTTAAAATGTAAAATTAAATTAAATGTTGCTCATTTATGAAATGGATATTTTATTACTGAAAAGTATTACAAAGTTTAATTCTAAAAAGCTTTTTATAGCTATGTATGTACATAAATAAGGATTAGTTTAGATTTTGTGTAAATTGCGAGTCAACGTTTTGTGTTTCGCGCAAAAGCTAGGGTCGCAGGTTTTCCGTGCAAAGAGCCGCATGCGGCTCCGGAGCCGCCGTTTCCCGACCGCTGAATTCAAAGGGTTCTGTTGCGTCATTGCGATCGGTTCGCAGCACAACGAATCGGCTTATATTAAACATACACGGGTAAAGACCACGAATAATCGATAGAGGGCCGATCGAAGCTCAAATTTTTGTGCTTAGTATAGTCATATACATACAATGGTATATCCAGTGGTATTCGAGGTCAAAACCTTAGTGGCGAAACTTTAACCTCGCATAAAAGACCGAATCACGACAACAGAGATAACATATTATTGTATATGTACATATATCGGAAATTGAACCTCAAACTTTTGCTCACTAGTCCAATGATCAACCGCTTAGATTTCCTGATGGTTCAAATCAAATAGCAATTTGTAGAGGTGAACATAAAATAATCGAGGGTTGTTTACAAAAATTTACATATGTACAGTGCTCGAATTCAGCGGGAGCGGCAAGGAGCGGGCGTTCCCTTTCGTGAAATTTGAAAACGTAGCGTACCCTTTCGTGAAATCTGTAAATTTAGCGTTCCCTTTCGTAAAAAACCAAAATTTCAATAATTATTGCCGAAAACATGTTAGACGGTGAATCTTCTTTACATTTATGACTCCTAAATCACAATCTTTGACTGGAAGTTACACTCTTTACATTTCGATTCCGACAAAGCCATTTAAAATATTATTATGTTTTGAAAAAGCTGGGTGCACGCGTTACTTGAAGATAACATTTAGAATTCTATTCAATTCCGAGGGTTTTTAGATTCTATGTCGGCTTTGCGCAAAAAGTTTAATGACTTTACAGCCGGCAATCGGCATTTCGAACTGCAACGTGCTTTTTCGAGCCATCGGTCATTTTAATGATTTACGATATCTTTCTTTGAATTGTCGTGTTGTACGGCGACCACCACAAAAATGAGTATAAATAAAAAATTGGTTAAATATCTCACTATAATAAAATCGGCCAATAATAATGAAATGTATAAATTTGTACAAAACAGTCAGAATTCTCATATTTTAACCACTGAAAGAGTTTTCAGATCTACCTGTTGAAGTTGACTTACAGACATTAAACGGTATTAATCTCGGTAAGATTTTGCATTTCGATAAATATATACATATGTATAGGTACATACATACATATACATAATTAAAAAAAAAGGTCGTTTGATATTTTTTGAAAATTATCGAACGCTCCCATTCGTGAAAATTTCCATTTCGAGCACTGCATATGTACATACATATATCAAGAGCCTATTTATTATTTTTGATTTCTTCATTACCAATGACGCGACGCGTTCGTAGCTTGATTAGCTTTTTTTGTGTAATTTACTGCAATTTATCATTTTGAAACGTACGGTGTGTATAAACGAGTCATCGTATTAATTTTTTCGTCACTATTTGAACTTCAAATTGGGAAAAATTCGTTGGAAAATCGCGTCAAACAGGTGCTGCGAATGGCCGTGTGAAAAATGCAAACTCACAATGAAGCTGAGCTCGCTGTGCCTCGAATTTGATTAATTTTTTGTGTAATAAATTCGATACAAAAACATTAAACTGTGTGCAAAGATATGTCATACATATTATATAGGAGAATTTATTTTAAATTAAATTTTTATTAATATTAAAATGAGCGAGTGGTTTTCAACATAAAATCTGGTAGTGAATTTAATATTAGCGTGTTGATATATCGATTCGAGATTGAGACCACTACCTTTATCCGACACTTTCGGCTAATTTGACTCTAATTGTATACATTTGAGTTAATGTGTATGCGTGAAGGATGTGGGTAATTTTTTTTTTCTGTCACACGAAGTGCTACGACAATATTTACTAGTAAAGTAAAGTCATATATTATTTGGTTTATATTGTACAATCTAAAAAATTTTACATGACTGCAATACAATATAAATTGATAGTAGTTAAATAGGAATCTTTGTAATGTTGCAAAGACTAAAAATTCGCAATGAGCATTAAAATAATATCTATTGGCATTATCAAAATTTAACATTTGATAATGATCAAATAAAATAAGCGAATTTCACCTCATTAAGAGCCTCAATCAAGAAAGTCTATCTTGGCAGGTCAATGAAATGATTGACTTGTTTTTGAGGGTTAAAACGGGCTTAAGCCGCAAAACAGATTTAGCGAAAAATATTATCAAACCCCAATTTTATCTGCAATAAAAAAATTAAACTGATGAAACTTTCACCACGGAAACGAAGATTTGAACTGAAACTTTTAAAAAGCTAGAAAACTTGAGAAATTCAATACGAATTTTGAGATACGTATCATAGTTAAATGTTTTACGATTTCAATAATATTAATTCGACAATTCTCAGAATGTTGACCGAGACATTTTTTTTTTTTGCGATTAGAATTATGTACTTACTCGAAATAGATAATTTATTTGTTTTTGTAATATTAAAAAAAATATTAATAACACGAGCATGGCTGAATTTCAATTATAGAATTGAACGTTTTATTACGCTTACGCAAAATTAAATTATTCCGCAAAAAAAAAATGTCACGTATGTTTTTTAATCAACCGTGTCACGAGACACACGACAAAATGGTTTTTCCTAACATAATTAAACACTTGATTACACAATTTCAACTGTGCACTTTAAAAGTGGCAATCATTATTCATTCGAAAAATTTCACAGTGCGGATTTCAAAATCAAAATAAAATCTCTCCTAGTTCCAATTGTGAAACGTATGAATATTATAAATTGAAAACGGAAGTATCGCATGTTTATTATTACCAAAGAGATTTATCGTCAAATGTTTTCCTATTTATTATAATGTGTTTATTACATTGAATTCAAATGATACGGTATATTTATTTTGCTTTGTCATTCGAGTAATGTTTCCAAAACGCTACACAAATTAATATATATTATATTTATTTAAAAATAAACACATTATTAAAGCGTCGCGGTGTTGTGTGACACACAATATGTACATATATTGTTGATTCCTTTCATAAGTTTTGAAATCGTTTCCTTTTATTTTACCTATACAATATTTTCTTTCATGTTTTACAAGTTGGGTTTCGTGTAATGAATGTATGTATGTATGTACACGTGTACGGGTTGACGTTCTAACTTTAGATACACTCGAATACGCAAAAGTATGTTCGCAGCAAAGGAAAACGGTGAAATCTTTGAAAAGGAATTTTAACAATCTCTAAAGCGAACCCCTTTTATGTTGGTTATAAATAGAATTTATTATATTGGGATTTTCGTGTCTATTTTAAATGCTCTTTTGATAATAAACATCTACAAAGGTGACTCGCGAGGCATTTTCTATTTAAATCCAATCAGTGAAATATGATAATATACAAGAAATGAGTATTATTTACAATGTCTGCCGCTTAGAGTTAAAATTTCATCACTAAATAAATTTAAGAGCAACAGACATTAATCATATACAAAATTGATCAGTCTTTTCTAGATTGTATTTCCAATATTGAGAAAGTGATATAAATATTGGCACCCAGCCAATGCCTGCTATTCCATATATCTAATATTCCAATTTATCTAATTTGGTTGTGAAACGGTTCCAAGAAATTCTTTTCTATCCGTCCAATAATTGTCTATTTCTTCTCTCTAATCCTCCCCTTAAAAAGGTAGTGATTTCACCACGAGGGAGTATATTTCCCTAATTACTTTTACTATGATATGTTTGTCAAATAGTGATGAAGCAACGTTTGGTATTAAGTACGCCAGCACTACAGTTACATAGTCGACAGTAAAATCAATTGAACAGTTGGAGCACTGATGTTTTAATTTTGCGTAGCACCACGCTGCGCCGCACTATGGACTAAATAACCAATCTGGTGCGTCGAAGCAAATATTTGCACATTTCACATTTAATGCCGCCTCTTCACTGGTCGCGCGAATGTTCGTGGAATATTCGTGGAATGTTCGTGAAATATTGGCCGTAGTGTTTCGAGCAGCTACATGTGGACCAATTCTGTTACTCTAAACTTTATTGAACTTCTTGAACAAGAACCTGCTATAGGGTACCTATTATTGCTGCTATTGACATATATGGGACCTGCTATTGACATTTTTGTAGGCAGTGATGCGACACTTCTTTCGCTGCCGTTTGCTAGTTGACACCAGAGTGGCGCCACTAGCAACACGATCGTTGCGCTCGCGACGGACGAGCGCGGCGAATGCTCCATTTTTGCGGATACGCTCGGAATGTTTACGAAAACGTTGGCCATCGCGCGAATGTTTATAAAAAACGTTGGCCTTCGCGCGAATGTTTACCTACACCTAGGCGCTCGGCGCCGCTCGTCAGCGCTCGTACCATATGAAGAGCCGGCATAAGGATTTTGGTATTAAAATTATGAATCTACATAAAATTTACTTTAAGAAATGGTAAATATAATTGGAACGAGTCGTGTGATATGGACTCATTGTAAACATTGCAACTCAAACCGCCAAGTTCAGAGATTGTGCGTGCCATTGTTGAAACAAAGCGTGAAAAAATTTAAATGGATATATATGATATATGCAGTTTATTTATAGTTCGTCGATATTTAATACAAATTAAATACACCTAGCGTTTTTGGATCAAAAATTCAACTACATGAATGAAAAACGTCACAATATACTTAAGATACTGTATTTTCACGTGATAGAATATTTACAGCGACCATTGTCCGACCGTGGGAGATGTTTGAATTTTTCAAAAATACAAAGACACGTAGGCCAGCACGCGCGGACGTAACACGTGTGTGTGTTACGAAGGTAGCATGTGATGATACATGACTGCCACCACGACTATGACATGGGATCATAAATACATCACTTAGTGGTTTCAATAAGTATATGAATAGTACATATATATCGAGAGAGGCGACGCGTGAAGCGGCGCGCACGCCTCTAGGCTTTCGGCGCGCTAGCTTGTTATACGTGGCCCACTGTGCGCCGCGCCGTCATCAAAGAGCAGGGCCTTAAAATCGCACGGCCCGCTACTCGAAAAGTGTAACCAGAATGAATATAGTCGTTTTGAACGGTCTCGACAACAATATTGCAGTGGGCGTCTGTGCAAAACGCTTCGTGCGTCGGTGTTAATTAAGCGGAGGAGTACGGGGGCTCCGGGGGGGCGAAGGCGGGGGCCCTGGGGGCGAAGGCCCGGGCCCCGATCGATAAGCGGTCCGCGGCCCCCGCCTCGAATACACCTGATCCCATTCATTGCCTCGTTCGGACGAAGGCACCCCAAAACTAGATAGGGGAGGGGGTCGTGAGGGGCGAAGGGACGTGTGAGGGCTTTCGCCCTCAACAAGAATAGACGGGAACCGAAGGGTAGAAGGGGAGGGGGGGGTGAGGGGGAAAATTCGTGGAAAAGCTGAGAGGTGAACATGAGAGGGGGGAAACCCTCTCGATGTTCAACAGACTCCATCATGCAGAGTACATAGTTGTCTAAAATTTTCCCAAATGACCGTGGAAATTCGAGAGGATTTACATAAGTTAGGGGGGGGGGGGGGGGTTTCTCATAAAACAAGTACATGGAACTATATCCTAAGCAAAGCCACCGAGAATGAAAGGGGCCAATACGCAACCAGTCTCAAAACTAGGTTTTTATTTATTAAGATGGAGTGCTTTATGGAAGAATGAACATTGTTTTTAAATCCAACATTTCGCCAAGATTAAGACATACGACCGATGCGTACTGCCGGTTATGATGTATGGATGTGAAACGTGGATACTAAATTCAAGAATCTTACGCAAGATTAGAATGTTACGCACACAGAGAAGAGATCGTAAGAGGAATACATGGGTAAAAAGCATGACCAAAGCAGCAGATATAGCAGAACGCGTGAAGAATGTATGGCAGATGGACGCGAGAAATACAGGAATGGTATCCGAGAGAAAGCACGTTAGACCGAGCGGAAGATGGGCTGATGAATTGAGAAGAATGTGTGGAGTCAAGTGGATGCAGATTGCTGATTGGAGAGGCCAATCGTGACATACGGATGCTGAATTCAAGAATGTTACGCAAGATTCAGTGCACACAGAGAAGCGTGGAAAGGTGTATGCTTGTTATAACAAGAAGAGATCGCAAGAGTAAGAAGTATGACCAAAGTGGCAGATATAGCAGAACGTGTGAACAAATTGAAGTGGACACATGGATGGTAGATGGACGCGAGAAATACTGGAATGGTATCCGAGAGGATGTGAAAGAAAGCAAGGTAGACCGAGTGGACGATCGGTTGATGAATTGACAAGAATGTGTGAAGTCAAGTGCGTACTGCCAGTTATGACCTATGGTTGTGATACGTGGATGCTGAATTCAAGAATGTTACGTAAGATTCAGTGCACACAGAGAAGCGTGGAAAGGTGTATGCTTGGTATAACAAGAATACATGGGTAAGAAGTATGACCAAAGTGGCAGATATAGCAGAACGTGTGAAAAAGTTGGAGTAAACACATAGCGAGAAGAATGGATGGCAGATGGACGTGAGAAATACCGGAATGGTATCCAAGAGGATGTGAAAGAAAGCAAGGAAGACCAAGAAGAGTCAAGTGGACGCAGATTGCTTAAGACAGACAACAACGGCTGAAAACGATGAAGATAGAGAAAATCCTCTACCGTTGTGTCATATCCGCATCCTGTTTAATTTTGATTTGATTAACGATAAAAGCGCGCAACAAATAAAATCATTATACATGTACAATAATACAATGTAATTATATTTTCTAGACGTTGATTTCAATCAAAAAGAGCTGTATGTACAAGATCGAGACACTTGGCACGAGTAAAAGAAGAAAAGTCTTATTATTAAATAGTTGAAGACACCCTTACTATTTCTTCAATATGATATTGTCTATTTACTTTTGGTCGAGTGACGTATAAGCACCCGTCAAAAATTATATGACGTGATTTGATTGATTGTCTTTTTCTTCCTATTCTACCTTTCTTCTATATTTCACTTTTATCTACACCAGAACCTAATGAAGGATATCTCCCATTTTTATATAGTCATAAAAGTTCAAACAATACATTATAATAAAACACCACGACTATTTGAATGCTCGAAATGAAAAGTCTCAAGCTTTAAACAACAGTTTGATATAAATAAATAAATGTGACTATATTTATATGTACATATGAGTCGCCTAGTTCCAAATCCCGATAAGTCCACAATATATAAAAAACGAGGATTAAATATTTCTGGTTCTAAGAATGTTTTCAAATGATGCCTTAATACTTGAATTATTCCAAATACCGCCAAGTGCGCCGTAAAAAAATATTGAAAATCAGTGTTAGTTCCAAAAACCGATAATTGCACTATGATAAAAGCTGATAAAAGCCATATTTAGAAATAAACAACGATAAGTCCATGTTTCTAATCTCAATATGTTTAATTTCAATCAAAAAAATTAAGTTTAAATGAGTTTAAACGCCACCGAGCAGAAAAACCGCGATTGCGAACAAGTGAGTTTTATGGACTTATCGGGATTTGGAACTAGGCGACTCATATATGTAATGTTAAAAGTTTTAAAGTTTTGGTATATATTATATTAAACTTCATTTCAAATTCGTTATTGAAGTGCTTGAATACAGTAAAAGTTGGCATCATTGAAAATTTGACCGGAACTTTCTAGGTTTAAGTAACCATTTCCAGACTTATTGCGAATTCTCCACAGTCTACTATATAGTGTTTATATCAAATGACAAAGTTTCAAAATTTCCACGAAACATTCGTTCGTCGAAATTCAATACAAAAACAAAACATTAATATTCCACATTAATTCGATACATTTTCGATTATTCGTTATATTAAAACTATGTTAATATCAAAACGTAGCGAGATTCATCAATCGCAATTATTAAATACATACAATATTCACAGCCGTTACGTTATATATATTATGTATGTAATACCTAAATAATATAATATATGTAGTATTTAATGTATATTGGGCTTTTGGGTCGAAAATTTGAGGTTTGAATCACCGCTCCCATTATCGTGGAATTTAAATTGAATGCTTAATATTATACAACCTTAGGTTAGATTTCGCGTTTATTATATAAATATATATGTATGTTAGTACACGCATAAGTATTCAAAATTACAAAATTGTTTATTTTGTATGATAAAGTGGGGAAAATAAGACGAAGAATAGAAATATATGAATGATAAACGAATATTAAATGAAAACTGTTTTTCTTTAAAATATTTTGCATTGAATAACTTCGATATACATACATACATAAATGGTGATATGAAATTTTGGTTAAAAAAAATGAATTATCATTGTTATAATGTATATACCTACATACAAAATAAAACCAGTGCTCATGTTCATCAAAATTGATTTAATCATCGATCGATAAATTAATTATAGTAGACCGTGATTGTTAATTGATATCGTATCAATTTCTATTACGCGGAAATTAAATCGAGAAGCCTTTCGAAATGAACGAACGTCTCACAATCGAATTTCCGAATAATTCATCCGTCTACATACAATATTTATATGTATATATGTATGTATGTATATATTTTCACATAAAAATATTTTAAAAGCGGTAAAATTAGATTTTTAAAACGAACATCTAACGCGCGCGCGAAAGCAAACAATCGGCCCTTTGTGAGTGTAAAAGTGTAGTGGCAAAATTGGATCGTATTTCAAGACATCTCAGATGATCAGTCTCGAAAACGGCGAAAATATTTACCCTAGAATATAGGCTATCTAACAAATGTACATATAGCTAAAAATTAACGATGAAACAGAAAACTCGATACACAAAATATAATATATGTATGTACGTAGGTACTGAAACATTGAACGATTGCTAAAAAATTGATAGATAGAGCGAATAATAACTGTGCCGGTCGAAAAACACATATTATTCATTTTAAAGTGAGTAGACGAAAAATTGGAAAGCTATAAAGTATCAAAACTGAAAGATAAAATCTGGCTATACTCTGGAACTCGCGCCGCCGAAAAAGTAAGCCAGTTTACTAGCTTCGCCTATTACACGAGCTAGTTTACCAGCGACCAGCAAACCAGCGAGATCGTAGTGAGTAAACTATCCCTGTCCTATGTACATAATACCCCCATAAAACATGTTAAAAGCCAGTCAATAGAGCGTTGATATCTTGAGCAAAGGTTCGGAGTTCAATTTCGGCGTGTTGAAATATTTTTTTAACGGTTTTCGACTTTAAATATCATCACTGGCAAGATTTAAATATTACTAAATCCATATCGGTCGTCTCCCGTTCTAAATTCTAATTTGCAAATTTATTTAACTTATTTGTAAGACGGTTCAAAACCATTGGCAACAGTTAAATTCATTCAATTAATTGCCACCTATCAAATCATAGTCAGTTAGTTATTTAACTCCCCTCTTAACTACAGAAAGCAGTGAGAAACCACTGAAGAGTCCATAAAACTCACTTGTTCGCAAACGCGGTTTTTCTGCTACAGACTTATTTGCTTGATGGCGTTTAAACTCATTTAAACTTAATTTTGTTGATATTAAACAAAATATTGAGATTAAGAAACATGGACTTATCGTTGTTTGTTTCTAAATATGGCTTTTATCAGCTTTTATCATAGTGTAATTGTCAGATTTTCAATATTTTTTATGGCGCACTTGGCGATATTTGGAATAATTCAAGTATAAGGCATCGTTTGAAAACATTCTTAGAACCAGAAAATATTTTATCCTCGTTTTTTATATACATATTCTGGACTTATCGGGATTTGAAACTAGGCGACTCATATACAGACACTTTATTTTTACAAAACATTAAAAGTGAAGCAGGTTACGCTCGAAATGAATGATAATGTCGAAAATTCATGTTCAATGGGCCAATATTAAAAAATATGACATTTTTTTCTGAAATTATCTGGAATTACATTAATGTAGATATATTTCAATTATAATTATTTTTATGTCACTCGGTAGCCACCAGGTACGAATAGTTTGTAATACAATAATAATAATTTACTATGTTGAATTTAATGAGACGCTACGCGCTTCTACGAGAAAACTTCACCACGATCGGATTAAAATTGGTTTGTGTCGTTTTTTTTTTAATTTATTTTACGAGGTTTTCTACCCCTGCCTGGATCAGCGTCGTGGTATACGACCTTTACTTAGCCTACATTTTGGTTATATTGAAAACCATAATTATTTGTTAATGCGAAAGCACGTGCGCATTACACGTGAGTTTACTCACAGTGGTGTTTATACTCGTACATATGTACGGATATAAACATATAGTTCAGGTTAGGGGGGGGTTTGGTTCGATTTTAATAAAGCAGAGTGGCTGATTCGATTAAATTAGAGGGGTTCGGTCAAGTTCAGAATTCGAAACGAAGACGTTCGCCGACATCTTAAACGTGAAAATGTCGAAAATCGTGCGTGGGAAAACGAAAAAGTTAAATAAAGAAAAGAGACATCGAGGCGTAGGAAAATTTCCCATATTTGTTTGTTATAAACAAATAGAATATTTATACATTTTAGAGTGCTTCTATTTCGACCCTTTCTAAATGTCTCTGAATAAAAAAAAATCGTTTGCATCGTGCATGTTTAATGCATTTAAATCCAGTAACAAACGCATTCGGAAAATCCGCTACACAAAAATGTACGCGAAAATATTACATATGACGATTACGTATCCACCAAAACAATTGCACAAATATTTAAGTATAAATTAATTAGTATGGCAAATTTCATTTAAATTAAAACGTTAAACTGTTTGTGTACATGTTGTGTTTTTATGAACTTGCTATACTTAATCTGTTTCGACTTGAAAACTGCACAACAATATTATGCTACGAGTATAACCAAACTCATCGAAACAAATTGGTCCTATCCTCCTCTCGAATACCTCCCGCAGGATTGTAGTAAGTAAATTCTGCAAAGTTTAATCCCAATATGTCAAACGAGGAACAAACATATGTACATACAATATATGAGAATTAAATTTTCACCATAGTTTCAACGAGTTATTTTATTGCTTTTGTGTAATAGATATGAAAGGACAAACATCAAATAAGTTCAAACCCACTTTGGTTCAAAACGTTCATGGCCCGAGAGTGCCGCCAGCGGTGAGCAACGAAACTCTGTCTAACTAACCGTCAAAAGTTTTAAATTGAAATATCCGCTCGTTACCAGAGAATATGACCCAAGCTATTTCCTTATCGTTACCGGGAAAATTCAAACACACAAACACAACTGCCCTTTATACTCGTAGGTATAAAATACTGATGTATAAATGAGTCGCCTAGTTCCAAATCCCGATAAGTCCATAAAACTCACTTGTTCGCAAACGCGGTTTTTCTGCTACAGACTCATTTGCTTGATGGCGTTTAACACTCATTTAAACTTAATTTTGTTGATATTAAACAAAATATTGAGATTAAGAAACGTGGACTTATCGTTGTTTGTTTCTAAATATGGCTTTTATCAGCTTTTATCACAGTGCAATTGTCAGTTTTTGGAACTAACACTGATTTTCAATATTTTTTTACGGCGCACTTGGCGGTATTTGGAATAATTCAAGTATAAGGCATCGTTTGAAAACATTCTTAGAACCAGAAAGTATTTTATCCTCGTTTTTTTATATACATATTGTGGACTTATCGGGATTTGGAACTAGGCGACTCAATTGTATATTATTACAAGCCCGGTAGTCGTAGAGGTTGGAATTAATCTATTAAATAAACGGTATTTTTTTTTTAATAGTTTATAAACTCCGAAACTAATTACGCTGTGGTGCTCTTAAAAATAGTCATTTTAAATATGCATAAACAATTAGGTTGATTGTTATCATTTAAGACTCTGTTATGAGAATAGGTCGAGTATTATTAAATTAGTATGAAATTTCCTCATTTCGGCATTCGGCATTAATAATGATCCTTTTGCTTATAACCACGAATTATTACCGAGTTTTTATGCGTAACCTGTATATTACTATATTTACAATGCAAACTTTTGAAATACTCGTCGAACACGAAGGAATTAACGTTGAACTTACATTTTTTTCTTCTATTTTTATAATCACATTTTCGATATACAATGTACATAGACTATGCAGGGCTTCTCGATAAAGTTCAACACCCGATTTAGTCGCATTTTACAAGTGACTTAAGTACAAAAAGAAAACTCGAGACCGCTCTATTGTAATGATACACAATAGTAATAATTGGTTAATATCGACGATAATTCACAGCAACGTATTTTATTGTAAGGGAGCTAAAGAGAACAGTCGCTTTTATACTATCCGAGCACAAACGATGGGAAATAAAACGAGATAGCAGAGTCGGAGTGGAGCAAAACATAAATCAGATATTATGTAATATTACAGCTCGACAAAATGTACAGCGTCGATTTAATGGACCCGAATGTGCCATTATGAAAATAAAAGTCGACCTTAAATAGATAGGTGTATTATTTTCAAATAAATATAATTATTCTTTAGTTCGACTAAGCTTTTTGTTATGTTTTCAATATCCAAATATAGTATATAGTACAGTCGAAATCCATATTTAATGGGAGTGCACAAAGACTGGAGTGATTCTGCGGACTTTTAGGCCCTTCAAAGGTTTGTTGAAGATAAATGCGAGATAAATGGAGAGAAACCGACGAACGGTGAAAAAAAAACACACACACACACAAAATTGAAAGCCTCAATGATGTGGGATAGCTTTTGTTATTGTGCCGAAACATTCAATCAATGTAATTAAGACTTATTTAAAATAAAATAAAAAAAAACATCGATAGAAGCTTACAAACACTACACTAGTTTAACTTGAATTATAAATAATTTAAACACACATACATACAAATCACACTAAAGACATTTAACCCTACAGTGCATGATTTTTATATTTAAAAATAAAACATTGTATAGGCTAGTGTTAAATCGTATTTAGATTATGGGAAAAATGATTTTAAAAATCGTGTTTTAATTTTTCATTGTTTTTTATTAGAAAAAGTGGATGATTCATATATGTATGCATCATCGTGCATTCGTTATGGTTTCATGAAAAGTTTTGAAACAATTATTATCCTTATCGAACACAGTTATTGCCGTATCAATATTTAAAATATTGATATGGCGTTTCTAATTTTGCTATTGAATCTGGCATCACCGAATTTCCTGTAAATGTCGATGGTATATTTGAAATTTTATCTTTTTCCACAACAACTCTCTGACTTTGGAAGATGCTGAATTAGGTTTATTTTGTGATGTAGTAGGTTCTGTTGATTCTACTTGATCATTAGGATGATTGTTTGATATTGAATATTGATTCTATTTGAGTAATATTTAATGGAGGCACAAGAATTGTCAATTCATAAATATTATGATTTTCTAAATAATTATCTAGCAATGTCTCCGAAACAATAAGATTATCTTCCTCATCGCTCGCGTCATCTAATTCATCATCACTGCCGGCAGGTATGTTTTCGATTAAGTCGAAAAAGGTATCGCTATCTAATTTTAAAAATATATATAAATACGTATTCTAGCTAAAGTACTAAATATAAGCATATACAATTGCATGCTGATTCATATATGAATCATCCAGTATTTGTCGTATAAGAGAAATAAATACAAATCAATTCAAGATCTAACATCACGACATAATTCTCTAGGATATATACAATACGATTAAAAATTTTAGAGATATCTTGAAGACGTAAAGGAAGATATTTCTTTGCAAAGTAGCACGAAGTCACTACCCGTGTTGACCAGTCGAAAGATCGATACAAAATGGTCAGTACAAGTTTAGGGATTATTTTTTGAGTTAACATCTGGTGGGTGGTTGGTTCACAATTGAATCGCCATGCATTCAGGTAAAAAAAATCTCTTCCTCACAAAGTTATATGCAAAAATGCACAGCGGTTCATATATGAATCACTATGCACTGTAGGGTTTAAAAGAAAAACGAAAATCAATTATATTCTATCCACGGTCGAAGATCGTATTTTGACGCTTTCAAATTTAACCGGCCGGTTAAAGTGCGGTAACTCGAGACTTCACTCGAACGTCTAAATTTAAACTTCCATTCGCACGGAACATCCTTTGTTTGTCGCTTAGCGAGTCGACAAATACATTTTTTTTGTTTTGCACGACGTCAACTGCAAAGGTTATAATATTCTACAATGTGTATGTAGTATATAGTGAAATTATTTTTAATATCACACGTACAAAAATGACAGTAACTGGAAAAAAAAGGCAAAATGTATCGATTGCAAGTTTCACTTAAACACTTTTTGACCGGATGCGGCAGATTTTTAACGGCAATGCAAATGCGGCAACATGCGACGAACACGTACTTATGTACACGTGTACATACATATGTATGTACGTATGTATGTATGTATGTACATAGGTATGATATACACCAAATCAATTTTTGTCCGCATGCAGCGTTGCTTGACCCCAACGAAAAGGGTAAAAAAAAAAAATAAAAAAAAATCCACCGCATGTTTTCACCCTAATGCAGTACATAATACGCGTGCTTAATACATACATACATACATATGTATGTAGAGGTACATACATACATATATAATATAAATATAATATTTCTCTAACATGCGATAACGGCAACTGTATATGTATGTATGTATTACAACCTACATACATATGTATTGTCCTTTATATTTTCAGCTGAAGCGTTAACTTTAAAAGGTTTCACCTTAACTTTAGCACGGAAAAGAACGATATGTTTTCGCGTTTGTGCCTTTTCCCACTCTTGAGATTATTTTCGCGTTGGAAAATTCTGTAAATTCCGTTTGAAATGATGCTAAATTTCGCAAACGAAAAATTAACAAGTTTTCTCGTGCTTTATTTGTGTACCCGTGTACATATTTTCGATCTAACTTTACGGAAAAACGTTGCATTGAAAATATTTCATAATGTTAAACACAAATTTGAATGGTTTAAAATTACTTTTTAACACCGATTCATAAGTCCACAATATATAAAAAACGAGGATAAAATATTTTCTGGTTCTAAGAATGTTTTCAAACGATGACTTGATACTTGAATTATTCCAAATACCGCCAAGTGCGCCGTAAAAAAATATTGAAAATCAATGTTAGTTCCAAAAACTGACAATTGAGTTGAGTTTAAACGCCGTCAAGCAAATAAGTCTGTAGCAGAAAAACCGCGTTTGCGAATAAGTGAGTTTTATGGACTTATCGGGATTTGGAACTAGGCGACTCATATGTACATAGAAGTCTACTTTGTGAATCGCAATGCGAGAGATATTTCTATTTAAACAACAGTATTTAAAGAAAATATGACTGAAAATACTCTCCAATAGGTTAATTCGTAAGTACATACATAGGTAAAAAAAAATAAAAACTATCCAGAAGTAAAGAGCATCGAGCGAGTAAATATTTTAGCATCTTATTAACATAATATAATAAATTAATTTAAAATACGACTTTTTCAAATGAAATTTTATCATATATGTATGTACATATATAAGCCTCTTGTACGTTTATAAAGTGCGCTGAACTTTTTTTCATACGACGGGCAACGTTTACTTATAAATTTCTTTGGCATGATATTTTTTGTAAAGAAATAAATCATTTTTCACCCAAATAATGCTCTTTGTAACATTTAAATCAATTTTGTCGTCATTTAGACTTAATTTTAAGAGATTTTTATATTCGAATATCACACATTACATTTTGCAAAGTAAGCCATTTTTTTTTATACATTATCTCGAAAAGGTCTGAAAAAGTTCATTTCAATACACAACTTTACAATAAGTTAAATCACCGTAAAGAGCATAACTTTTCAATGTCTTAAAATTAAATTGTCAATAAGATTCTTTTTTAAATACAAAAAAAAAAAAAGTATCTTTAATTCGACAAATTGTTTAAAATACCCCCATAATTTTCATATTATTCAAAGTTAAATATCTTAATTTTATAAAATTTAGCAAAAAAAAAAAATGCACACTTTCACAGGTGGCGTATCGCAAAGGCGTACTTTTTACTCGACAAAAAAACCAAAAAAAAAAAAAACTGGCACTTTTAGCACAATTGACGTCGTCTCGCGTCACATTAAAATCGACACACCGAGTTTTTCCATATAAAAAAAAAAAAAACCAACAAAATATGTTCAAATAAAATAATTCACCAATTTAATTTATTTACTCATTAATTTGTAAATATTGTAAATATTCAAGTGTCCGAAAAGTGTGGCTCGCGGTGGTACATGGTCGCGAAATGCGCGCGTTGCGACCGTCCGATTCAAACTGTGTCCGTTGATTTTGGCGCGCCGGAGAGAACAAAGCGCACACAGGATTCAGGAGAGGGGGCTTTTGGGGCCTTTTATGGGGGTTTAAGGAGGCGCAAGCGCGTTGGTGGAAACGCGCGTTATGGGGCCCGACCGGCGCACGACTGGGCCCCACTGCGGCATTGAGACCCCTTGGCCCCTTGGCCCCCCCTCCCCCTCAAACGCCTGCGCCCCCTAAGCTACGTCTTTGCCCCATCGAGGAACGTTGTCTCTCAAATGCAAGAAAGGACGAAGCCTTTGGCTGCATTTTTGCCGCATAACATCCCCCAAAACCTTAAAGGCCACATTTCGCCGCAGATTGAACCGCCAAGTGGTTACTGGGTCCGTGTCCACGGTTCAACCTTAACGGTGATATTACACTGAGCAACAAAACCAACACCAGATTTTTTTTGAACCTCGACGACCAGATAGATATACAGGTTTAGATGGTACGTATTAGATTGTGCGATTCTCTGTTGCATAAAAATTTCTCGGAAGTCAATGGTTCGATGAAAAAAACCCTTCACCAAAACCCTTTTCTGACTTTTTTTTTTGCATCGTCGTACTCGATTGTCAACGCAACGCAACGGCAACGCAATTGTTTCGAAAACAATGAAATTCAGAAAGAAATATGAGAGGTTTAATTTTATATATTTTCTACGTCTACATACTACTACATAGTGTACCTAGTTTTCGTATAGCTTCCTAGACCTATTTTTTTTGTATGAAGATTATGAGATGAGCAGGTAGCTGGTGAAGTAAAAGTGGTGCAATGTAATAAGATGCTCGCCACCGTCAAAAAAAATCTGGTTGTTGGTGAAGTGGCCAAGTGTAATATCGCTCTAAGGCCCGTAGCGCAATAGGCAACCACAACGATGTTAGAAAATGTATGTGGCTGCCTGTTTGATAGCGCACTAGGCAGCCGGGAAACTCTGGCTGCGGCAGCCACAAGTACGGGCTCCGATAGGCTGATATTACACTTGACCACTCGACCCAACACCCGATTTTTTTTTTTGAACCTCGACTACCACATGTTTAGATGGCACGTATTACTCACTGGTGTCTAAACATTTCTTGGAAGTCAAAGGTTCGCAGTACAAATCGACACCAAATCCCTATTCGCCCTTTTTTTTTTTTAATGCAATTGTTTCAAGAACGCGTGCTGTGTGATAGATGTGTCTTCGGACCCATTTTTTATAACCAAAATGGTTTCGAAAACGATGATAGTTAGCTGAAAATCGTCTTTTACACTAAACTACATGGAGTAGTTTTCGAATAGTTTCGTAGCCCTGTTTTTTTTTTGTATGAAGCAGGTAACTGGTGACTTTAAAAGTTGTGCAATGTGATAAGATGCTGGCCACCGTCAAAAAAAAAATCGAGTGTTGGTGGAGTGGTCAAGTGTAATATCAGCCTTAGGCCCGTAGCGCACTAGGCAGCCATGGCCGCGCAGCCACAACGATGTTAGAAAATGTATGTATGTGGCTGCCTGTTTGATAGCGCACTAGGCAGCCAGGAAACTCCGGCTGCGTCGTGCATGCCTTCTTTTTTAAGCATAGCTGAATGTTGGATTCAAAAACTACGTTCATTCTTCCAAAAGCACTCCATCCTAGTTTCATTCTTATTTCTTCTTCTTTACATCCGGTCATAATCACCAATTGTCCTGGGTATATCGTAAGATAAGTAGAATTTATAACAATAACAGAAAAACAGTTTAGCTTACTGAAAAATAATATTAAATTTAACAGTTTTTACAGTTGTTGTATAAATGGCGCTTTATAATATACAAAACGTGACAATTTAAACAAAGTCACCAACTTACTAACCATTTATATGTTCAAGGGATCTCGCATTATCGGCATTGGATCATAGCGTAAGCGCTCAATATTTCAAACTGGCGATATCGCGTTCAAATCCCACTCGCGCGAGGCTCTAGTTTTTTTTTAATTATTCACCGAGGCGAGCGTTATCAGCAGACAGTCATACAGACAGACGGAATAGGGCCATTATATATATGAGTCGCCTAGTTCCAAATCCCGATAAGTCCACAATATATAAAAAAAAAAAACGAGGATAAAATATTTTCCGGTTCTAAGAATGTTTTCAAACGATGCCTTATACTTGAATTATTTCAAATACCGCCAAGTGCGCCGTAAAAAAATATTGAAAATCAGTGCTAGTTCCAAAAACCGACAATTACACTATGATAAAAGCTGATAAAAGCCATATTTAGAAACAAACAACGACAAGTCCATGTTTCTAATCTCAATATTTTGTTTAATATCAACAAAATAAAGTTTAAATGAGTTTAAACGCCATCAAGCAAATAAGTCTGTAGCAGAAAAACCGCGTTTGCGAACAAGTGAGTTTTATGGACTTATCGGGATTTGGAACTAGGCGACTCATATACATATGTATGTACATACATACATATGATGATGGAACTAGCATACTTGCAGTGTAACGGGGCTTCGTCGCATCGCGGATAATTCTTTCTAGATGTGCACGTGACCGTAATCCTTCAGGACTCTATAACAACCCCCTATCCCCATTCCCTTCCCCTTTGAACTTCCTACCACTGCATTGGGTAGGCTCAGAACGCAAGTATATACTAGTTGGCCTATCCTTTGGACCTGGGCCAAAATTTTAACTAAAAAATAAATCCCACTATACAGGTTAGCGTGGTCGTAAAAGGTATGCGCATTCATTCTATCTAGATACGATCAACGTGTAAAAATTTAAAAACATTGATCAACTTGCGTGCTCTAATAGCGTGGCCCGAAAATGTACGTACCTATGTATATACATACATATATATATATATATATGTATGTGAAATTTGTTCATAACTCAAAGACCAAGCTAGATTTTAGTCTGATTCCCATTGCAGTATTTTATAACACCCAAAAGTGTTTCTGGCTGATTTTGTGTAACGGGCGAAGCTAGTAAACTATCTGGCTTTTTCGGCCGAGCGAGTCAAGGTCGAATGTTTTTGAACTGGTGTGACGTCACTTCATTTCGACAGTTGTAGGTTAAGCGGTTCATTTTCAACTCCCAAAACACACACATACATATGAGTCGCCTAGTTCCAAATCCCGATAAGTCCATAAAACTCACTTGTTCGCAAACGCGGTTTTTCTGCTACAGACTTATTTGCTTGATGGCGTTTAAACTCATTTAAACTTAATTTTGTTGATATTAAACAAAATATTGAGATTAGAAACGTGGACTTGTCGTTGTTTGTTTCTAAATATGGCTTTTATCAGCTTTTATCCATAGTGCAATTGTCGGTTTTTGGAACTAGCACTGATTTTCAATATTTTTTTTAAGGCGCACTTGGCGGTATTTGGTAATAAATAATTCAAGTATAAGGCATCGTTTGAAAACATTCTTAGAACCAGAAAATATTTTATTCTCGTTTTTATATATTGTGGACTTATCGGGATTTTGGAACTAGACGACTCATATATTAAGGTTTAGTCAAAATTGTATTATTAAAAAAACGCATATTTAACGCGTAAGTATTGTATACCAGCGGTGGCCAATCGGTGGTCCGCGAAAGAACTTTGATGGTAATTTTAAATATATTTTCAATTTTCGTGTTTACTAAAATGTTTCAGTATATTCTGATTCTACTTTTTTTTTTTTTGAAATTTTTGCCTTATTGCGTTTCTACGATTGCCTATTTGCCTATAAACTATTTCGCAACACGAACTGTAGACGTATTTATTAATTTTCTTGCAAATAACTTGTAGTGCCAAAACAAGTGTAATTACCATTTTGAAAAAAATCATGGTATTGGTAGTGGTCCGTAAACTCAAAATTTTGAGTTTAGTTTAGTTTACAAAGACTGTATAGCAAGTTGACGACAGCGCCACTAGCATAGCGGTAGCGAGTGGCGAGTATACTAAACACGTGTAATACGATTACTAGCTACTCGCTACTAGCTCTGCGTGTCGGCTAGTAAAATAGCGAGATAGTAGCGAGTAAACTATCCCTGTTTAATAACCGCTTTATGAAAGTGGTGGGCAATTTAACAATTTCCCATTTTCTTGTAGTGTTTGATTGCGAAGTTCGTTCGTTATTGTGCACCGAACCGAAAGTTCGCTTCTATGCATACATACATATATATACCTACATATGCAGGTATTTACGTTCATGTTTTCCCCGAAGCTTTCAAAGATTGATAATAACCTAACCTAATAATTTTAATAACCTAACCTAATGAAATATGAAAAAAAAAAATGGCGTCGATCGAAAATTTGAATAGTTTACTTTCGTGACGTTGCATTTGATTTGTGTTTCAATTTATCGGTATCCGATCGGTAAATATTACGTATCATAAATAATATGTAGAATACTGTCGATATTAATATTCGCTTGTATGTATGTGGAATAAATAATTGTTGGTAATGTATCGTAAAGACCCTGATGTTTCATCTTTTGACCCATTATGTCACTAAAAAACTTGGAGTATTATCACGGAGTATTGTTTTATCAAAACATTGCTACAGTGTTCTATTTTCATATGGTTACTACTTTTTTTTTAGATTAGTAGCATTGAGAGTACCCAGTACATACTGTATGTTTTTTAAAAGTTATTTTTAAGTAAATTTTGCGTATTGAACAAAGATATTCTGCATTCACCCGAAACATAAGGAATAATTGAGTCGCCTAGTTCCAAATCCCGATAAATCCACAATATATAAAAAACGAGGTTAAAATATTTTCTGGTTCTAAGAATGTTTTCAAACGATGCCTTATACTTGAATTATTCTAAATACCGCCAAGTGCGCCGTAAAAAATATTTAAAATCCGTGTTAGTTCCAAAAACTGACAATTGCACTATGATAAAAGCTGATAAAAGCCATATTTAGAAACAAACAACGACAAGTCCACGTTTCTAATCTCAATATTTTGTTTAATATGAACAAAATTAAGTTTAAATGAGTTTAAACGCCATCAAGCAAATAAGTCTGTAGCAGAAAAACCGCGTTTGCGAACAAGTGAGTTTTATGGACTTATCGGGATTTGGAACTAGGCGACTCAATTGTATATATTGCTTTATTTTTATTATAATGTCCCAAGTTTTGTCATTTAAAAGATATTTCTGATTGAAATTATTGGTATCTCACTGAAATGCATGACTGCGTTAGTGATGAAATAGTTTTCTACTATCAAAAGATCCTTTCGCGACAGTCTTTCTCTAATAAATATAGTAATTAAATACATACACACACTAAAAGTTATCCAGTAAGCTGTAAATGTATTTAATTTTTTATTCACAACAAGTGTCAAAGTTTTATTTAAATGTTGCGTGTCCTCTACAGTATCTTAATGTTTTCATAAAATAACACTGAGCAACAAAAAAAAATACCCAGAGCGGAGATTAGTCAATCTTTACTAAGGTTAAAAAATTCGCCAAATAACACGGGAAAAAAAAAAATATTTTGACTTTAAAAATTCGCTAGATAATTAATTATAAGTATTTTAAAGCAATAAAAAATCACAATCAATAGGAAAAATATCTGACTATTGATTTCAATACTCACTTTGAGCGATACTATATTTTGAGTTATAGACCGCAAAAGCCAAAAAAATGGATATTTTTTACATTTTTAAAAATCGCGAATGTCTCATAAACGAGAGCATATCAACAAAAATCATTATCGGATTCGTATTCAGTGGGTTGAACTTAGTAAAAATTGACCAATCTCCGCTCTGGATTTTAAAAAACGTGATTTTTTGTTGCTCAGTGTAATTGAAAAGATTTTTCTTTACGATAGGATAAATAGAGCAGGGTTAGGGAATCGTAACAAATTTGTCGGAATTGTACGCGTTTTTCGGTAATTCCTGTTGCCCAATTTGTATCCAATTAACCATCTCGACGCTAAAACCTGTTTTAATATTTGATCCTTCGAAGCTGCTAAGGTCATAAGTCAATTCTCCAAACAAAGGAATTCGTTATGTATCATTGTTTACAACTATTATGCGGTCGCAGGATACGAAAATAGCCATTTTCTGTAAGGTGGCAATGTTCACATTAAAATATTTCCTATTTGAATTGAATTTTTTATTTGCGTATTCCACAATCGTAAGTTATTTTCATAAAATACAATTCAACCGCGTCTTTTAGGTTTAGTTTCATACAAATATGTAGTTCTACTAACAAACATATCAAATTAAGTCACAGATTATATATTAAAAAATACTGATTTGTAATAAATTGCCATGTAATATTTCAAATTAAATAAAAAGTTTGAAAACTATTGTATGTATGTACATATGTAACTATAGGTATAAGAACCATATTCTAAACTTAAAGAGTTTTAAAATATATTTGCTTGTGCTTGAATGGTCGCGTCTCATTAGTTACAGTTAATTGCTCGATGACACTTAAGTTTAAATAAATACTACATATAAGTCGCCTAGTTCCAAATCCCGATAAGTCCACAATATATAAAAAACGAGGATAAAATATTTTCTGGTTCTAAGAATGTTATCAAACGATGCCTTATACTTGAATTATTCCAAATACCGCCAAGTGCGCCGTAAAAAAATATTGAAAATCAGTGTTAGTTCCAAAAACTGACAATTGCACTATGAAACCATATTTAGAAACAAACAACGATAAGTCCACGTTTCTTAATCTCAATATTTTGTTTAATATCAACAAAATTAAGTTTAAATGAGTGTTAAACGCCATCAAGCAAATAAGTCTGTAGCAGAAAAACCGCGTTTGCGAACAAGTGAGTTTTATGGACTTATCGGGATTTGGAACTAGGCGACTCAATTATTCCTTTACCCACCTATGTATGTATACGAGTTGTGTTGAATGAAATTTGCACAAAAAGTATAATAATAATTGGCGTCGAGGTTTCGAGACCTTTTCCATTATATTTCGAGGCTTGGTTCAAATAGAGCCGATGTCAAACTTTCGGCAATAATTAATTGGGGATTCGCAATATTGATGGATCGATACAATTTTGAAAACATTGATCTTTACTGTCCCAATGGGTACGCATCAGCCATGTATGTACATACATATGTATGTCGTTTTTAAATAGTTGCCTCTACATTAGTGGTCGGAAACCGGCGTCTACGGAGCCCCATGCGGCTCTTTGTGTGTCAACCTGCGGCTCTCGCTGTCATGCAATGCTTTGCGCGAAACACACGACACAATTTACACAAAATAAAAATGAATCCCATTTCTACGTATGCATGTATAATTTCATGGCTATAAAAAGCTTTAGATCGTTTTTCAATAATACTTTTTGCACGAAGTTTCTTATTGCTATCCATTTCACAATTGAGTAACATTTGATTTAATTTTGAATATACATACATATAAATCCGAAGATAATACCTTGCGGCTCCCAAACTTACCAGTTTTGCAAGGTTTTACCTATTTTTGACTCTTAGCTCGAAAAAGGTTCCCGACCACTGCACTACATCATATGTCTTCTGTCCAAAAAAAATCTGCTTAATTAAAAAGTCTCTACCAGCACTATTCCAATTGATTGTTTCCAATCTCTATAAATGGCAATGTTAATTGGGAAATTGGTTTTATTTTTTACTATACATACTCACTTTACTCGTATATACTTATATTTTACTCTTTATATCTTTACTAAATTTACTAAATATATATGTATGTACATATACGATATTTCCTAGATGTTTGATATCATTCCTTGAACCGAGCCACATATAACTATTTTGTTTCGATTTATTTGGCGAAGCAAAAAACTATCGAACGCAATCGGGCAACACGTTCAAGGCCATCTGAAAAAAAAATCATCTAAAAATAGAGTGCGTGACGTCATGTGCTTTAGGCCAACACTGTGCTCGAGTAGGATACCGTGTGATAAAGTACATATATTCCCAGTATCACAGTACATATATGCGGTTGATATGCGAAAAAAATTAAAATAAATAACCAAATGACTTTTGAGTCATCATGTACGTATAAATATGATCTTTAGCAATGCTGAAGTGTACTACATACATAGAACACTAGAGATAGCATGAGATGTCATCGGAAGTCCCGAAGGATCGTATGTCGTTAAGCCAACTGTCTTATGCACTTATTGTTAGTGTGCACATTACTTCTGGTTTAATTTTTGCCGCACTTGCAATGTTGCACTGAGATTATTTGGAAAGTTTTTGACACTCGCTGTGAATAAAAATAAATTTTTACACTGCTTAATGGATCATTTTTATTATACGTTGATAATAAACAATAACACTGAGCAACAAAACAAATACCCAGAGCGGAGATTAGTCAATTTTTACTAAGTTTGACCCACTAAATTCGAATCCAATAATGATTTTTGTTGAAATGCTCTCGTTTGTGAGATATTCGCAATTTAAAAAATGTAAAAAATATCCATTTTTTTGGCTTTTGCGGCCTATAACTCAAAATATAGTATTGCTGTGCTCAAAGTGAGTATTGAAATCAATAGTCAGATATTTTTCCTATTGATTTTGATTTTTTTATTGCTTTGAAAAGCGGAAAATGCTTTGAATTGCTTTCATTTGCTTTGAATTGCGGAAAATGATTTTAAATTAAGCGATAAGCGACAAGCCGAGAACGTAATTTAAAATCATTTACCGCTCGAATTAGTACGTTTACATAAAATAAAAAAATATTAATATAGAAAACCAATCCTTATAAACGTGGTGAAATATAAATTTCTCTAAACAAATGCCAAATAACACGGAAAAAAAATGTGTAAAAAAAAGATATGTTTTTGACTTTAAAAATTCGTTAGATAATTAATTGAAAGTATTTCAAAGCAATAAAAAATCACAATCAATAGGAAAAATATCTGACTGTAGATTTCAATACTCACTTTGAGCACATCAATACTATATTTTGAGTTATACCCCGCAAAAGCCAAAAAAATGGATATTTTTTACATTTTTTAAATCGCAAATATCTCATAAACGAAAGCATTTCAACAAAAATAATTATCGGATTCGAATTCAGTGGGTTAAATTTAGTAAAGATTTAATAATCTCCGCTCTGGGTTTTATAAAACGTGATTTTTTGTCGCTCAGTGTAATTTAATTTATATTAATTGTACAAAGACTGTCGCGAAAGGATTCAATCGCAAATTACAAAACTTATATAACTATAACAACAATATTTTGACGCAAAACAAAAATGTCTGTAGATTACGTAAAATGGCACAATACTCGTTTGTATTTATTTGAATGGTTTATTTTATTATTCGTTTTCATATTGCTCGAGTGTTATGCAACCGTTGTGAAAAGCTTCGCGTCCATTTTTTCGCAATATTCTTTTGCACACTCTCGTTTCATTTAATAAACTACGGCAGTGCAGATTGCACTCGGAATAAAAAAATTCAATGCACGCGAATTGCGCAAAAATTCGCTTTTCGACCAACGTATAAAATCTCTTTGTTCCTATTACATTCATTTAATTACTTTATCCGATTAGGATAAAGTATTGTGATCGTGCGAAAATTCGACTTCGAGATTTTGACTGATTTGGATCAAGTATCATCCCCTGATCACGTTTTCATGATTTCTGGAAAATGTCTGTATTTCTGTGTACAATGTGTGTGTGTGTATGTCTGTGTGTTTTCTCCGAAACTATCAAGTCTATCAAGCTGAAATTTCATATCTATTATTTTCACGTAAAGTTTAAAAGCCATAAGGAATTTGGTTAACATCAGTCAACCGGAAGTAGGGTTTTTTCGTGCAGAAAATTCAAAAATCCGGTAAAAAATCATATTTCCGAAACTGCACCGGGAATTTTCTCCAAATTTCATATCTATAGTTTTCACATTAGCCTTAAGAGATACTGTGATTTTAGTCAACTTCTGACTACCGGAAATGGCAGTTTACTCTTGAACGATTTTTTGGTTTTTATTTTTTTCGGCCTTTTAAATATGTAGTATCGTCACCATATTGTAATATTGTAATTCTCATAGAAATTGCTATTTAAAAAAAAAAAAAAATTATTAAAATTAGTCAACCGGAAGTAGGTTTTTTTTTTTTGTCGAAAAGTTTACCGCAGAATATTTCCGAAACTGCACCGGCGATTTCGTCGAAATTTCATATCTATAGTTTTCACGTTAGCCTTAAGAGATACTGTGATTTTGGTCAACATCTGACTACCGGAAATGGCAGTTTACTCTTGAACGATTTTTTTGTTTTTTTTTTTTTCGGCCTTTTAAATATGTACTATCGTCACAATATTATAATGTTGTACTCCTGAGTAAAATTGCTAGTTACGAAAAAAAATAATCATTAAAATCAGTCAACCGGAAGTAGGGTTTTTTTTTGTCGAAAAGTTTACCACAGAATATTTCAGAAACTGCCCTATTGATCAAGTCGAAAATTTATATTTATAATTATCATATAAAATTTAAGAGTTGATAAGGTTTTGATTAAAATCCGCCGACCGGAAGTGGTAGTTTTTCTTATTTGAATATATGCCGAAGATCGTATTTTATATACGCGCGCGCACTCAACACAGTAATTTCATGATATGTATGTATGTATTTTGATTGGTGTGGTGGTGGTGTATGCGTTTTATTTACTTACGTACTTAAAAAATTAATTTCGTTACTCTTTGTATTCCTCAAATATATGGATAAAGTCATGGGTTGGCTACACCCGAATTTTTTTTTATGACTTTCAAAACACACGCGCTATGAATATTGTGTATGATGTAGCTTTATTTTCACATCCTTTACGATGTTCCGCTCTTAAACTACACGAAAACTATGCGGAAAATACCGTAACGTGTCACGGCTACGAGGCATTATTTAACGTTAAGTTCGTATATTATTATATTATTATATTATATTTTAGTAAGCTGCATCGTTACGTTGAATATCCCTGTCTAGTTGGATAGATAGAGCGAAAATTCTAAGTGGCGAAATTTAGTTGGAAGCAGTTTGAATACACGAAACGCGACGGTCATAATTATACATACATATGTATGTACATAGAATCTATGGAAAATGTGTGAATTACTGTACTGTTTCTCAAACTGTTGCATTGCAATTTTTTTTATCGTAGGTATTTCGTGAAAATTGAATACGTTTTCGACATTTACATAGCTATTAATTTGTATGTATGTATGTACATATTCCGAGTCACTTGAATGCATCGAAATTGTTTTGAAAGTTTTGAACGAGCGAATTGATATTAGTACAGGGTGTTTGTTATGTAACGCAACCCGACGGTACACACGCGTAGAGTTATTCGAATGAAATTGTTTATTTTTATAAACTTTTTGGCAAAACGAATAGACAAAACGATTGGGGGCTTCAATGTTTGCTCGTCACAATCAGTTGAAGAGCTTTTAGCACACACATTTATTTATACGCACCCGATGCAAATATGGAAAGGATTAAAACGTGTTTGTGCCGTTGAATATAATCACTTTGAATTATGACGTTGTGAATTTGAATACATATAAGCGTTTGTGGTTCTTTGTCCCTTTTTTTTTTTTTTTTTGTAAATAAAATTACATGTACGTCGTAATTGACACAGCATACAAAAATCTACGAACGTGTATCATTTTTCTTTATTTATTCTGCGCGAAAATTAATTGAACATGCGGGCAATCGTCAAAAATTATTTAAATATGTACGAGTTATTAAAAACAGTGGACTTGGTTCACTTGTTCACGTGCAATGTGCGACATACGGGTAATTGGTCATATTGGGCATAAGTTACACATTGTTATTTTAAATGATGATTAAGTTAAAATTAAAAATATATATCCTGCATACATGTATGTACATGATGATATATATAATAGCCCTATTCCGTCTGTCTGCTGATAACGCTCACCAAAGTAAATATGTAATTAAAAAACCAGAACGTCACGCGGGTGGGATTTGAATCAGAGATCACCAGTTCGGCAGAGGGTGCGCTTAAGCATTCAACCAAACTAGATAATGACGAGCCTACTACAATTTGATAATATTAATTCTCAAAAGGTTCGCGACTTTGCTAAATTGTTACGTTGTTGTATTATATAATGCGCCATCTATACGAAAACTATTAAATTAAAATTATTTTTTTTAATTTAAAATTTGTCAAATACACATATACTCACCCACACCAACACTCACCTAACGGGCTTACAATAGTATATGGATAAAAACAAATTAAAAATACCTACTGTATGTATGTATGTACGAGTATGTACGTACATACATAAACCCATAAATTTACTATTAACACGATATAATCATTTATAGTGACAGTGTTTTGATGTAAATTTAGTATGTTAGGTATATACAAAGAACGAAGTGGCCAGAACGTACGTTATGCTGCGTACACACCGACGAACCGAACAGCGAACGACGAGTGGTTGCTAGACCGCTCCACACTATATGTATGTAATAACGTTCGATGATTTATGTTCGTCCACACAATAAGCGACCGTTCGTCGTTCGCTGTTCGGTTCGTCGGTGTGTACCCAGCACAATTATGTGTGTACAAAGATTACGCTCAGTCGTGACGTGCGATAATACATACATAGTGTGCAATTTAAAATATTCCTTTCTGTTTCTGAGGAAAACATTTTTAGTATTAGTGAATAAGTAAAATTCACTCGAATTTATCGTGTGATTTGAGTCAACTCGATGTAAAAACAATCAGGATGACCGATTGCAACATTAAATTATAATATATTTGTTTTTTTTTTATGCGAGAAATTGATATATGAATCGCCTAGTTCCAAATCCCGATAGGTCCATAACACTCACTTGTTCGCAAACGCGGTTTTTCTGCTACAGACTCATTTGCTCGGTGGCGTTTAAACTCATTTAAACTTAATTTTGTTGATATTAAACAAAATATTGAGATTAGAAACGTGGACTTATCGTTGTTTGTTTCTAAATATGGCTTTTATCAGCTTTTATCAGTGCAATTGTCAGTTTTTGGAACTAACACTGATTTTCAAATATTTTTTTACGGCGCACTTGGCGGTATTTGGTAATAATTCAAGTATAAGGCATCGTTTGAAAACATTCTCAGAACCAGAAAGTATTTTATCCTCGTGTTTTTATATACATATTGTGGACTTATCGGGATTTGGAACCAGGCGACTCAAATGTGTGAGCATAGTCTTCAAAGAAGTGATCACTTCTTTGAACTTATGTCTGGCGCCGGCATAACAAACAGCGGATTTTCGATGGAAAAATGCAATTTTTTTTGGTATGGATATAAATAGCGGTTGTGACTTTTGCACAACTGTGCATAGACGAGTGTAACGCAATTACGAGGTGTAGTACGTGACAACGGTTTCGCATAAGCGATTTGAGCGCCATTTAGAGGCGTCTCCTGTATAGGGAAAAGGCCGTATTGCAAACAAGAGGCGGCAAATGGCAATAAATAGATGTTTCCCAGATAGTAGTGTACGTTCTAAACGTTGCTGGGCCATTGTTGCCGTCAATTCAACATAACAATATGTACGAATATATGTACATACATATATCCCCTAGGTCCTTTCGTTGTATCTATCGATTGTGCGCGTAATTTATACCAACACAATAATTGCGATATGACGTTCCTACAATTGACCTGCACGTGTTATATGTATGATCAGTCATCTTGAAGATATGTAAGTGAATCTAGGCTCTAAAACACGGGTTGTCAACATATGGGTCGCGACCCCAAGTGGGGTCGCCAACTGAAAGAGTAAACTAAATAAAAATATTGACTATAATGCAATTTTCCGTCCGTTGTGACGTATGGATGTGAAACGTGCAGGCTTAGTTCAAGAATGCTACGTAAGATCCAGTGTACACAGAGAAGCATGGAAAGATGTTCATATGCTTGGTATAGCAAGAAAATATCGTAAGAGGAATACATGGGTAAGAAGTATAACGGGTATGGGGGCAAAAGGACGCGAGAAATACTGGAATGGTATCCGAGAGGATGTGAAAGAGAGCAAGGTAGACCGAGTTGTCGATGGGCTGATGGATTGAGAAGAATGTGTGGAGTGCAGACAGGAATGGAGAGGCCTTCATCCAGCAGTGGATGCTAAATTCAAGAGTTTTACGCAAGATCCAGTGTACACAGAGAAGCATGGACATATTTATGCTTGGTATAACGAGAAGAGATCGTAAGAGGAATACATGGGTAAGAAGCATGAACAATGTGGTAGATATAGCGGAACGTGTAAAAAAGTTCGAGTAGACACATATAGATGGCAGATGGACGCGAGAAATACTGAAATGTTATCCGAGAGGATGTGAAAGAAAGCAAGGTAGACCGAGTTGTCGATGGGCTGATGAATTGAGAAGAATGTGTGGACTGGTCAACTGGACGCAGATTATTTAAGACAGACAAGAATGGAAGAGGATTGGAATGGCTTTCATCCAACAGTGGATGCTAAATTCAAGAGTTTTACGCAAGATCCAGTGTACACAGAGAAGCATGGACATATTTATGCTTGGTATAACGAGAAGAGATCGTAAGAGGAATACATGGGTAAGAAGCATGAACAATGTGGTAGATATAGCGGAACGTGTAAAAAAGTTCGAGTAGACACATATAGATGGCAGATGGACGCGAGAAATACTGAAATGTTATCCGAGAGGATGTGAAAGAAAGCAAGGTAGACCGAGTGAACGATCGGCTAATGAATTGAGAAGATTTTCAAATGTATCGAGGTTGCGGGTCACTTGGCTTTTTTAAAAAGGGGTCGCCACTCGATAAAGGTTGGGAACCTGTGCTCTAAAATGACCAACGTCAATTTTCGATTGATTGATTGAGTCTTTTGTCAAACTATGTATGTGTAGCGTAGTTTAACGTAACATTTTTCGTTAAAATTGCTTTTCTATTGTGCTATCGTGGAGTATTGTTTTATTAAAACACTTCAACAGTGTTATGCATCATTCGACAGATGTCTATATCAGTCAAAATTTACACATGTCGAAATTTTCCTTTATCGACTAATATTTCACGTGTGGATGAAGTAAAAAAAAAACAAAACACATGCTTCAAATTGCGACAAATAATATGGAAAATTCAAAGCGCGTGGCCCGGATTTTATCACCAGGAGAGTCGTTTGTGCGTTGAAAATCTGGGGAAAATTCCTAAAACCGGGTACTTAGGCTTTAAAGCTTCGTATTATTAAACGACACGTAGCTATAGCTCGTTCGAAACAAGCTGACCGAATCGAGAACGTTGAAAATATCCATCGAAACTTATGCAATTAGATTTAATGCGCAGTACACATGCAGTTATAATTCACAAGCACCAATTCGTGTATGCATCTCAACGAAAATGTGTCGGTCGATATGTCAACTGTGCATAAATTATAATCTCAACTTGAAACCGAATTTATGATATAATTAAGTTAAACTTTAAAGTAAATTCACATGCTTTAATTGCGGTCTGATTCATCACAACAATAAAAATATTGTTGTATTGCCGATTCGTTTACACTACGTAAATATCGTACGACTTTTAAAACTTGCATGTATGTACATACATTTCTGTGAATCTGTGAAGACTCAAACAAGATCTTTTTAAACGTAACTAATGTACCAAAAAGTCGAAACATCGACCTTTTCGACTGATTGTGCACATCTTACAATACGACGAAAGGTCGATTGTTGTCACTTTAATTGAAATTCCTCAAAGGAAACGTTCGCAAATTGACAAACGCTTCTAATTGGCGCAATTTCTGCTTCCATTCGTGCTATTTCAATTATGGAAATAGGAATGGTGGTACAAAAAAATAAATTCTATGTGCAACAGAAGATTGGACACGTTGAATAGTTTTGTCTGACGAATTGTGATGAATTTTCCAAATGAATAAATCCATAAGATCCTTGAGAATCTTAAGATAGTAGGATGTGGCTCTGTGTCTCGATAACACCGAGCGACAAAAAAATCACGTTTTTTAAAACCCAGAGCGGAGATTGGTCAATCTTTACTAAGTTTGGCCCACTGAATTTGAATCCGATAATGATTTTTGTTGATATGCTCTCGTTTGTGAGATTTGCATTTTTTTGGCTTTTGTGGTCTATAACTCAAAATATAGTATTGCTGTGCTCAAAGTGAGTATTGAAATAAATAGTCAGATATTTTTCCTAATGATTATAATTTTTTATTGCTTTAAAATGCGTTTATTTTGTGAGTTTTTTTATTACACCACGTTTATAAGGATTGGGCTTTGTATCTCAAATTATTTTTATTTTATCTTAACGTAATAATTTGAGCGGCAAATGATTTTATACTAGGCGCTTATCGCTCAAAGCAGGGATTCCCAACCCCTGGCGCCCGCCGACCGATTTGTGTGCGCCCGCCACTATTCGACCACGACAGAATTTTTTACACTTGGAGTTGTAGGGAAAAGACAAACATGTAGCTAAAAATGATAGACTCTGTAAACTCATTTAAAGCCAAACTGTTTTTGTGGATATCACATCTGCAGATGAAGTCTCTCGTGCATTTCCCAAATATGAAGAAAATGGCAGGTAACGGTAAATTCAACGCGTCATTATTTGTTAAGCACCTTCAAGTGCTTCAAGAAGAGTTTGAAAAGAGATTTCAACAGTTTACTATCATCGAGCCAATAGTCTCCTTTTTTATCAATCCTTTTACTTGCCAAATAAATATAATGGAAATAGCTGCGTACATTGCAGAGCTTGTTCAAGTGAAGGACCTTTAGAATGATATTATGCTAAAATACTTAATATCAGATAAGGACTTCTGGAATACAGTGGACAGAAAAAAGTTTTCATTCTTAAAAAAAGCGGTATTATTTTTTTGTATATTATTTATTACCTACAATATGTATGTATGTTCAACTATAAATTTGCTTTGAAAAAATAGGTGGTGCCCGCCGCCCTACCAATATTTTAAAATGTGCTCTAGTGTACAAAAAGGTTGGGAACCCCTGGCTTAGAGTATGTGTAATATTTTTACTTTATTTTGTTATTATATGTATACATATATGCTAGTATGTAATTAAATAATGCATAATATGTGAAATATGAAATAACAAAGCGACTGTTACACTGCATTAAATAATTTATACCACTGTGCAGATTGCTAGCAGCGAAAATGCAACTCTAGAAAACTAAATGTAGAGTCTGGTATACATACATATATGCCTACAATGGACTTTATATTCGTGCTCTATCGAGCTTGCCAATTTGCATCGTTTAATTTAGAATTTTGCCGTGTTATCATAAAATATTTCCCACTCAATTTTGCAGTCGACGCGTGATTCGTCTGGCGAACCAAGAAACTCGTCTGAAAGAACATGGAAAATTGAAAAATCCACCATCTAAGGTATAAACGTGTAAACCGGACATTGAATGTGAATCTCGTGTCTGGGAAAATGAATAGACCATTTCGAAAATAAATAACTAGAATTTTCCACACACATTCCGAAAATTGGACTTTGAAATTTCACTTTTATTTATAACTAGCTGACCCGACATGCGTTGCAATGCCCGATCCCGTTCCCGTTCCCGTTCCCGATCCCGTTCCCAGTACGTTATCTGACGCGTGAGCAGGCCCGTTCCTGTTTTTTCCCGATTTTTTTTCACAGGAACCATCCCCAGCATGATCACAATAAGTCCTGAAAGTTTCATCGCGATCGGTTGAGTGGTTTAGGAGTCTATAAGAGACAAACAGACAAACAGACAGACAGACAGATATTGATTTTTATATATATATATGTAAATAATCACTACATAATGTTGACGAATTGTGACCGATAAGCGCGCCGCCGGTAACATATCATAACGTATGTGGTTTAAAATCATTTGCCGCTCGAATTAGTACGTTAAGATAAAATAGAAAACCAATCCTTATAAATGTGGTAAAATAAATAAACTCGCCAAATAGCACATGAAAAAAATATATTTTTGACTTTAAAAATTCGTTAGATAATTAATTATAAGTATTTCAAAGCAATACAAAATTATAATCATAGAGGGGCGTCAGTTTGACGCAGCGAAATCGCTGAGGTGTGTGAGCGCCTTAGAGGTTCCCTCCCCTCCCCCCCACAACCATCCCCACCGCAGCTTTCAGAACTTAATTTTCGAATGGAATTTCGACTATTTTTATATATGTACACAGTGTAAGCCCGTTGAATATCAACGGAGCGGTCTCTCATCACCCGTACTGTGAGTGTTTGTGTGGTTGAGTATGTATTAGCGTAAAGTGCAGTGTGTATGCGAGCGATCCGCGGCTATCCGGCCAGGCAGACCCTTGCGCCACTATATATAATAATAATAATAATAATAATAATGCATACTTTAAACTTGACAAGTGAATAAAGAAAGCACCGAGCTTAGAAAAAGAATAATATTAAATTTAATAGTTTTTGTACAGATGGCGCGTTATTATAATACAACAACGTAAAAATTTAGCAAAGTCGCGTGCCTATTTAGATTATTATATATTGTCAAATCATAGCAGGCCCGTCATCGCCTCGTTGGATGATAGTGTTAGCACGATTCATCCCAATCTGGTGATATCGGGTTTTGCGCGCCATTCGCGCGACGTTCTGGTTTTTTAATCATTTGTCGAGGCGAGCGTTATCAGCAGACAGACAGACATACAGACAGACGGATTTTGGCTATTATATATAATACTAGTGTAAGCCCCTGAATTTTAAATATCGTACAGCGCTTTTTTAATAGAGATCCCTACTGATTGATCGAAAAACCCAAAACAATAAAAAATGATTTTTATAGCACCATCTATGTATTATAGCAATCCCCACTTATTGAACGCTTTCGATACCCACTCAAAAAAATATATTTTTTTTTACTTTACTATTTATATTATATATATAATAATTATAATTTTGTAAAAATCAAAAAATAGTAGTTTCTATTGTGCCATCTATGTATTATTAGCAGAATCACGACCTTTTTGTAAATAAAGCCGAGTCACGATATGTTTAAAAAAAAAAGGACTAAACCGACCAAGGGCGATAGAGTATAGCGTTAGCGTGATGACTCTCGAGCCTAAGGTCGTGGGTTCGATCGCCCACTCGTTCTAGTGGTTTTTTAATAATTTTTCCTCAGCGAGCGTTATCAGCAGACAGGCAGACAGACAGACAGACAGACAGACGGATTTCGGCTATTATATATATAATAATAATGGCAATGTCAAAAAGATCAATGCTACTGCACGTTGCGAGTGCAACATCTATGGATACATTATGGGTACTTGTGTAGTTGAAATTTGAAGCTCGCAATTGTCTAACGAAGGGGTTGGATTTATTTTTGATTGTCAAAGTGACAGATGGGTCGTTTAGGCGACGGCTCGTGCCACTCTTTGGTACGCCATTGGACACGGTGTCTGTCAGTACGTCGCGTGCTGTCAAAAACACATCGAAACGCTCTTTTTTCAGCCTAGGCCGTGACCACTGGTGTAACATGCAATCGAAATCGTTTAGTTTGTTTGCGTTTTTTTTCTACGCTTAACCATGTACGTATGTATGTATGTGTATGTATATTTTTCAGCGTGATCGATGTCACCGTTCGTCATGGCAATTTGGCGAAAATTTTACGTATTCATTATACCTACGGTGACCATATTTTTTTGGTGAAAATAAAGGACACATCAGAAATTGTTTCATAATAAAAAAAAAGTAGGTGGCGTTTTTTTTGTCTCACTACAACTAAAAAGCTTTATAATATTTATTATTAAATATAAGCATAGCATTTCAAACAATCATATTATTACTTAAAATAATTTAATTTTGATACTTTTCACAAGAGTTTACTTTTTTTAATGGCTCAGGTTTGCGTTTTAAGTAATTCATACAACTGTATACAATTCATGTCAAAGTTGGTTTGGTATAAAAATGCACGCTTCCAATGTTTCGATTTTCAATTGGTATTTTTCACTGGTTCACTAATGAAAATGCTCGTTCAGTGGGGGGGGGGCAGTGAGATTTTTAAAATGTATTTTAAAAGATACGTGTTTATCGGTGAAATATTTAAAAAGTTGGCAGAACTTGTCGCCATTCTTTGATCTTTACACTGGTGACGTAACTTTTAATACACGAAATTTCATGAAGTTCCAGTGACTGGTAATTAATTAACAAAACGCTTTCCTCGATTTTGTTTCAACCCTTGATTTTTTCGTTCAATTAACTTTAATATATATTGTTACACATCATTAAAAAAGTTTTGCAGAATCGTGGCACATTTTTCCAGATTCAAAAAGTACGATTTTATTGACTTGAGTAGTTTTAATATTTTTCTCCAAAGCTGGTGGAAAAGTTACACGTCGCGTTTTGCTGTAACCCAGTAGTTTTCTATATTGAACATCTGCATACATATGTACATCATCAAAAAATTTTTTCACTCTGATTGTGTAGATGTAAAAATGTCACTTTTATCTACCGGAAGACAATCGACACTAGTGCTTATGCAATTATTGCACTGCGTTATATGCGCCAATATTCAATTTGCAAAATAAATGACAAAATGGTCATTTTAGAAAAAAAATAAATCTAAAGAACAGAGCGGTGAAATAAAGGACTGTCCTCTTAAATAAAGGACGTATGGTCACCGCAATTATACCCACTAGTATGTACATAGTTTGCCGATTTCAACGAGCTTGCAATACACATAACGGCTATATCAACGACAAAAGTGGTACTAGTGTTCTCGATCGAAACTGTTTTTGTACAGCATTAAACACTGTTGTTTTTTTTAACAAAATAATATGCATCGAGTCACGCGACATTTTATGTACATCGTTGACAAAAATGTGGCATATTTTATGTCACGTCAACATTTTACCGTCTGTTAAGTGAATTAACGGGGGAAAGATACTCTTCGGTGGTGAAACCGTTGCCTTCTGCGGGAAAGACTGCGTATTTTTTTGACTGTGCCAATTTTGCGAAGCCATCCCACAACTCGTGGGGCCTGTGAACGAGCAACGCTTTTCAGCAATATTGCTCGTCAACCATCCAGCAACATTTTCAGCATCACAATGTGTTGCTCAATGATTAGTAGTTGCCGTTTTATTATTGCCCAGATTTTGTACGGCAACAATACGTACGCCAACGTACGGCCATACCGGCAATAGTGGAGCAATAGTGTCACGAGAAACACGACTATATGTACGTCTAGCCCACAATACATTGCCGTGAAAATTTTAATCATTTACAGGCACCTTTAGATACATTGGCGCATTTTAACATGAGACAAAATCTTGCCACTGACGATATTTAAGGTCGAACGTCGTTCGACGTATTATTTGAACATCCGAGTAATAAATAATCATTTTTTTTTAAATGTAAATGATTACGCATTAAGTAAAGGGAATGTTTGCGTCTTGAATCTCGACTCTAAAAAGTATTTAATTATGTAAAATATATTATAAACATTTGATAAGAATTGTAAATAGGTTTTTGAGCTCTTTCTCCTATTATGCTTTAAACACTAACATTAAAATAAAAGAATCCTCATAAATACTAACAAAATGAACAATGTGTAAAATAGATAATGGTCACTGGATCAGTAGCTATTAAAATAGATTTAAGATGTATTGTGAACATAGTATATGAACAATAAAAAGCTTTTTTAAATAAAAAATAAGTGTCGGGAATCGGAATCCTCTCGGAGTAAAGCCGCTCTATCCTAAGCTATTTGGCTTTCGAACCTACTATTTAAATACACAATAATAAAAATCCACAGTGTGTGTGTGTGTGTGTGCGTTTCTAGAGACCATAACCATGGCATGACCTAATTGTTTTCACCGGAGCGTTTTGTATATCTATAGTGTGTCGGCCGATTGCGTGTATTGCTAATGGCCCGTTTAATTCAAAAAGTATAATAATAATTTTTTCTTTATTTTATTTTAGAATTGCGTTCGTATTTTATATGCACGTGACCGAGATCGATATTGTTTTTTTTTTTTTTTTTTTTTTTTAATATTAATAATAATAATTCTCGACGAAATTTATTTAGTAAGATTCGCTTTCAATTGGTGGAAATTCGAGTTATGCACGATATATATACATACATACATACACATGGACGAAAAACGACGAATATCGATTTCTACACTACGCATACATACATATGTATGTACATAGGTTCAGTGGTAAAAGTTCTATTAGACCGCATATATTTCGTGGGCGAATGGCTCAAGTCACAAAGTGTGCTACAAAATCTTTTATGACGTGTATTCTAAACCTAAAGGGTCACCGCTCGTAAATATTTATACGAAAAAACAACAATATACTTTATTATTTTTTACGGTTGGACTAAAAGGCGTAAGCCATAAGCGGATTTTCGATTAAATTACAAACGAAAAAAGAATTAGATCGCGATAGAGTTATATGTATGTATGTATGTAGTTACTACATACATACATACATAAGTCGGTAGCTCGTGAAATTTAATGAAAGTTCATGGTTTGATTCTTGATACGGTCGACTATTTCAACTATTGCTATATAATAGCTGTTGTTAAAATCAAGGTAGTCAAAATTTATCCGATTCCATACAAAATCGGCACATTATAAAATTTGTCACCTAACTGATTAATTATCGCCACCCTTTTCCATCTAAAAGACAACGGTAAACCAGGGTTGCCAGACGTCCTGATTTGAACGGGACTGTCCTGAGTTCAAAAGGACAAATCCCGAGATCCGCATTGCCTCCGAAAATTTCAATTTAATTTTAACGGGTTCCCAAACTACGCGGATGCTAAATTCAATAATGCTACGTAAGATCCGATGCACACAGAGAAGCATGGAATGGTGTAGGCTTGGTATAAAAAGAAGAGATCGCAAGAGGAATACATGGGTGAGAAGTATGACCAAAGTGGCAGATATGGCGGAACGTGTGAAAATAAATGGATACATAGCGAGATGAATGGATGGCAGATGGACGCGAGAAATACTGGAATTATATCCGAGAGGATGTGAAAGAAAACAAGGCAGACCGAGTGGAAGATGGGCTGATGAATTGAGAAGAATGTCTTAAGTCAAGTGCGTACCGCCAGTTATCACTTATGGTTGTGATACGTGGATGCTAAATTCAAGAATGCTGCGTAAGATCCCATGCACACGGAAATATGTATGCTTGGTATAAAAATAAGAGATCGCAAGAGGAATACATGGGTGAGAAGTATGACCAAAGTGGCAGATATAGCGGAACGTGTGAAAAATGGATGGATGCGAGAGATACTGGAATGATATCCAAGAGAAAGAAAAGTAGACCGAGTGAAAGATGGGCTGATGAATTGAGAAGAATGTGTGAAGTCAAGTGGATGGAGATGGAAGAAGATTAGAGTGATCTTCATCCAGCAGTGGATGGTGGACGGCTGAAAATGATGACGAATCCAATTTTCATTTTTAATCAGTGTCTTGATGTTTTTTTTTGCCTTTGGAGTCGTGGGTAAAACTCGATAAAAGTTGGGAACCTGTGTTCTATACGGAGATGTGAAACGTGGATGCCGAATTCGAGAATGTTACGTTAGATCCAGTGCACACAGAGAAGCCTGGAAAGGTGTATGCTCGTTATAACAAGAAGAGATCGTAAGAAACATAACCAAACTGGCAGATATTAGCGGAACGTGTAAAAAAGTTCGAGTGGACACATAATAGTATCCGAGAGGATGTGAAAGAAAGCTAGGTAGACCGATGTTTGGAGTCATGTGGATGCAGGTCACATTAGGAAGATTGGTGAGCGGCTGAAAATGATCTGTTGTTTCTGTCCCGACTGTCCCGATCTGTGATTTTGGAAATTTGGCAACCCTACTGTACATAACATACATACATACATATGTAGATACTCTGCAGCGGTTCACCTCTACTAGTGACGATAAAAATTTTTGATAAAAAGTGCAAAAAGAAGTTGTTGACGTACAGTACAGAAAAGATCAATCGAGACCAATAAAATTAATAAGTTAGGTTAGGCTATCTTGAATACAAATTTTCAATGTTACATAGAAACTAGCGCCATCCGTCGGCAGAATAATCAAACTAGTAAGTTGAAAAATACATATATATTGAATTTTGACATTACTGCAATGCGATACAAAGTTTAAATAAATTCATTGTTAGATTGTAACTTTGGTATAATATACGATTAAAATTATACTTAAACATACATAGTACCCATTTACAATTTAAGTATCTACATTTATGCGGATGAAATTTCATTAGTGATTTATAGAGTCCGTATTGTTGTTTTAAACTAAATAATATACAGTCCTTGGTTTACTTATTTTTAGAAGCGGCTTCAATGCAGTCGTCGAAATCGAAAACGCAAAACGCAAACTTTGCGAAAGAACCGCAATGCGGATTGTTAAAGCGGAATTTCGTACGTGTATCCTTTCTCTTCTTTGGGTTATTTGACGTGACAATGACGTCAAACTTTCTTTGACCCTATCCTCGCACCCCGACCGGGTCATTTGACCTTTTGGCCGCTTTCGAAAAGACCCCGAGGACGGATCTCTCCCATTGTAAAAATAATGTACCTGCAAAAGTGCGCGAGAGCGCCTCCGAGGAGTTGGAATGGGACGATTATAAAAATGATTTTTTTTTTGTTACCTTTAGCGATGATCGATCACCTTTATAAAGCGTGTAGTTCGTAATCGGTTAAGAATGTTTCACTCACCTGAAACAAAAATAAATGAAAAAAACATCGATTAGTAATTTGGCAGAGTGCTTTTTATGCGCGTACAACATATTATGGCTACATCGTTTATTTATCGAAACGAATATTCTGGTCGGGAGGAAATGGCATGCGAAAAATATTGGCACAAATGCGGCGTAAAGGCAAATCAATACTTTGTGACGTGGACACAACCCCTTTTGGTGCTTCACGAAAGCTTCCCACAAATATTTCAATTAAATTACATTTTCGAAGCGAAAAATACATACAACCAAATATCTAAAGGAAACCCCAACGTCGGAATTTAACACTAATTAATTTATATAAATAATTTAAAATTTAAAATATGCATTGAAATTATATTAATTTAGCATGAAATGACAGTATTTAAAAGAAAATTTACTCATTTCGCAGTACTTGAAATGTTAGCGGTGACATCTTTGGTCGAAAAGTAACACTATTAATTGTAGCAGGAAATGGTTCAATTTTCCGATTAATACAAAATGATTTGAAACTTGGCTATTGCACAACTTTGCAAAATTAAATCATTCGAAAATTTCAAATAATATTAGTGCGATCTACCGCTAAATAAATACAATAATAATTACATGTGCATTAAATTTAAAATTTTCACTCATTTTAAAGTTTTAAAAATTAAAAATAGGTGGTATATTCCAAGTGTTATGCAACTTGACGTATAAATATGTACGTACATATGAGTCGCCTAGTTCCAAATCCCGATAAGTCCATAAAACTCACTTGTTCGCAAACGCGGTTTTTCTGCTGCAGACTTATTTGCTCGATGGCGTTTAAACTCATTTAAACTTAATTTTGTTGATATTAAACAAAATATTGAGATTAAGAAACGTGGACTTATCGTTGTTTGTTTCTAAATATGGCTTTGATCAGCTTTTATCATAGTGCAATTGTCGGTTTTTGGAACTAACACTGATTTTCAATATTTTTTTACGGCGCACTTGGCGGTATTTGGAATAATTCAAGTATCAAGTCATCGTTTGAAAACATTCTCAGAACCAGAAAATATTTTATCCTCGTTTTTTTATACATTGTGGACTTATATATATACGTATATTACTGTCGTCGAAGAACAACACCCACAACTTATGCACGAAACGGACATAATCATAATCCAACACGCGCGCGGATCAAAGAAACTTCTCAACGCGGGGCTAAGCCAACATGCCCAAGCGTACATACAAACGGTAGGTACGCAATACATTTTGATGTATTACAGCCGTGAAAATATTAATTAAAAAATACGAACGCCTACGGCGTACCGTCGAGAGTGCTCCTCGTTTAATTTCGTCGAAATTAAACGGATAGTTTGAGCTGGAAAAATTTTTCACTCCTTGAGCTTTTGTATCGGACCCTCGCGCGCGCGAGAATATCGACTGCGCAAAGTCGTCAACCCCTTGCCCCATTCCCCCCCCCTCCCCTCTAAAACCACCCTTCCTACACAACTTTTGGCGAATTTAATTTATTCATCTATTTCGTTTGACATTCGTGCGGAAAAATAATGAAATACGAAAAGGAGAGAGGTCCGAAAAGAGACGCGCAGCCACTCACTCGGCCATGAATTCGAAACAGTCTCAGTTCGGAGATTTCGCTCATCTCATCCCAGGAGGTTTCGTTTAGGGGGTGTGGAAGAGAGGAAAGGGGAAGAGGGGTGGGGGGGGGTGAGTTTTCACCGAGGTTTCAGCAGCACCACTCTCGGCAAGGTGAGGGGCCAACACACAAACAAGCAACGGAGCTTTTAAGCTCGTTGAATGAGAGAGCGTACGGCGCGAAAGTGCGATAGCGTCATTATTCCGAAAATCAAACTATTCATACGAACGCGTGTGTTTTTAAAATCTCATCTTTTTTTAATTGCACGGCTGTACTATCATCATACGTATGTATATATAAAAGCGCTATTCCGTCCCGGCTGTGTGTGTGTGTCTGTGTGTAAATAATTAAAAAAAAAACCAGAACGTCGTCGCACGCGTGGGATTCGAGCCCGGTGTCACTGATTCGGAACGGAGCGGTTACGCGGTGAGCCAAACCAGATGATAAATGGGCTGGCTTCAACTTGACTATATTTACATGTATATATGTATATAAAAATCAATGTCTGTCTGTCTCTTAATAGGCTCCTAAACCACTCAACCCGATCGCGATGAAACTTTAAGGACTTGGGAAAAATCTGGGAAAAACGGGAACGGAAACGGGACCGGGAACGGGTACGGGAACGGGATCGGGAACGGGCCTGCTCACGCGTCAGATAACGTACTAGGAATGGGAACGGGAACGGGACCTGGATCGGGAACGGGAACGGGATCTGGAACGGGATCGGGAACGGGCCTGCTCACGCGTCAGAAAACGTGCTAGGATCGGGAACGGGAACGGGATCGGGCATTGCAACGCATGCCGGGTCAGCTAGTATGTATATTAAAATCAATGTCTGTCTGTCTGTTTGTCTGTCTCCTATAGGCTCCTAAACCAGTCGACCGATCGCGATAAAACTTTCAGGACTTATTGTGATCATGCCGGGGATGGTTCCTGTGAAAAAAAATCTGGGAAAAACGGGAACGGGCCTGCTCACGTGTCCAGATAAAGTACTAGGAACGGGAACGGGAATGGGATCGGGAGCGGGCCTGCTCACGTGTCCTGATAAAGTACTAGGAACGGGAACGGGAACGGGATCGGGCATTGCAACGCATGCCGGGTCAGCTAGTATATAATAAATAGGCTCGCGACTTTGCTAAATTGTTACGTTGTTGTACTATAACGCGCCATCTATACAACAACTATAAAAACTATTAAATTTAATATTATTTTTCAGTACGGGTGATGAGAAAGTGCTCCGTTGATATTCAACGGGCTTACACTAGTTATATATGTAAATATATAAATATATATATATGTATGTATATTTACATACATATATGTATATAAATATAGATATATATTTTTGAATAATTGGATTCCAAAAAAGATTCAGTATTAAACTGTTAAAAGTTTTGTTTTTTTTTAATTTGAAATGTATTACTTTTTCGAATTAGTCAGTTACGTTTTTATTTTCCTAAATTTCTTGCCTTCAAAAAACCTACCGTTACAATCTTCCTACAATTAATTAGAATAATTTGTGATTATGTACATATAATGAAATTTATCCACTAAGTTGTATAGTTAAATTTTTATTCAAAACAGTGTGATTGGGAAATTCCCTAAATTGAATCTATTTTACACCTAACACTACAGTTGGAATTGTATATACATATGTATGTACATATGTACATATATATATTAAGTAGTAGTAATATAAGGATCTAAAAATGTTTTAAAATGTAAGCGTATAAAGTATGCCTACACTGTGTGTAGCATGTTGAAAATTAAATCCTTTCATTAAGTAAATTGAAATCATCCAGTGCCAAAATAAAATAAATCCATTTTGCGGTTGAAATTAACTGTACCGTTTCGCAGATAAAATGTTCAAAAAAATGCATGCATTCGAATATTGAAAACTAGGCCAAATTCAAATTTTTTGATATATGTAAATTAATAATGTTTTTATCTGTTTTCGAGGTTTTATCCACCTTTTAATTCAACCGCGTGTTAAAATTATAGCGTGTTGTATTTTAATATTATACGAAAAATTGTCCATCGTAATATAATTGATTATTATGCCATTATTATTATAGAATTCAATAATTGATTATTATGCCATTTTTATTATAGAATTCAATAATTGCTTCGGATACGCAAATTTTAATTAACGAACAAATTGAATGACCGATCGATCGAACGCGTGAAAAATATTCGCATGAATATATTGTATTGTCACATACATATTATGTATAACCCATCATTTTTGTTAGGGTAAAGATAGTAAAAAACCATATTTCGGCCCTCTGTATTTATGAATTATTACTTATAAACTCTAATTAATACAAAAATGTGTATGGATGGATGGATGTATGTACATATATAAGAAAAAAAGTAATGGTATCCCCCAGGAAACTTATTGTGATTAGAAGCAAACCCTACAAAATTATAACAGCATTGGAAAAAAAATTCTATACACATTTTTAAGTTTAGATCTCAATGTGAAAATTTATTCAAAAGATATAGAAGCCGTAAATTTATATTCCAATATTTATTTTTTTGGATTTTTAGTTAAATGACCGTACCCTATGCTTAAAAGAAAAGGTTAAGTTGAAAATATTGAAACGATGAAAAGAATATCCGTAAGAAACCGACCGAAAATATCAAAACGAAATCTCTACGTGTTATATTAAAAAAAAATTGTTTTTTGTGTTACTTAGATTATTACGTTTCAAATGATATTATTATTGGTACACAAGTTATTCGACTTTGTGTACTTTCGTCTCGATTCAATACACGATTGATTCTGCTTGAAGAAATTTTACCCCAATCTTTTCACTGGTACATACAAGTACTACTTAATGCGATTGTTGTTGAATATTATTGTACCATTTCAAAACGTTAACAAAAGAAAATTATCATTTCTTTGTGTGGATTTTTTTCATCTAAAGTCTTACAGTTACGGTAAAAAAATATGAAATTTCAGTGTAATAGGATAAACGGTTTTTGAGTTATTAGCGATTTTACACACAGACATTTTCCAGAAATCTTGTCGAATTTTCGCACGATCACAATACTTTATCCGATTACGATAAAGTAAAAAGTTCTTCACTGGAAAAATCTGGATATTACTAAATTCAGATTGACCGTCTCCTGCTAAATGTGCCAATTTATATAACAACTAGCTTTATTACCCGGCTTTGCCCGGGGTGTAATTAATATAATGTAATATAGTTTGTTTAGTAAATTATTTCGGGAGCCCAAAAAAGGGGCCGCCGGGGCAGGAGGGGGGTCTGGGGGGGGTGGTAAGGGGCCGGCATAGATTTTAGGGAGTATAGTAACACTATAGTAATGCTATGACGTCACTATAGGATTTTTCGAGTTTTTTTCGATTTTTTGGATTTTTTCAACTTTTGATACCCCCTAAAGCCATTCCGACCCTCAAACCACCCCCGAGACGTCCCTCAAGCCCCGGCGGCCCTCTTTTTGGACTCCCTCAAGCCATGCCGGCCCCCTACCACCCCCCCACCCCCCCTCAAGCCCTGGCGGCCCCTTTAATGGGCTCCCTAAAAGCTATGCCGGCCCCTTACCACCCCCAAACCCTCCTTCTTACCCCGGCGGCCTTTTTTTTTGGACTCCCCGAAAACAATGTCGGCCCCTAACCACCCCACCAGACCACCCTCCTACCCCGGCGGCCCCTTTTTGGACTCCCGAAAAACTATGATGGCCCCTTACCAACCCCCAAACCCTCCTTCTTACCCCGGCGGTCCCTTTTTTGGACTCCCGAAAAGCAATGCCAGCCCCTTACCACTCCCCAGACCCCCCTCCTATCCCGGCGACCCTTTTTTGGACTTCTGAAAAGCAATGCCGGCCCCTTACCAACCCCCAAACCTTCCTTCTTACCCCGGCGGCCCCTTTTTTGGACTCCCGAAAAGCAATGCCGGCCCCTTACTAACCCCCAAACCCTCCTTCTTACCCCGGCGGCCCCTTTTTGGGCTCCCGAAACACTATCTGCTTAAATCTACTTAAATCTGCCGAAAAGATCTACTATCGAGTGTACTTCGTCGTTTCTATTAATCGCGCCCGAGCAACGCCTGGCAATTGACGAATGACCCATACGTACATACATACATACAAACTTAAGCGTTTTATATATTAGATATTGTGATACGGTTCCATAAAACTGGCACCACCGAAACAAATTCCTCACTGTCATCTAATTATTGTCCGTTACTTTTATCCCTCCATAAGGCAATGGAAAACCACTGGAGAATATCTTTCCGCAGTTACTTCACTACGGCAGACGGTTAAATTTTTTTTTCCAAATAGTAAAGAGACAACGCTTGGCAACTCCATCCTCAAAAGAAAGCTCATAAAGTTCAACTTGTTTATGTTCATTTATTAATCTTTTTCAACAGAAGTCATATTTAAACGCGACAAGTACAAGTTGTTTTTTTTTTTTTGTCAATGTTTCACCCGATAAAATGTTTATCAAAGACGTGAAAATACACAATTTATACGTGTATTAAACGATGGCACAAATTTTATGTGAAATATGAGACCGCAATATGAAACGTTCTGTAATTAATAAACAACGATTTCCTCTCGTGTACGAACGGTAAATACGAACCGTGTTTGTGAACGTGCCATTCGTGTGTTTAAGGAAATGTCCAAATAATAAATAAGACGACATAAACGTTAAATCAACGCTTTCGTAATGTTTTAAAAAACAACCGCCAACACTTTAAAATTTCATCTCAAAAGTCTCACATTAAGATAAGTTGAAAAATTTCATGCGCAATAAAATTGTTTTAAATTTTAAAATCAATGAAATGTTCAACATAAAACTCTAGAAATTCAAACTGAACACAAGGATTCGTACACTGTATAATATATAGTGTAATACAAAAAGGTATGCATAGCATAATTATATTTAAAAAAATATTAACATATCTATAAATATATTTTGATTTGAATTATAAGATTGAGATTCACAGCTATACGCGTATACAAAATTTACGACATTTTAAGTTTTAGTTTTACGTATTTTTGCGTTGTCATACAATTATAATCATAATTGTGCTTTTTATGTGCACGAAAAGAATATCGTTGATACAGACAGGTATAATTAATGTTTTGCAATTACATAAATATTATCAAAGGGAAAGTTTTGTATGTACATCGTTGGAGTTTAATTTAAGTTTTATTTCGCAACACGTGCGTTGAAGTTTTTCGCGATTGCTTTTGATGCTTTGACAATTTTAATGCAGTTTTCAACATATTTTTTTCATGAAACTCGAGAACATTCAACAAGAAAATATAGAAAAGTTCAAACGTTTCAAAGAGATACGAATGCTGACATGAACTTGTTGATGAGTGGACAAAACGGGAGTTTATTTCAAAAGGAAATTATTAATATACCTATGGGAAACAGCTATTCCTTCTACATACATATGTATGTATGTATGTAGCTGCTTCAACTTTAAGTAGCTACTCAGAGTTGAATTACATTTATGTAAGTGCATCAACACTTGAGATAACGAGCGGTATGCTAAGATGTATCTATGTATACTAAGCATATTGATATACTAAAAGTTGTACATTCGGTTTAATTAAAAGAAAATGTAAGTATCGAGCAAATTTAAACAAAATTAAACACTCGCTTATTGGACAATGGAAAACGTTAATTTTTTTTCACCATTCGTTTATTTTGAATCAAATATTCATACTGCCTCAGTTAAGTAGTAGTGCAGATGATAACCCAAAGGAAGTCTGTATGTTCTGTTTTTTTTTTTTTAATTATTTACGTCGGCGAGCGTTATCAGACAGACAGACACACACACACACACACACACAGACAGACAGATGGAATATTATATGTATATATGATATTTCAAGCTGGTGGTGTTTTAAGTTCAACTGTCAAAAGATGACAGGTAATACATACATTAGTACCTATGTACATACATATGTATGTATAGACCGGGCTCCACAAGGAAGTGTGTATGAAAAATATGAAGAACGCATTCGGGCAACGGATATTGTTTCTAAAGGTCGCAGTCATTATATATGTACATATATAATAGCCGAAATCCGTCTGTCTGTCTGCTGATAACGCTCGCTGACGAAAAATAATTAAAAAACCAGAACGAGTGGGGGATCGAACCCACGACCCCAAGCTCGAGAGGACTCGCACTTATGCTATCCGCTGTCGCCAGTTGTCAATTTAGTCTTTTTTTTTTTTTTAAACATTACCTATACAAGGAATCGTGACTCTGCTAATAATACATAGATGGCACTATAAAAACTATTATTTTTTTTGTTTTTTTTTTTTTACAAAATCACTTACAAAATTATAATTATTATATATATAATAATTAATAATTATAATATAAATAGTTAAAAAAAAAAAAAAATCGTTACTATCGATACTACGGGATTGCTATAATACATAGATGGCGCTATAAAAACTATTATTTTCTAGATTTAGCTTAGATCTAGATTTTCTAGATCTAGAGAGCCTAGATTCACTTACATATCTTCAAAATGACTGATCATACTGATCATGTCACTGTAGGAAATATATAATTATTATATAGGTATAAATTATCGATAGATACAAATAATATTATATATATAAATAGCCGAAATCCGTCTGTCTGCTGATAACGCTCGCTGAGGAAAAAAAAAAAATTGTAATACGCTATAATCGATACTTGGTCACGGGATTACCTATACAAGGGATACATAGGGATGGCGCTATAAAACGCTATTATTTTTTTTTTTTTTTGATTTTTGAAAATCACTTACAAAATTATAATTATTATATATATAATAATTAATAATTATAATATAAATAGTAAAGTAAAAAAAAAATCGTTACCATCGATACTACGTGATTGCTATAATACATAGATGGCGCTATAAAAACTATTATTTTCTTTTGTCACTTACAACCGTGCGATCAATTAGTGGGGATCTTTATTAAAAAAGCGCTTAACGATATTTAAAATTCAGCGGGCGTTGATATTGAACGGGCTTACACTAGTCAATAACATTGATGTTGCCAGCTCAGAAAGTGGTTCAATTCTATCGCATGGAATATTCGTGACATTATATCCAAAATAAAGACAGTACGAGCCGAAGTTTTTCAACTATTTTAGAATGTCCATCAATCCATATCAATCAATTCATCGATTAACAAATCTGTGTACAGTGTGTGCACGAACGCGCGCTTTCATACAATTTCATAGTGAAATTGTAAACGCGCGTTTCAAAAGCGCCGAGTGTGTACGGGGCCTTAGAGTAAGGGCTTCTGCACACTGGGCGGATCCTCCCTCGCGTACGCCACTACATTGGTTTTCATACAAATGCGTGATGGCCGCCACACCGCTCAGTACTGGCGTTCCGCGTCGGAAGATCCGCCAGTGTGCAGGAACAAGTTGAAGTCCGTAATCCACAACCGTTGAACGTAAGGCTGATATTACACTTGGCCCACTACACCAACACCCGATTTTTTATGACGGTGGCCAGCGTCTTATTACATTGCACCACTTTTAAAGTCACCAGAGCTACCTGCTTATCTTCATACGAAAAAAATAGGGCTACGAAATTTTGGTTATAAAAAATGGGTCCGAAAACACATCTATCACACAGCACGCGTTCTCGAAACAATTGCATTAAAAAAAAAAAAAAAAAGGGGTCGAAAAGTGTCGATTTGTACTCTGCCGTCCTAAGCCCACTTAACGTAACTGACAAAACAACAATATCGAGATAAATGCACTTGAAAGTTTTATTCTAAATTTGTGTTTTTCTTCGTATATTACTGATTTATTTAAACTTTTTTTTTAGTGCATGAGGTTATTTTCTATTGTGTTTTGATAATTTTAAATTAAAAAAAAATGAATACTTTAGTAGTTACGTCACTTAATTGTTCATTTTTAATGTATACATATGACTATTTCAAACTTCAACCACTTGAAAAGAATGAATCTCTAAAGGTTCTCATCCACCAAGTACGTTGACATGCGTTACGTTGACGTACGACATCCACGCACCAATTGCAGTACGAGTTTTGCAGCACGAGCGAAAAAGCCGTGCTGTAATTGGTGGATGGATATCGTACGTCGACGTAACGCATGTCAACGTACTTGGTGGATGAGAGCCTTAACAATCTTATTTGATTTTTTTTTTTGGAGTCTAAGAGTATATGAACTCTTACATAGATGAGGGTTCTCATTGAACATAATGAGGTTGGTAATTTCACATGAATTATTTTGAATACTTCAATTAAATCACCACTTAATCTCCTCATCTCCAATGTGGAGAGATTCAGTCTTTTCAATCTTTCGTGATAAGGTAGTGACCGAAGTAAATATGGGATACTATTTCTCTGCGCATGCTGATACGTTAGATTTAATAGCTTTAAAAAAAGTCACTTTTGAATGAAGATACATTAATTTTGATATAAAAAATCGCAAGAATACACTCCCATAACACCTAACTCATTTTCGTAATTTTTGTCAATTATGTTAAGTGGGCTTAGGACGGCAGCATCTGCGAACTGCACAGTGCAATACGTGCCATCTAAACATGTGCATATATCTATCTGGTAGTCGAGATTCAAAAAAAAATTTGATGTTGGTGTAGTGGTCGAGTGTAATATCAGCCTAATAGACTCAACTAAATAGCAACAATATTTAGGGGGTTAACGCGCGCATAATGGAGTCTACGTGCATGCGCTTAATCCGCGACCGCGATTAACGAGGCTAACTCGGTACTGGAGTGCTACCCCTCTCCGCGTCTCGCGAACCGCGAAAAATGGGGCCATTTCACCCCCTCATCCTCTCGGTTATGGCCAGGGCAGGTTTCGCCGAAGGTGAAGCTATTTGCGTATACCCCAATTGCTTAAATTGCTTCCGCGATGATGCCAACAACGAGGCATGCCGCTATCGCTACCGACCCACCCTTAGGCAACCGTAAGCCGCCTGTCAAAGTGGGGCTCGCGATTATACGTAGAGGGGGGGGGGGGGGTGGGGGGGGTGGGTTCTGCAATAAAACCTAATAATTCTTTCCGCCTGGGATAAATAAAAAAAATTAATCCCCCAGTCCGCAAAACGGTGACACTGTTCACGGCCGATGGTGTAAAATTATTCAGTGATTTCAAACCAGTACTAATACCGAGCATATGTACATACTTCTCTGTGTGTACACTGGATATTGCGTAACATTATCGAATTTAGCATCCACGTTTCACATCCATACGTCATAACTGGCAGTACGCATCGGTCGTATGCCTTATTTTTTAAGCATGTATTTTTTATAAGCATTGTTCTGTACCCCGGCACCACAAAAAGCTCGTGACCCCGTGCTCGACAGTAAAAATCCCGAGTGTAAAGTTGGAGACGCTCTAGTATTTCCCCATTGAACACATGTCCATTTACAATCATGAACATACATATGTATGTTTCAACAGGGATACTTTCCTCCTCCACTCCAAAGATGTATAGAACATATGTAGAACATAGAACCTCTCTCGTCATGCAGGTTAAAAATATGATTAAGTATGTACATATATTAAGAAAAATACATAATAATATGAGAAAAAAGAAGCAAAATAATGACACGAGTCAAAAAAACTAAAATAATAACAAAATTAAAAGTAACATTAATAATAAAATTGGATGGTTTGTATGTACATACATATGTATAAAGCTTGTGATTTTCACGTGCACATTGTTTTCATCTCTCTTTGTGATTGAAAAATGATTAATATAATAAATTACAACTGCATTATATCCTCGTATGATTATCGTTTAAGTAGCCTCTAACCCTACGAACAAGAGAGAGCTTTGTAACTGGATGAATAACCCACTTTTACCCACTGAATTCGAATACGATAATGATTTTTGTTGATATGCTCTCGTTTGTGAGATATTCGCGATTTTCGCGAAATCAATAGTCGGATATTTTTCCTATTGAATGTGATTTTTTATTGCTTTGAAATACTAATAATTAATTATCTAGCGAATTTTTAAAGTCAAAAATTTTTTTCCCGTGCTGTTTGGCGCTTATTTGGCGAGTTTTTTTTATTTCACCACGTTTATAAGGATCTATGTTTTTACCTATGGTCGTACTCACTTGTTCATGATTGGACGATGACACTAACTTCCAACGTGTCATCCGTCTTTCTAATTATCTTTTGAATAATTATAGTCGTTAGTACTTAAAATATTATTATTATATATATACATAATAGCCGAAATCCGTTTGTCTGTCCGCTGGTCGATGTAAATAATTAAAAACAAAACCCAGAACGTCGCGCGAGTGGGATTCGAATCCGACATCACCAAGTTGGGAGGAGTTGTGCTTACACTATCTTCCAAACGGAGGCGCTGACGGAAGTGCTTTAATTGGCCAATATTAAATCTATGGAACAACTATAAATACTATTAAATTTAATATTATTTTTCAGTACGGGTGATGTTCATATTCAACGGGTTTACACTAGTATGTATATATGATAGGAAATGTGTAGGAGAGTTCGAAAAATAGCCCAGTTCGAAACACAGCTCGGATTGACCACTCTCTACGTTATCTGTACCATTCATAGTTGAAATAAAACCATATTATCGAAAATTGACTATAATTACTGACAGCTACTAATTACCCAGAGCTAACTCAACATCACAGCTCAAAATCTGATTGTGTAACCACGAGAGATGTGTATTTACATACATAACACCATACAAACATAAAAAAAGAGTTGAACGTTACACGTAAAGATTTAGGTTAATGCAGTGCAGTGGTCGGAAACATTTTTCGATCCGAGCCGAATCGGGGAAAATTATTTTGCATTATAAATTTCACTATATTATGTACATTTGTAAATTAAAATAATTTTTACTCACTTTCGAAATGGAAATTATTTATCTTCCCATTAATGTTGGACAATTTATTACTATTTTTGCGATGTTAAGCCTTTTTTATATTCGTTAATACGAAAGTATGGTTTATTTATTTTAAAATTTGTATAGATTAATGAGGTTTTCGTGAAAGTTATAAATATTTTATTTCATTTGGCGGCAGCCAGACAATGAGAGCCGCATGCGGCTACGGAGCCGCAGGTTCCCTACCATAGGTTTATATGTTGGGGTTGATTTAGGCTATGGAAATTAAAATAAGAATAGAATTCGCAATAAGGCCTGCACGTAACATACATACAATACTTAATCAAACTTTTTATACGGTGTAAAAAGCGTGGACTTTAAAAGTGAATACAATGAGAAAAATTGAAAAGGACGTTGACAATATCCTGGATGGACCACGTTCCCAATTCCAGACGTCATAAAAAGAATAAATAAAGATCGGGAATTGTTATCTATCGTACAGAGAAGCCACCATCTTCAGAAATGAAAAATATTCCCTACTGCAAACAATAATGCGGAGTAAAATAGACGAAAAAGATTTTCCTGGCTGCAGAACGCAAGGCAATTAAAAGTCACACTGTTGGCAATGGAAATGCCCGGGAATGGAAATTTATTTGAAAAAATGGTTGCCAACATCCTCTGAAGACAGGCAACATAAGAAGAATTGTAGTTGCAATTTTGATATTATCTACTTTATTTAGTTTTGGTGTTGATATGCACAAAATTCAACTAATTTTTAACAACATCGATACTATGTACATACATATATATAAAATGTTGTCCCTAAGCTTTGTACGTATACGCTGCAATAGCCACTGGGTAACTTTGATGTATACTGAACTACATATGGGACTTAGTGGTTAATTAGGCTAAGCCAATTAAAATAACCACTATAAAATAAGAAGTGGATAACTTTTAAACTAACTGTAATAATGAAATAATTAAGAAAACAATACATATATGTAAGTATAAATAATAATGTATATCTTATGTATATAGAATTAAAATAAATCTCTCTAAAAATCAGCTGACAATAAACCTGAAAGTTGAAATTACGATTTTTGAATACAATACTAACAAAAATTCGATTTCATCTATTATAATAAAACATTTTATATGAATTATTGAAAAAAATGTTGCTTTACGCATTTACAAGTATTTTAAAACATTTTTGAGCTCTTCGTACAGCACGTTGGGAATTTAAAATGTTCGTTATCAATTTATGTACATACATTACGCTGCATAGGCTATTTTTAGTTTTTTTTTTATTATACATGGTTTACAGAACGCTTTATGAGATGAACCGAAAAATACGACAAGAGAAAGGTGTCGATAAAATATTGTAAATTTTCCACAACGTCGACACTGCAAAGATTGATTATGCAATATATTAAGTTTATTATTAGTTTTGAACAAAATCATAATAAAAATAGCATCTAAAATTAAAAGTTGTAGTCAGTTTAAATTAGATGATTGTTTTGGCCCACTCTGTATTTCCTTGGAACGTATGTACATATTACATATTATGTGACACGACTTTAAAAAGACGTATGTATATACATATTGTATAATGGTAGAATTTTAACATTCACAAGATCCAAAAACTACTCTAGGTACTTTTGTATGATTTAAATAATTTGATTGAACTTTTTTCTTTGTTTTTGTCCATTATGTTATCGTTTGATCGGATCGTCGCCACACATATCTATCGGTTGAGTGTTTGTGATTTGATTAGTCTACCGTTTGAACGGTAGAACAGATTCCGGTGAAATTGTAATGCATTTGTCCGGACCAAAGCTGGGAATTTATAAAGGGAAAGCAATCAGACCAGTAAATAGTTCTAAATTCCGAACGGGCACGCTACAACTGATTTCGATAGACTGATATTGGTCACGAAGCGCGCGCTCTCTGTTGATTGCGAGAGTCCAGTGCGGAATTTGATTTAATTTTCGCTCTAAATAAACTGACACAATCCGAATCAAGTGCTTTATATATGTACTAATTTTTAACGGTTGATAAATATTAAACTGAAGTTAAATAGGTGATTTTAGTTAATTTTTTAAAAAGTTACAAGCACACCAAATAAGGTGATTTATTTTGGCCCACCCAAAAAAAACACCCACACACGAGTTAAAATTGATTTGTGATAGATTTAGGCAGAGAAAAAAATTTACATAATTTAAGCATAGCTTCAAGGCGCCTTTTCAAAATAAGTCAGCAGTATTATGAAGTAAAAATGGGAATGGGGGTGGCAATATGCAAAACACCACACGAAATAGATCCAACAGATTATTATCTATGTATTTTCGTGGCTCGACTGCGATTCGTCTTGGTCAAGCAAAGATAAAACTCAGTGTACATTTACTACGTATATAATCTATTGTGGCATACGTTTGTGTGTGTGTATTTTTTTATAGGGAAATATTCACAATAAGCTAGGGGTAGCCGTGATATATGTCCGGCATCCGTTCGATATGATTCATTGTCTATTTCTGTGGCTCTCTCTCTTTTGTGTACATACATACATATACATATGTATATTGCGAATACCTCACCCCTTTCCCCTCGCAAAATTACTTAGGCCCCGACGTACACATAACAACTTTAATAAAATAATCAATCTTGGCCTCGTTTTGCCCCACGTTTGGAGATGCGTCAGGGGCGAGCGAAGAGGCGCCAAATGAAAATTTACTTGTGTGTCGTAAAATACATCGATTTTTGGCACATGTAACTGCAAAAAAAAAATACACTTTTCACCACTATATCATGCACGTTACCACTGCTATGTATGTATGTGTATTTGTTCGACAATTTTAAAATTACATCGTCAAATTTTACGGTAGCGAGATGAAGCACAAATGAAAATCGGCGTCTACAGCGCGATAGATACAAATATTGTATGTCCCGTTTTGTGTTAAAATCTTTTCATAATAAAAAAAGTAGGTAGCGTTTTTTTGTTTCACTACAATTAAAAAGCTTTATAATATTTATAATTAAACATAATCATAGCATTTTAAACAATAATATTATTACTTTAAAAATAAGTGTAATAAGGGTTTGTGTTTTAAGAATTCATACAACTGTATACAATTCATGTCAAAGTTGCGTTTGGTATAAAAATGCACGCTTCCAATGATTCGATTTTCAATTGGGTTTTTTTTCACTGGTTCACTAATGAAAATACTCGTTCAGTGGGGGGGGCCAGTGAGATTTTTAAAATGTATTTTAAAAGATACGTGATCTGTGAAATATTTAAAAATTTTAAACCATCTACGTTGGCAGAACTTGTCGCCATTCTTTGATCTTTACACTGGTGACGTAACTTTCAATACACGAATTTTCATGAAATAGTTCGCCGTCATTTACATTTAAGTTCCAGTGACTGGTAATTAATTAACAAAACGCTTTCCTCGATTTTGTTTCAACCCTTGATTTTTTCATTCAATTAACTTTAATATATATTGTTACACATCATTAAAAAAGTTTTTCAGAATTGTGGCACATTTTTTCAGTTTCAAAAAGTACGATTTTAATGACTTGAGTAGTTTTAATATTTTTCTCTAAAGCTGGTGGAAAAGTTAGCCATCGCGTTTTGCTGTAACCCAGTAGTTTTCTATATTGAACATCTGCATACATTTGTACATCATCAAAAAATTCTTTCAATTTTTTCACTCTGACTAGTGCTTGTGCAATTATTGCACTGCGTGAAATGCGCCAATATTCAATTTACAAAATAAAGGACAAAATGGTCATTTTAGAAAATAAATAAATCTAAAGAACAGAGCAGTGAAATAAAGGACTGTCCTCTTAAATAAAGAACGTACGGTCACCGTAATTGATAACTCAATTTTGGTTTTGGTACAATATATGTGCACTAACCCATCATAATTTTTAAACTAGTTTTATCGTCGAATTATACCAGTGCGATGTACTGCACTCTCTCTAGTTACAAAAAAATGATGGAACAAAGTAAAAATTGTTTTTCAATTGTAATCCGATTATTATTTTAATGAAATTTTATCAGCAAAGTTAAGGGTCAATTTCAATATTATTGACTTAACAATTTGATCACGTGGTCCAGCTCGGTGCTCGTTTCGAACAAAAGTCACGTCTGTTACGTGATGTAGCGAAAATCGACAAAAAATAAATAAATAAAAGAAATCATACGAAATTATCGCATTATGCGTACGGGGATTCTAAACATTTTTTCCCCAATAATTGACACGTTCAAACAAATTAAGCAATTTATAAGATTAATCATTGGAACAATTTAAATTACAACGAGCGAAATTCTAGTAGTTTTATTTTTTGTTTTAAAGTCAAAATCGATAAACTCGTACACACTGTTTAGATGTGCGACAAAGCTTACGCACCCGTTGCAACGTTATGTAATTGTACAAAAGAAAATTCACTCACAGCATTTTGTATATGTACATATATAATTTTGAACTAATTTTAATAACTATGAACTAATGAACTAACTTAATACTAATTGTACGTACATGTATCAACTAATACTACCAACATGTACATACATACTACAACTACTACCGTGTACATACATACTACACGGCTACTACAAAACTACAACTACAAAAATGTCAGTCGAGATTTGTGCGGACACAAAATCGCAACAATATCAATAATTGACACAGATGAACGCGGGATTTTTGACACTGTGTGCAAAATTAACACTTTCCACACAAATCGTTCAAAGTGAAATAAAATCGCACACAAAAAATAATACTATTATTTTGATCGCATTACAAAAGACTTACCCTCCGGCTACTAGTATCATCTGCATTTTGCATCGACTTTGAACGACTCGAGCCTAAAATCTTCTAAAGCGTCATCGGCGTCTTCGTCGACTTTTCGTCGCATAACAACAAACCGCCTTCAAAGTGCTTTATCGGTCTGAATATGTAGATGAACTTTTTCATTATTTAAATTGAATAACAAAAATATATCATTATTATTTATTATTATTATTAATTATTATTTTTGTTTAATAAAATTGTATAAATTGTAGCAAAACGGAACAAAACTTTCGCAGTGTTGTTGATTTGTACAACGGGCGGGTGGGGGGGGGGGGGTTTGGGGGGGTTGAGCTTTCAGAGCAATTGTAACAGTGCTATCTCGTGATTTTGTAACACTTCACAACGGCCACATTTTTCATTTTGAAAGCACGCACTGCCGCCAACATGTAACGGGGGGGGGCTTTCGAAAACTCACATGCCAATTTTAGCACTTTTGCGAACTTCGCGCATCTACGAACACAATAAGCCGACGACGGTTAACGGAGCGCGTCATTTGATGATTATTTTTTTTTTTTTTTCCTCCTGCGAATTTCACGCGCATACACAGGCACGCGCGCGCGTCCCCACTCACGGGCGCGCGCTCTCGCACACTTTGAGCACGATTCGTACGTATACGGGCGTGTGTACGTCGACGCGTACGTTTTAACTTTGTTTTAATTCGGCAGAGGGCGAACCCGACGCGGAAACGGTGTTCATGAATCAATGCCGGTATTGTTACTGTAGGGGCTTTCCCCCGAAAACTATGAGGATCCGCAGAGTGGCGGTGGTGGGGAAAAATACGTGGGGGGGTGGGGGGGGGGGGGTGGGGTTTGCGGAAAAAGAGGATGGGGCAGTCGGCGCCGCCTGGGGGCTCTCCGTAACGCGGTATGGGGGTTTTATGGGGAGTTTCGCGGTGTGGGGTTTTTGGCTACCCGTCGCCGGAGACTAGCCGGCGACACTGTGTGTGAGGTTCTGGCCAAAAGGCTCGACGACCCATTAAAATATTGTTCTGCACTTGCCCCTCTATATACGTGTCCGCGAGCCGGGCCCTCTTACCTCTTACCCTTACGGCAGATGTTGCCAACCAATCCCGAACCCCGTACACTTGCTCACAACTGCACCCACACTACGCTGTACGTGCGTGTGTAACCCGCTCGTACATACATACATACATACATACATACATACATATATAAAGTGTGTGTGTGTGTCCATGTACATATGTAAATACATACATATGTGAAAGCACAATACAGTACATTGTGTAGTGTTGTAAAATTCTCGGGAATAAGAATATTCTCCAAACCGAGAATTTTCTGTTTAAAATTGTAGTACATAATGCAACGCACCGTGGGCTCCATCGGCCGCCATGTATTTTAAATAAATAAATTTGCTTAAATATACAGTAAACTCCCTCTAATCCGGGCTAATACTTGGTAGAGGTGATACGGATTACACGAATGATATTAGTTTAGTATCCGTGACAAAGACTAAATTTGATGGGGCGTGAATGTGACGATCTTTTGCGCTAAGTTTAAATGAATGATTATATCATAAGTTGGAACAAATTCACTGAAATATCATAACCAAAGTAGTAAAAATATGTATATATAATTTATTGCTTCCAGTGGTTAATAAGCATTGTATTCCTGTGAGAATTTCGCGGAAAACGTTCATGCTAGTAGTGCGTATGTTAAAATGACGAAATGTCACATTCACAAGTCCTATTACTCCTATTAGGTTCTGAAAATATCCTAGAATCCTCTAAAAAGCTATTAAATTTATCTAGAGATGTTTTATAACCAAGAAAAAAAAAAATTCTCGAATATTCTCGGAGAATAATCTTTGGAGAATATTCAAATGTGTTATTTTCGCGTGAGGTGTAAGAGATGTTACGATTTTGGTCGACGTCCGCTGACCGGAAGTGACAGTTTTCCTCTTGTACGAAATTTTGCATCTTCATAACACTGTATAATATTATAATCCTCAAAGCGATACCTACATAGCTACGAAAAAATAAATCATTAAAATCAGTCGACCGGAAGTTGATTTTTTTTTTTTTGTTTATTTTGAATCTTAATTAATTATAAATGGTGAGTTTGAAAAAAAATACTCATCAAAATCGGTATACTATGTAGAAGTGACTGGCTCAAATTTAATTTTTGACTTTTCAAGTTTCAAAAATGTTTTCGTTACTCCTTTGTATTACTCAAAGATATGGATAAAGTCGTGGGTTGGCCACACCCGATTTTTTTTAAGTTAACAAACGTACATCGACCGAAAATCTCATAACTTGCAATTTCAAATAAATTAAATGCCGATAGTTTATAGCAATAAATGTTTATAAATTGCCTATGGAAATATCTATGTACATACTAACAGCTATGAATTTCTATTGCTATGTGATATGTCAAATGTATCGTTGCTATACGTATTTACATAATTTATAATCCCTGATAAACTCCACTATTAAAATGTGTAAGAAATTACTACTATGTATATTACTACTATGTATATTACTACTATGTATATTACTATCAACTACCTACTACATTTTTAACTACTATAATAATACGTACACTATTGGTATAATTATACATAAACTATGTATAACCGCCCGATGACACTGTCAACGGGCGGTGACTAGTTTAAATAAGAATGAGACATTTATTTGTCTTCCTCCTGTAAAATTCACTTTACAGAAGATTAGTAATTCACGGTCGATAAATTACTGCCAAAGTGTGAAATCTCCGCATTGTCGGAAATGCGAAGCTTAGCGTTTTAGGCAAAGTATGAAATAAATTAATTTTACTGACCGACAGACAGACAGTTAATCTTTCTCAAATATACTATTTCATACGTGCTATATCCATTTTAATTTATGAACCGTGGTACATTTTGCACTTTGCCTAACCATTTTGGGAATTGTACAAAATGTCTAAACCTTTCACACATGCACTTTACACTTAACTCTATATTTTATAAATTTTGCAAAAGTGCATCCTATAACCCTATGGATGAAGGGTATTTGATTTGCATTAGTACATTTCCTTCAATTATTAAAAAGTATTATTACCACTATTAATTATTATAAAATAATAAATTTAAGGAATAGAATACTTTTTAATAATAATAATATAGTATGTACGTGGCTAAATAGGGGTTATCGAGTTTTAAAAAAATACAATGAAACTTTCAATTAAATTTCCTAAACGAACAAGTAATCAACTCGACATCGTGTGCGAAAATTACATCTCATAATCAGTATGATCGATGCTATACACTGTGAATAACTAAGTTCATGGAAATTGTTTACGGGTTTACACATGAGTCGCCTAGTTCCAAATCCCGATAAGTCCACAATATATATTAAAAACGAGGATAAAATATTTTCTGGTTCTAAGAATGTTTTCAAACGATGCCTTATACTTGAATTATTACCAAATACCGCCAAGTGCGCCGTAAAAAAATATTGAAAATCAGTGTTAGTTCCAAAAACCGACAATTGCACTGTGATAAAAGCTGATAAAAGCCATATTTAGAAATAAACAACAATGTTTCTGATCTCAATATTTTGTTTAATATCAACAAAATTAAGTTTAAATGAGTTTAAACGCCATCAAGCAAATAAGTCTGTAGCAGAAAAACCGCGTTTGCGAACAAGTGAGTGTTATGGACTTATCGGGATTTAGAACTAGGCGACTCATATATGTATACATATGTATTCCGTTTAATTAAAATACAGTATGCTTTATAATATTTTGTTTGTCTAGAATAATACGTAGTTTTATATTGCCTAAAAATACTAACCGTTTGAAGTTTATTTTAAAATGACCATTCAACCATTCGGCTATTTTTTGACTGTCATGTCTGATTGGATAACGTTTCATTACATTGAAAGGTACGTTTTTTATGTAAAGGGAAAACAATTTTTTTAACTATTCAATCGAATGCGATGGGAAAAAGTGCACTTTGCAAACATTTAGTATTTCAATCGGGGTATCGTACAAATAAAACCGGAAAAATGATTTACCCACCGTATACACCTATAGATTTCACAGTATTTAATTTACAATTCGAATCTTTTATATGTGGAACACGCCTTTTAAATGGATTTAATCGTTGGAATTAGCAATATTTGATTTTAAATTTACGAACAACATGGTTGTAAGTGTAATTTTCGAGATTGGCGTTTATTAAAGTGATTATTTTCCGTTGTCGAGAAGTCGCACGGTTTATCTTCATTTAACCGGCGACGAAAACCGCACAGTTAAAATGAATCAACGTCGTTCATCTTTGTCATTGCACTTCATAATTTAAAATTTGCAATGACGAGGACGTTTACATTCCTAATTAGGTTCAATCAACGAAAAGTTAACACAAAAAACGGTATAACGAGTTAATGAAATATGAAAATAAGAAGTTTATAACACTTATATGGTAATACATAATTTTTTACAATGCTTAAGCGTTTTATGCAAATTATTAAATAGCGCTGACTGGCGTCGATTAATTAATTATTTATTGGCACTATACGCTAGTGTTTTTATTTACTTCTTTGATATCTACATACATATATCAATATACGAAATGCACATCGCTTTCATTGTTATCACATTACGCCATAATTATTACAATATATCAGAACAAACAAAATTAACCGTTTGCTTATTGCATTTTAATTTTAAATTGACCATCAATTTACCATGTCCGATCAAAATTTCATCTAGAAACGAGCCGCGTTAACAATTACTACATTTGCAGATTCGCCGAATTGGCACGTAATTCAAATTCATGCATGGGCACAATTTTTACTTTATTTCATATTCTAGTATTTCAATTCTAGGAATCAAAAGTGTCCACGATGGTCACACAGATAAAAAAATATCACATTTTGCACTAGTTTAATATTATTATCAGTTATTATTCACATTATTTTTTGTTAACCCCCAAAAATTTAAACCACGAGCCACCGCTGGAAATTTTCACGCTTTCACTAACTCGAATATATTCACTTAGGTGTTTCAATGAAGTGGTTATAATCCAGTTATATGCAACATATGTATGTATGTACATACATACATATGTATATATAAAATAATACAAAAATATATTTAAAATAATGTCTTAATTATTATTATCTAAGTGTTCAATGTACACAATAAAGTATTCAACTTGTTTGCGATGAATATGTAGCATTGGCTCTTTTAGAACTGAGCCACAGATTTAATTTAAGCTAAAAACAAAGTAGCAGTATCGTTCGTGGCGCACGTAACGATTACGTCAATGGGAATGTATTTATAAATCAAATTCAAATAATTGAAATATCTCTTTTCAGTTGGATAGCGCGTCTTCTAAGTTGGCTCAACGTGATATTTTAAGCTTTGAAACATCTATGTGGTAGATAGATAGATAAATCGAATTTTAGCAAAAATCATTGTGCGATTTGTAAGCCACAAACGAGGCAAATTTTGTAATATATTATAATAATGTGGATTCGCGATCTTATCTCATTTCAACTCCAATGCAGTCTTTCTGGCCTGATTACTGGAACGAGAGACCTCGAGGTTTTTCACTGCGAACCTTGGAGAAGCTCTGCCAAAAAGGAAAATTGCTGCGGCCATTTGTCGCTATCGGCTTAAATGCAAACTTTGTATAAAATTCATTTATCATTTTCCGCCATGGAGAGAAAATTGCTTTGCCCTGAAGAAATATTCGAAATAAAAAATAAAAAAATTAAACCTTTCGTGCAAATCTCACTCGAGCTATCGCAACGTAACTGCCTACGTTTACATTAAGAAAATGTCAAAAGTTGATTGCGAACACGTACGTATACGTGCGTATATCCACTTATGCACAGAGTAACTCAAGAAAATTGTATCATACTTGAAAGGTGGATACATGAGATCAAATGCGAGTAATTTAAACGTATATTAAAAGATTAAATTTCGACTATTCAAATATTCTGTGATAACACGATTTTTGATTTTTTTTTTTACACGAAAAAAACCCTACTTTCGGTTGACTGATGTTGACCAAATTCCTTATGTCTTTAGACCTTACGTGAAAATGATAGATATGAATTTTCAGCTTGATAGACTTGATAGTTTCGCAGAAAACACACAGACAAAACACACACACACACACACACACAGACATAGAGACATTTTCCAGAAATCATGAAAACGTGATCAGGGGATCCTATTAGGATAAAGTAAAAAAAATTCAGTCAATAGACATTTTGTCGCGTATTTTCACATCCATTATAGCTTGTAATGGATTTTTATGTGTTCTTGTAATTACAGTTGTTAATTATTATAAAAAAATTCCAACTCTTTATCTCTCAGTATGGAAAAATGGCCGTTTTCCAATATCTAATAAGTCACTGTATATTATGTAATGTTCTTCATACGAGTACATTATCATACTGCTTAACTAATCGTAACTACATATACTTTGCAACGGTACTTCCTATTATTTCGGATAGCTGTCATAGATTTTTTTTTGTTTTGATGACTCCATCTGATGCCAATTCATAAAACCTCACTTATTTATACGTATGCATGTATAAAATCGTAAAACTGTTTATACAGTTTTACAATTAAATAAATATACATATGTATATACATACATACATATATGCACGGATGTTGAATATCCATATAAATCTATAAATAAGTAAATATGTTTCTGAGATTTTATTTTCAAAATATATTGAATAAGGTATGTACGAATTATATTTAAACCCAATATGAAATTGATTGAAGTTATTTTACGCGATCGTGCATTAAACAACCGATCAATCTTCGAACAACACGGTAAACGTATCGAATATCGAACGTAACTCAATTCAAATTCGAAACGTATTTCATTATATTCGAATAACATAATACATAATGGCGCAAAGTTTGAAATAACATTTTACGTAACTGCTGAGAGTTCTCTCGAAATTTATCATGTAAAATGTAAAGTTATACCTATTTACTATATTGAATAGGTACAATAATATTATTATTGTCTTTGCTGCGGATATTAATGAAAAATACTATGCAGGCGTTCGGTATAATATAATTTTACACTATTAGTACATAATTTCAACGTCAACATTTACTGACATCTTACTACGTTCATATCTCGGAAATATTCACAATAATTATTCAAAATAATTTCAACAGTTTTAAAAGTATAAAATAATCACTCGTAGTAGGTAATAATTAGAGCCTAATTGTTTAAACGCTTGATTTTATAGAACCGAAGAAATGTGTAGATAAACAGCATTTGAGAAACGCTAAATTTACAATACATATTCTGAATCAGTCTTTACATACATATTCTGAATCAGTCTTTACATACATATTATAGTCGTATAAATTGAGTGCAAGACTGTAAAATTTCGCATAATAAAATTTTTGTATTTTATTTCAACGACGCGACGTTGTAAAGCTCGTTCATTTTGCACGGATTCAGTTTAACGCGATCCCATTCAAATGTGTATCTTTGTGTATTTTTTCATATACCTATAGTAAGTTTACACCGAAAAGGTTTCTTATTATTTTACGATTTGCGATTAATAATTAGTAATTTTAACTACATATGTACATATGTAAGAAATTCTCAACTTGTTATTTTTAATAAATGCAATTTTTCGATTCAATTAAATGGGTCGTTTCAAAATATTAAAAGGAAAATATTCAATACTGGCCGATTCTTAAAGAATTTCAGAATTACGTTTTCTTAAGAGTAATTTTGTGTAATATTTTTTTAAATCCATCCTCTTGGATGTCAATTCACGGAAATGTTAATTGAAAAATAGGCCACGAGAATATTTTTACTTTGTTTAAAATTGAATAGTTTTGGCTAATTAATAATTCGATAATGTTTGACTTGGTATTTAATCTTTTGCACCGATATATGAGTCGCCTAGTTCCAAAACCCCGATAAGTCCACAATATATAAAAAAAAAACGAGGATAAAATATTTTCTGGTTCTAAGAATGTTTTCAAACGATGCCTTATACTTGAATTATTACCAAATACCGCCAAGTGCGCCGTAAAAAAATATTGAAAATCAGTGTTAGTTCCAAAAACTGACAATTGCACTATGATAAAAGCTGATAAAAGCCATATTTAGAAACAGACAACGATAAGTCCACGTTTCTTAATCTCAAAATTTTGTTTAATATCAACAAAATTAAGTTTAAATGAGTTTAAACGCCATCAAGCAAATAAGTCTGTAGCAGAAAAACCGCGTTTGCGAACAAGTGAGTTTTATGGACTTATCGGGACTTATCATATTTCCTATGGTTTTTTATAAATTATTTAAATATACATACATATGTACATACACACACTATATGTATATTTTCATAAATATAACGCGAAAAGCTAGAACTAGGTACGTAAAATTAATAAAACATAATATATACATAGAACAAGAGCCACGTAAAGCTTATGTGCAATATTTTCTCCAATACAAGTAATTTGACGAGACTCGTTTAACACTTTTGTATCGATTTTTTTTATTCAGAAAATAAAAGTGAAGTGTAAACGAGTGCACTCGTTCATGTTACCGAGAAAACTCTTCATTTCCGGTCGTAAAATGGCAAAATATCCAATTAATTTTTTTTTCAACCTTTGTGGAATTGCCAAAGGCAAGGCTGTGGTGCAGAAAAAAATCAATATTGTCACACCTATTGAAATTCGACGAAGGCTTCGAAAACCCACCCCAAAAACGCTCAGTCCTGACCTAATTCTGAACGCGTTTTCCTTCGTCTTGGCATCTTCTCCACAACCAAACCATTCGACCTACATATGTACAACTCTATTCCTCTTTAACATTGCCCCCTCAGACATCTGCAAAACCTCTTAATGTTATATAGTAAATATAGGATGGCACAGAGTCCATAAAATAATGGCTAAATAACGTTAAAAATATCATCAAGTTGCAAGATACAAATATTAATAAACCCAGATCGGCTAACACACTGTTAGAAAAGTTATATAACTTAGTTGTGTGAAAGCTACACAAAATTGCAACATCAAAATGAAATTCCTACCTCGCACCGAGAAGGCAATAGTTTTACCACTGTAGTGTATCTTTCCCTAGTTATTCTCCACAATGACAGTCAGTAAAACGTTTGTCAAATGGTGAAGAGATAATGCTTGATATCAAAAGTACGTTAGGTTAATATTTATAGTATATAATTCGATGGGTTAGTGCACAGATATTGCATGTCCAGTTTTGTGTTAAAATATTGTAAGTGACATACATCTTTTTTGCATGAAAAATATGAACATATTATACTAGTGTAAGCCCGTTGAATATCAACGCCCGCTGAATTTTAAATTACGTAAAGCGCTTTTTTAATAGAGATCCCCACTAATTGAAAAAAAAAAAAAAAAAAAAAAAAAGTTTTTATCGCGCCATCTATGTATTATAGCAATCCCCACTAATTGAACTATTTATATTATAATTATTAATTATTTTATATAATAATATTCTGCTATTTTGTAAGTGATATTGTAAGTGAGTTGTAATAAAAAAAAATAATAGTTTATAAAGCGCCATCTAATTGATCCAACGGTAACGATAATTTCGATAATTTAATTAATACCCAGTTCTATTTTTATTATATTATAATTATTAATTATTATATACATACATATATATAATAATTATAATTTTGTAAGTAAAAAAAAAAAAAAAAAATTATAGTTTTTATAGGTAGGTAGGTATGTAGGTAATATAGGTAATATTTAAAAAAAAAAAAGGACCCTTTTAGCAATTGGCCGTAGCTGATACGTCAGCGTTCTCAGCTACCGACTTGTCGTTCCGAGTTCGAACCCCACTCATTCTGGTATTTTAATTATTTTTCCTCATTTCCTATTTATTTTAACTATAGGTAATGTTTAAAAGGACAAACTCATGGACGGGCGATAGAGTGAGCGTTAGCGCGATACCTCTTGAGCCTGAGGTCGTGGGTTCGAACCCCACCCACTCGTGCTGCCAAGTTTTTTCCCAATTTTTCCTCAGCGAGCGTTATCAGCAGACAGCAGACAGACGGATTTCGGCTATTATATATATAATATTTGAATAATGGGCAATATATTATAAAGACATACGATAATTTTTAAACACGAAGGTTTGATGCAGATGGACGTTTGTGTGTGATAATTCAATTTTGGTAAAAATTGACATACAATACCTGTGCACTAACCCATCGATATAATGTATTGTTAAGTGGCAATGTAGTGAAATCATAAGCAAAGGTTCGTGGTTAGATTCCCGACACCTATTTGGCTGGTAATATTCAGGTATTATTAAAATCGCCAGTGAGCATTTTCCAATTTCATACTATGTAAATTAGCATTAATTAAAAAAAATATATGTATATACAAATATTTTAAGTCGAGCAAAGTTACATAGTTAGTTGGTTTCTTAAGCGAAAGTCTTTGCTTCGATACTCATTTGTTGAAAGTTTTTGCACTTAAATATCGTTTTATTTCAATGCTCATTCTGCAGACGAAAGTTTTTCCTCACTGCCGAACTGTAGTGCCTTAATTTCATCTGCAGAAGGAAACAACAAAACTACCGAAGTATACTTTATTACGATAGATAATAAAACGCGAAAGAGGAAACGTTTCAAGAAGCCACTTTAAGATGATGACTATTTTTAATCTAAAATGAACACGGGCTTGTTGCTACAGGTAGCATATATACAAATATCGAATTATAAATCTGATTCCCTTTTGTGTTTCGCTTAATTAAATTTTTTTTTTTTGTACGGGAGAGCGTTTTATAATGTATCAGTCGATTCTATGTCAACCTGTACACAATTTTCACACTATTTTAGGCTGCATACAAACTTTTAATCTCAATAACATTCATAACAATCGCAGTGCCACAAATAAAAGGCAAAGCTTTTTAGGTGAGAGCAGCGCGTTGTTAAAAAAAAAAGTGCTTTTTATTAAAGTGCTAATCCAAATTAAAAAGAAAAAAAAAAATGCCAATCCAGATTTTTCACGTTCCCTATTTACGTGTGCGTATATATGTATATATGTATGTATGTGCAATTTCGTAAGCGCTTATTAAAGCTTTCATCTGCGAAAAAGGTTGTGTGTAGAGCTTTTACAATGTACTACGTTCGACCATTAAGCTTTTAACGATCGTGTTTTATTCAAGTCCACTAAGTTGGTTTAAAAAGTGACCGTTTAGTAAATATTTCCAGTGTGTGAAATCGCACGCCATCTTTTGCATCTTCATCTAATCAACTTTAATTAAAAATCGATAAAATCTCAACACCTTCATTTGACCCACTTTTTTAATTACAAAATCACTTAATCCACCGTCCTTCTGGCATAACTAATTTAATTCATCTCAATATTGAACGTGCTAGCTTAAAATATCACTTACGTATTACAGTGACAAACTTTTCGATCGAGTTATTTTGACAGCGTCTCTTTTAGAACCAAACTGCAGATACATATTTTAAATGTAAACGTGGGACAAGTGTATTTTGCATTTTGCATAATGTAATTTGGATTATTGTGTTAAAATTTTGTCGCTGATAATATTCTCAATATATGTATGTGGATTAAAGTATGCAAAATAGTTTCAATTTGATAAATGTAGATAATAAAAAAATCGTCTAAAGAAATTGATGACTGGTGTCGTACGATATGACACGTTGTAAATCATTAGTTGACTTTTATAGTATCGTCTCGAGAATTGTTTGCTTCAGAATATTCGCAAATGCCATGTATGTACATAGAGCCGTTAAGTCTTCAGCAGTTGCGATAAAAATAAAATTGTGCTGAAATATGCATTCGAGTGGGAAGTTGGTTCACTTTTTCGCTAAATTGAACGATTGTGCAGTGCACGAGGTCTCCACGGACTAAGGACGAACACAATGGAGAGTACAAGAAGTGGAATATTTAAAGTTCAATTTTCTTTGTCCCTAGCAACTAAACCTTTAAAGGTTTCTAGAGCTCGCGACTCTTCATTATTGCCGCAAAATCGATTTCTAATCTTTTGTCTTATGCTAATACGACACGGCAAGTTTTGGCAAGAAAAGCGACTTGTGCTAAACTAATACTTTGACTGTGAAATTATAAGACTTTCCACGGCAGCGTACAGTTTGGAACATCGCTTATAAACTTTACTTACAAAACCAAAGTACCTACAACGTACAATATGGGAATTTTATATTACAAAAATTCTAACGCTTTCGATAGGTAATTTTAGCGCGTTCCATTGCAACGTTTGAATCCAATAAACGAACAATTATTGAAATTAAGCAAAAAAGCATTCGATCCATTGCTCGCATTAAATTAAATAACGCATTTTGATGCACAATAAAATAAAAAAAACATTATATTATATATATAATAGCCGAAATCCGTCTGTCTGTCTGTCTGTCTGCCTGTCTGCTGATAACGCTCGCTGAGGAAAAAATATTAAAAAACCACTAGAACGAGTGGGGGATCGAACCCACGACCTTAGGCTCGAGAGTCATCACGCTAACGCTGTACTCTATCGCCCTTGGTCGGTTTAGTCCTTTTTTTTTTAAACATATCGTGACTCGGCTTTATTTACAAAAGGGATCGTGATGGTGCTAATATTTTTTTTGAGTGGGTATCGAAAGCGTTCAATTAGTGGGGATTGCTATAATACATAGATGGTGCTATAAAAACAATTTTTTATTGTTTTTGTTTTTTCGATCAATTAGTAGGGCTCTCTATTAAAAAAGCAAAAAAGCTCAATTTAATAGGATAAACGGTGTTTGGGTTATTAGCGATTTTACACACAGACATACAGACATTTTCCAGAAATCGTGAAAACGCGATCAGTGGACGATACCCGATGCAAATCAGTCAAAATCTCAAGGTCGAATTTTCGCACGATTACAATACTTTATCTGATTAGGATAATATTTAAACTAGCTAAATAAGCTAGTAATATTATTTAAACTAGAGTTCTCATCGCCCGTGCTGGAAAATTATATATTAAATTTAATAGTTTTTATAGCGCCATCTATGTATTATTAGCAGAGTCACGACCTCGTTCGTAGCTAATGTTTAAAAAAAAAAAAAAAGGACCAAATCGACAACTGGTTTTGGCAGATTAGCGTAAGCGCGTTCTTCCCGAGCCTGGGGTCCTGGGTTCGATCCCCCACTCATTCTGGTTTTTTAATTATTTTTCCTCAGCGAGCGTTATCAGCAGACAGACAGACAGACGAATTTCGGCTATTATTATTTAAACTATTATTTTTTTCTAATGACAATATATTATGTATGTAAAAGCTTTTTTTTTTTTTTTTTTTTTGACGTTTAATAAATTAATCCGTACATAATCTAAAATGCATAGGAACCTAGGGACAATTTACGGTACCTATGAATTTAAAGTAACTTTAAATGAATGAACGTTTTGTGCGAAATGCGAAAATACTATTATTACTTCGAGCGTGAAACGTTTTCATTTTGTTCGAATTTAAACCGTTTAAAAAGCGCAATAATTTAAAATGGAAAGGCTAAATTAAAATACAAGCTATCCGTCCATTTGTACACTTTTGTACACTGCATGTTCGAAACACCACGTTTGTCCGTATGTACATACATATGTATGTTTGTATAGGTATGTAAATATTTACCTGAACACAATACGTGTGTGCAAATTGTATTGCCTTGCAAATTTGTATACTTTCCTAGGGAAAGTTTCGAAAGCGTTTTGTCGACTTTGTTTGGCTGAAGATGAGAGGAAATATATCTATTCTATTTTTCGAGCTGAAATAGCGTAAAGCTATTCTAAGTATATGTATTAACTATTATTAAGTATAAAGCAGCAACAACAAATTCAAAGGTCAACGCCAGCATTCGTGTAACATTCAATAAGTTAAAGTTCACGGTGAAAAATTTAATTACTTTTTCGTTTATTTTCAGTTAAGCACACATATCAACAATTACTGTCGGAGATAATTTTCTACACTAGTTTATTATTCTCAAGTTAGACACAAAAACTACACACGATTATGTAATTAGTCTTAGCGCCTGACACGAAAGCGAGGCTTAATGCATTGAATTCGAACTTAGTCATAGTGTGGGTGAAGATACTGTGAGTGTTTGTGTAGGCGAGTACATACATGTGTACATGCGGTATGTATGCGAACGATCTGCGGCTATCCAGCCAGACAGCCGGCCAGGCAGACTCTTCAAACTTGACAAATGGATAAAGTACCGAGCTTAGTATTTATTTCTAATAATAAAAAAAAATGTTATTAAATTTAATAGTTTTTGCATAGATGGCGCGTTATAATACAACAACGTAACACTTAAGCAAAGTCGCAAACCCACTGAAGATTAATATTGTCAAATTAAGCAGGCTCGTCATTATCTAGTTTAGTTCAAATCCCACTCGCGCGCGACGGTTCTTTTCTTTTAATCATTTACCTCAGCGAGCGTTATCAGCAGACAGATAGACAGAATAGGGCTATTATATACATATGTATACAACTGGTGTAAGCCCGTAAGAGGTTTCTCATCACCCGTACTATGAGTGTTTGCGGGGGTGAGTATATGTAGTTTTTGCATAGATGGCGCGTTATAATACAACAACGTAACAATTTAGCAAAGTGTGCGAACCTATTGCGAGATGTTATATGGTCAAATTGGAGCAGGCCCGTTATTATCTAGTTGGGATCACAGCGTAAGCGCTCAATGTTCCGAGCCAGCGATACCGTGCTTAAATCCCACTCGCGCGACGTTCTGGTTATTTTAATTTTTCACCGAAGCGAGCGTTATCAGCAGACAGACACACAGGCACAGACGGAATTGGGCTATTATATATGTACAAGTATAAGCCCGTTGAATATCAACGCCCGCTGAATTTTAAATTACGTAAAGCGCTTTTATAGATATCCCGACTAATCGCACGGTTGTAAGTGACACAAAAATAGCAATCCCATAGTATCGATAGTATCGATTTTTTTTTTTTACTTTACTATTTATATTATAATTATTAATTATTATATATATAATAATTATAATTTTGTAAGTGATTTTGTAAAAATCAAAAAAACAAAAAAAAATAATAGTTTTTATAGCGTCATATATGTAGTATTAGCAGAGTCCTTGTATAGATAATGTTTAAAAAAAAAAAAAGGACCAACTCAACAACGAGCCGTGGCGTATGCGTTAGCACGATTACTCCCGACCTGGCGACCCGGGTTCGATCCCCACTCATTCTGGTTTTTTTAATTATTTTTCTCATTTCCTCATTTCCTATTTATTTTAATTATAGGTAATGTTTAAAATAAAAAGGACTAAATCGACCAAGGGCGATAGAGTATAGCGTTAGCGTGATTACTCTCGAGCTTGCGGTCCCGGGTTCGATCCCCCAATCTTTCTGGTTTTTTGATTATTTTTCCTCAGCGAGCGTTATCAGCAGACAGACAGACAAACAGACGGATTTCGGCTATTATATATATAATATTGTGAAAGAGTGTACGAGGGTAATAATAAGCGATAGGAATGCATGGGATGTAGTACATGTGTGTCCACCGACGATGCAGAGCTTTGGAGCACTGTAAGGGGAACCAGGAGTAGGAGGCTTTATCCGCAGTGAATGGGGCGCAAGAAGGGGCGGAGGCTCGGGGGGCGGAGGCTCGGGGGGCGCCGTTGCGGCCACAGACTCGATGGCGACGCATCCCACCAGAGATGGTCTCTCTCACAACCTAAATCTTTGTCGATCAATAAATTACGGACAGGGGCGTGCGGGCCAAATAAGCGCCGAGCAAGCGCGCCCTGGGCGCCGGACACGAGAGGGCGGCAATTTTCTTTTTTCAAATCACTATTTCATTAAAGCCAACTTAAAATAATTATTAAGGCGGATACATTTCTATCGAGACCAAATCGGACATGTATGTACATATATAAAATCGGGCATATATGACATATGAGTACATATGAGTCGCCTAGTTGCAAATCCCAATAAGTCCACAATATATAAAAAACGCGGATAAAATATTTTCTGGTTCTAAGAATGTTTTCAAACGATGCCTTATACTTGAATTATTCCAAATACCGCCAAGTGCGCCGTAAAAAAATATTGAAAATCAGTGTTAGTACCAAAAACCGACAATTGCACTATGATAAAAGCTGATGAAAGCCATATTTAGAAACAAACAACGATAAGTCCACGTTTCTAATCTCAATTTTTTGTTTAATATCAACAAAATTAAGTTTAAATGAGTTTAAATGCCATCAAGCAAATAAGTCTGTAGCAGAAAAGCCGCGTTTGCGAACAAGTCAGTTTTATGGACTCATATATAAAATTTTATGAAAACTATTTAACGAACCGACACAAATTAATAATAAAAAAATTAGTGTGTGGGCCATGACTTTATCCATATATTTGAGGAATACAAAGAGTAACGAAATAACGAATAATACGCAAGTAAATAAAACGCACGCACACCACCACACCAACCAACGTACATACATACATATCATGAAATTACAGTGTCGAGTGCGCGCGCGTATGTAAAATTCGGCATATATTTAAATGGGAAAAAATACCACTTCCGGTCGTCGGATTTCGATCAAAAACTTATCAACTTTTATATGGAAATTATAAATTGTATAAATTTTCGACTTCCGAACTTTTTTCGACGGCGATCGATCGCCGGAGCAGATTCGGAAATATTCTGTAGTAAACTTTTCGACAAAAAAAAAAAACCCCTACTTCCGGTTGACTGATGTTAACCAAATTCCTTATGTCTCTTACACCTTACGTGAAAATAATACATATGAAATTTCAGCTTGATAGACTTGATAGTTTCGGAGAAAACACATAAGTACACAGACATACAGACATTTTCCAGAAATCTTCAAAACGTGATCAGGGGATGATGATACCTGATACAAATCAATCAAAATCTCAGGTTGAATTTTCGCACAATATCACAATATTTACTTTATCCGATTAGGATAAAGTAATTAAAAAGTGCAATAGATTCGATTAAATAACGGGCCTATACATACATATGTATGTAGTACGATCGAAAGGCAAACGATCACTGAGAGGCTTCATCGTGACACAATTCCTACCAAAACACTATAGAGCAGTGGTCGGAATCCATTTTCTAATGAATGTGAAATGTGAATGCTGAATTCAAGAATGTTACCTAAGATCCAGTGCACACAGAGAAGCACGGCAAGATGTAGATATGCTCGGTATAACATGAAGAGATCGTAAGAGGAATACATGGGTTAAGTGGACACATACGAATGGAATGGTATCCGAGAGGATGTGAAAGAAAGCAAGGTAGACCGAGTGAACGATGGGATGATGAATTGAAAAGAATGTGTGCACTGGTCAATTGTATGCAGATTGTTCAAGACAAACAGGATTGGCAAGGCCTTCATCCAGCAGTGGATGTCAAACGTGGATGCTTAATTCAAGAATTTTACGCAAGATCCAGTGCACACAGATGTATGCTCGGTATAACGAGAAGAGATCGTAAGAGGAATACATGGGTAAGAAGTATGACCAAGGTGGTAGATATAGAGGTAGACCGAGTGGAGTCAAGTGGATGCAGATTGCTCGAAACAAACGGGAATGGAAGGGGATTGGAGAGGCCTTCATTCAGCTGTGGACGGTGAAAAAGAAAAATAAAATAAATAGTTTAAAATAGCTATTAATATATTTAGAGTTATATGAAAATAGTTAAACGAATTAATTTATTGCTAAAAATTAGTGGCGCCACTTGTCGTACGATAGCAGCGCTCTGGGTGGGCGAGCAAGCGGCAGCTGACCACAGCGCTAAGGCCAATATTTCACGAACATTCGCGCGATGGTGAAATGGCAGCATAGCATTGAACTCTTTGGAACTCACGCCTACGTACAAAAGTTGACCGAATCTTCAAATACTATACTTTTGAGGAATTGGTTCACTTTTGAAGAATCGATTACACCGCCAATAAAACAACGAAACCGTCAGTGTTGCACGGCGAATTTGTCGAGAGGACCCTCGACAAGGCGAAGAAGTTTATCAGAAGGCTGATGGAGTGGTGAAAGGGGAAGGGGGTGGCCTTGGCCTAGAGCTGGTAAGAGGAGACGGGGGGGGGCTCTGACCCTTTTTAGGGCCGCGAAGTCGCCGTTTAACCCCGCTGGATCGTCTCACTCTCCCCTCTGCGCAGTTACGTGTTTATAAATCACGCGCGAACCATTATCGCAATGTATACCCATGTACATACATACATACATACATATATCTGTATGTACGGTGGAGGTGACTAACTTCGTATGTATGCACATACATACATACATAACACGAGACTGTAAAATTTTATTACTCACTTCAGAATTCAAATCAAAAGTGTGAGTACGAAACGCGAGCACACACCCTAGTACCGATTCGGATCGTTGAATAAAATTATTATTATATATATATATGTATAATAGCCGAAATCCGTCTGTCTGTCTGCTGATAACGCTCGCCTCGGTAAATATTAAAAAAAAAACCCAGAACGTTGTGCGAGTGGGATTTGTACCCCTGATCACCAGGTTGGAATGAATCGTGCCAACACTATCACTCAGCGGAGGCGATGACTATAATATCTTAATAGGTTCGCGACTTTGCTAAATTGTTACGTGTTGTAATTATAACGCGCCATCTATATGCAACAACTATAAAAACTATTAAATTTAATATGTATTATTTTTCAGTGCGGGTGATGTGAGATTTTCGAACGCTGCGTTGATATTCAACGGGTTTACACTAGTAATAGTATAAATATTGTCAAATTCGTATGTTTTTACACGTAATCATAAATTTTCATAATTAAATCCTACAATCTAATATGCCTAATTTTTATATGTAAGTATCATCTTTATAAACGCCGGGAGCGACTCGCCGCTCATTTCTTATGCCGCGTACACACCGACGAACCGAACAGCGAACGACGAAGTGTTGCTATCGTGTGGACGTTCACAAATCATCGCAAGTTATTGTGTGGAGCGGTCCACGCAATATCAACCCTTATAAATAATAGTCGTTCGCTGTTCGTGTCGTCGGTGTGTACGCAGCACGACAATGAAATAAAAATCAAGTAGTAATCAATCTTTATCCTCACTATTATTTATTGCATACTCGACTTACAGTGTAATAACGGGCTTCACTTTTAACGTTTTGTCAAAGTGAAGTCTATTGGGCAGTATACTCTTCGGTGGTTTCCCATTGCTTTCTTTAGGGCGAAAGGTACCAAATCTTGCCAACGACGATATTTAAAATCTTTCAACGTACGAGGGACCAAACCTCGGGTCAACGCTCCAACCACTGAGCTATCGTCTAGCTACGCGAAATTCGCACACGTCATCAAAAAATTTTTAACAGAATCGATCTAACGTTTCAAATATAGACACAAAACCTACCCCACTTGCAATACACCGATAATTTTACGACACCGCAATAACAATAACGGCAACGATAATGATAATAAAATCCAACATTGAATACATACATACATACATAGTATGTTACTGTTTTATATAATAACTAGCTGATCCGGCATGCGTTGCAATGCCCGATACCGTTACCGTTCTAGATCCCGATCCCGTTGCCGTTCCCGTTCCCGTTCCCGATCCCGATCCCGTTGCCGATGCCGATCCCGTTCCCGTTCTTGTTCTCGTTGCCGGTCCCGATCCCGTTCCCGTTCCCGTTCCCGTTCCTAGTACGTTATCTGACGCGTGAGCAGGCCCGTTCCCGTTTTTTCCCGATTCCAGATCCCGGTCCCGTTCCCAATCCTGATCCCGTTCCCGTTCCTAGTACGTTATCTGACGCGTAAGTAGGCCCATTCCCGTTCCCGTTTTATCCAGATTTTTTTTCACAGAAACCATCCCCGGCATGATCACAATAAGTCCTGAAAGTTTCATCGCGATCGGTTGAGTGGTTTAGGAGCCTATAAGAGACAGACAAACAGACAGACAGACATTGATTTTTATATATATTTTGATAATGCATGTACAATGGCACATACATACATACATATACCCACATATTTAAAGTGAAGTGGATATTATGTATAGGGGGGGGATTGAAAGAATCCGTTTGTACAATGTTAACGACTTGCGCAGTGCGCGATTTTTGGGCCAAAAACGCCATAGGCATGGTGGCCATGGTGTTCTCATGGTGTTGCGAATTGGCCCAGGTTTTCGACGCGATTTTAACCCAGTCGTCGACCGGCCTTGGTTTCGGTTGCGTAAGTTACGCAATACGCCCACACTCCACTTCCGCTGGCCCACTCACAACTATTACATAAGTTTTTGGCCCCGAAAAAACACACCGATACGATTCCTTCTGATTTGTCTTCGCATTTTTAATATAAACGCACACGTACGTGATACAGCACAAATTTATTGCAGACGAGCTGAGAGTGCCCAGCGTTGCCCGGATGCATTTTTGAATTTTAAATTTCTCCACCAATCCAAATTCATCTGAATGAAAATTTGTACGGTAACTACTTATGTATGTCTAATTAAGTAGCCTATAAGATCCAAAAGATTGTGGTAGTACCTTTGCGGAAGTTTGGTCTTGATTCGATCGGTCAAACGGGGTGGAGGAATTGTATAATACGCATAAGAAGCAAACCGTCAGAAAGACAGTCAAAAAATCAATAGTGATAAAACTGTAGGTCCCCGGCGTTGCACGGGTGAAATTCGACACTATTTCGGCGTACGCTGCTTCTGGCAAAATTTTATCAATTTTTACAATCCAATCTATATACGTAAGTGTCATCATCACTTTCAGCCGTTCACCATCCACTGCTGGATGAAGGCCTCTCCAATCCTCTTCCATTCCTCTCTGTCTCGAGCAATCTGCATCCACTCCACACATTCTTCTCAATTCATCAGCCCCATCTAGTATTTCTCGCGACCATCACACGTTCTGCTATATCTGCCACTTTGGTCATACTTCTTACTCTTGCGATCTCTTCTTGTTATACCAAGCATACTTAATATTTTCATTCACACTTGCATTCTAGAATTCAGCATCCATATGTCATAATTGGCCTCTGCAATCCTCTTCCATTCCTGTCTGTCTCGAGCAATCTGCATCCACTACACACATTCTCCTCAATTCATCAGCTCATCTACCACTCGGTCTACCTTGCTTTCTTTCACATCCTCTCGCATACCATTCCAGTATTTCTCGCGTCCATCCCATGTTTTCCTCTTACGATCTCTTCCCGTTATAACAAGCATACATCTTTCCGTGCTTCTCTGTGTGCACTGGATCTTACGTAGCAATCTTGAATTTAGCATTCACATTTCACATTCATTAGAAAATGGTTTCCGACCACTGCTCTATAGTGTTTTGGTAGGAATTGTGTCACATCCATACGTCATAACTGGCAGTACGCATTGTATGCCTACTTTTTTAAGCATAGATATATCAGGCAAAGTGTGAAATCTTGAATATGATATTTAACGAAAATTCGAAATAAACATAACATGTGTACATAGCTCTTATGAGAAACTAAAGTTCAGTTGGCTATATTGGTGAAATTAAAAATTATACCGACATTGAAACTCATTAATTTCATACTTTGACTTAAATATATAGAAGTATGTTAGATGAATTGGGATGGGTGAGTATTAGAAATTGTTTAAAATTAAGTTATTAAGTTATTTCAAGAATTATATCATTAGAAATAGTGATATTCATAGTTATTCTACTAGAAATAAGAACCAACTAGTTGTAGGTAGAGTAAGAAAAACCAAGACAGTGTATTAATGTATAATGCCCTCCCGAAGTGCATCAAGTCTTCTAAGACAATAGATGCATTCTTGAAAAGTGTGAGGAGACACCTCTGTGAGCGATAGTAGTTATGTATAAGTATTGTGCATAATGTGTATTTGATTTATGTAGTTGTTATAAATATGTAATAGATGTAAGTTAAATTAGCTAATTACCTATTATTATATAAAATAAATAAAATATGTACATATCTATGTACAATGCAGGGATTTGCGGTGAGTTTTAAAAATCAATTTATGTAATTGGATCGATATCGATAACTGTTGAAAGCCCGCGCTATTTTCATTCTATAAATTTTTGATAATCGTAAGAAAAAATCTCCAACGTCTCGATATTAACAGTCTCGTCACATCATCGAGAATATTGTAGTTTCCAATGAAAAGGCTATACTACCTGTTGTTTATCGATCAACAAGTTCCACTTCAAACAGTTCAAGTACAACACTTAAACATCCCTGGAGGCATTTTCAGAATAACTCGAACACGTAAGCCTGTCCGTTTATAGACCGTTTGTATTGTTGCTGTAGATCAAAAGTAAAAAAAATACTATTTATTTTCCCAAAACAGCGTAAAACTATCGATCAAACATATGTACATATTTTTACTATTATTTTGCAATTTTCTTTTTAGACCGGAAAGAAAAATATCAAATATCCGGAAAATTCGCACACCTACGTACATATGTCCAATTGGGAAAAATGTCACATTTGGTGTCACTGTGTATTGTATAGATCAGCGGTCGGGAACCGGCGGCTCCGGAGCCGCATGCGGCTCTTTGTAGGAAAACCTGCGGCTCTCGCTGTCACCATCTACTGCTGGATGAAGGCACTCAAATACTTTTCCGTTTCTGTCTGCCTTGAGCAATCTACATCCACTTGACTCAATTCTCAATTCGTCAGTCCATCTTCTACTCGGTCTACATTGCTTTCTTTCACATCCTCTCGGATACCATTCCAGTATTTCTCCCGCGTCTATCTGCCATTCATACTTCTCACTATGTGTCTTTTATATCTGTCGCTTTAGTCATTCTTCTTACCCATGCATTCCTCTTACGATACCTTCTTGTTAAACCAAGGATTATAAACATTTGATAAGAATTGTAAATAGATTTTTGAGCTCTTTCTCCTATTATGCTTTAAACACTAACATTAAAATAAAAGAATCCTCATAAATACTAACAAAATGAACAATGTGTAAAATAGATAATGGTCACTGGACCAGTAGCTATTAAAATAGATTTAAGATGCTTTTTTAAATAAAAATAAATAAAACCAAGGATACATGCTTTTCCATGCTTCTCTGTGTGCACTGGATCTTATGTGACATTTTTGAATTTAGCATCCACGTTTCACATCCATACGTCATTACTGGCAGTACGCATTGGTCGTATGCCTTTTTTTTAAGCATAGCCGGATGTTGGATTTAAAAACTCATGTTCATCTTTTCAAAAGCGCTCCATCCCAGTTTCATTCTTGATAATCGGAAAATAATATGTTGCGGCTCCCAAACTTAACCAATTTTGCAAGGTTTTCCCTAATTTGGCTCTTAGCTCGAAAAAGGTTCCCGACCACTGGGAATAGATGTACTTATTCTATACGTATTTTTGTTCAATGGTAAAACGTGAAAACTATCATAAAAGTTTTCAGCGATAAAGTTTTCGTGAAACGGCTCTCGACGCGTCAAACACCACTTCAGGTGTAATTTATATACTTTTTCAGCTGAATCTTTTCGATTTGAGTAACTTTTACGTGGGCTAATTTTTATCGTTCATTTGTACATAGGACGACCAACTTCTACTTTCATTCAAGTCAAGTGGTTCAAAAAAACTTATTTTCAGATAAATATACATACATAGTTTTGCGTGGTTAAATCAACACAATTTTTTTTTCATTAGTATAAAAACGAATTCGAATTATATATATATATAACTGTCTGTCTGTTGATAACGCTCGCCTCGGTAAATAATTAAAAAAAAACCAGAACGTCGCACGAGTGGGGTTCGAACCCAGTACCAATGATTCAGAACAGAGCGCTTACGCGGTGAGCCAAGCCAGATGATAATAGGCAGGCTTCAACGTGACTATTTATATAATAAAAAATAGGCGACTTTGCTAAATTGTTACGTTGTCGTATTATAACGCGCCATTGATGGCGCATTGTTGCATAGATGCAAAATACCATTAAATTTAATATTATATTTCAGTACGGGTGATGAGAAAGCGCTACGTTGATATTCAACGGGCTTAACACTAGTATGATAATAATAGCACCAATTACGCATGTCTGTCCTGTCCGTCTGCTGATGACGCTAATTCAAATTTAATTGAAAAAACACCGATGATGGCACGCCTATTATAATTTGAAAATATTAATCCTCAGTAGGTTCGCAACTTTGCTAAATTGTCACACGACATTTGATCGATTTATTTAGAAAACATCGTTAAAATCACGTCGAAAAAAACACGTCCGTTGATATTCAACGGACTAGTACTGCCGTCCTAAGCCCACTTAACGCAACTGACAAAACAACAATATCGAGATAAATGGACTTGAAAGTTTTATTATAAATTTGTGTTTTTCTTCATATATTACTGATTTATTTAAACTTTTTTTTAGTGCATGAGTTTAGTTACTATTGTGTTTTGATAATTCTATGTAAAAATTAAAAAAAAAAATGAATACTTTAGTAGTTACGTCACTTCATTGTTCATTATTAACGTATACATATGACTATTCCAAACTTCAACCGCTCTATTTGAAAAGAATGAATCTCCAACAATCTTATTTGATTTTTCTTTTCGGAGTCTAAGAGTATGACCTCTTACATGGATGAGGGTTCTCATTGAACATAATGAGGTTGGTCATTTCACATGAATAATGATTATTTATTATTAGGAATACTTCAATTAAATCACCTCTTAATCTCCTCGTCTCCAATGTGGAGAGATTCAGTCTTTTCAATCTTTCGTGATAAGGTAGTGACCGAAGTAAATATGGGATACTATTTCTCTGCGCATGTGTTGGATTTAATAGCTAAAAAAAAAGTCACTTTTGGATGAAGACATCTTATACATACAGTTATTGATTGGTATGTATGTACATACATACATATGTACATGCATAACGACATGATACATTCCCTTTAAGTGTGTGAATTGCGTTGTTGTATTCTAACGCGCCATCTATGCAACAACTATTAAATTTTATATTATTTTTCAGTACGGGTGGTGAGAAAGCGCTCCGTTGATATTCAACGGGCTTACACTAGTTTAATATACAAATTTTGCATTTAAATATACATAAAGCGTGCTCGTCGATTCCCAAACTCAATTATCATTTCAAATGGCGCCGCTTCTGTCCTGTTCTGCGGAAAATTTCTTCAGATTTTCAGAAATGAAAAGTTTTCTCTTTTTTGTTTCCACCACTGTAACCACCCCCTCGAATTTTCACCCTACAGTGGAGAGGGGTGACTTATTTTCCGCATTTTCTCGTAATCCCGACCCACAGTTAAATAAAAATGAACAGCCAAATTTTATGCGGTAAGTTCGTATGCGGCAGTGCCTCCAGTATACTGACTAATTTTACTAAAGCCGCACTGCTTAAGGCAGTGCTTCCCAACCTTCGAGAGTCGCGTTCAGACCATTCATTAACGAAACACCGACATGCAAAAACGACCCCTTATTGTTATTCTCGCTTCGCTTTTGGTTTTATTTCTCGTCGACGAGAAGTGCATGCTTCTACCCCCTTCACGACAACGACTCGCTATACAGGATGTTTCAACTAAATTATGTATACCAAACTGACAAACGAATACAGCCATCTTACTGGGAAATTCTACAAAAAAATGGCTAGAAAAGTTGGTATTTTATGTATGTAGGTTAAGAAATATTTTAAGTAGGAAAAGTAATGGTTTATTGTGCCACTGTACTTAATATGTTCAATGGCCAAGATTTAGATAAAATGCAAAGGTTGCAAAATAGAGCTATGAGAGGTATTTTGAATGTCGGTATACTAAACAGTATTAGAAGTATGTTAGATGAATTGGGATGGGTGAGTATTAGAAATTGTTTAAAGTTAAGCACATTGTCTTTTGTTTATAAGTTAGATCATAAGTTATTGCCAAATTATTTTAAGAATTATATCATTAGAAATAATGATATCCATAGTTATTCTACTAGAAATAAGAAGCAATTAGTTGTAGGTAGAGTAAGGAAAACAAAAACAGCTGGTGGTGTTTTTCACAGGGGTATATTAATGTATAATGCCCTCCCGAATTGCGTCAAGTCTTCTAAGACAATAGATGCATTCTTGAAGAGTGTAAGTATAGTGTATAATGTGTAATTGATTTAGTAGGATATTAAAATATTACGCACGGAGACAAATGTGACGTTTCGCATATTATTACGAAACAAAAATCATTTTTACTAAATTTTCAACGCGTTTGGTGAAAATCAATTAAATCAATTAAATTATTAAATAAATAAAACTTAGTTTAGAGATAAATTTTATAAAACGGATCATCTTATGTATTAAGATTAGACTTAAAAAAAACTATACACTGTTAAATAATATTTCTGTACCATTTTATTGGAACATGCCATATAAAATAAATAGATTAAATATACAGACGGTGGGGCAATGCGTTTCGTGCGAAAGCTTTCGACTTTCCGATCTTCGACCTAGAGAAAGTTGGCGAAAACTTGTCAGAAACTTGTCTGGAGCGGAAAATTCAGAACCCGCTGTTTCCCTAAACCCCTCTCTCCCCTCATCCCCTTTTTGTAATTCAACCTCGCCATTTTTAAATGGGAAAATGGTAAACGAGAAAGTGTAGTTTGAAAGACGTGTTTTTTTTTTTTTTAACTGTAGTCGTATATGCGCTCATCAACCACACCCCATACATCAACCTAGCCCGACAGCACGTAATCATGATTTTGAACTGTGGGAGGGAAAACTGGAGTGCCGATACACGTACAAACATATATATACATATGTATGTATACACATCGTTATCTGGCAGGTTCGCATCTAGCGAAATTAAACGGGGCCACTCGTTATAATTAAAAAGAAGCGGGAGGGGGTAAACATTCTCGAGCGATTGGTCAAATTCGTCTCGAATTAATATGTATGTATACAAAATTAATTAAAATTAATCTGAGACTTTTCAGTGAATTATTTTTGTTAAATTTGAACAATGAACAAAAAATGAACAATGTGTAAAATAGATAATGGTCACTGGACCAGTAGCTATTAAAATAGATTTAAGATGTATTGTGAACATATTAACGGTGAATGTGAACAAATAGTATTAACGGTGGGTAAAAATCGCAAGTGAAAATACATACTTTTGAGTTTTGATTTGAACTGGACGACTACTTGGAAAAATCTGAAAGTTGAAATGTACTACAAATGAATGATAAAATACCCGACTATAGGTTCCAATATTCATTTTGAACGAAAAATTGACAGATTTTGAGACATCGAACGAACAACACCGAGAAATAGAAAAATCGCGGGATTTAAAAAAATACATCTATCTCCGAATTAGTCAATCAACGGTTTTTATTACCAGATTCGTGTTCACTGGGCATAGATCTATAATAAAAAGTCATATCGCGTCTCTGAAGCATTTTTCATAATTAAAATTTGTACGTACAAATTATAACAGACCTCTGGGCTCCATCTGGGCCTATGTATTTTAAATAAATAAAAATAAATACTTTTATATGAAAATAAAATTTTTTGGTGATTTTTTTTGTATATATTATTTCGAGCTAACTTTAAGTGGAATAGCTCCTGATAAAAATGAGCTTTAGCATCAGCGTCTTTGATGAGTATCCTACGCGTACCCCCTATGCGACCGTCATTATATATTTAAAGCGAGCTTACTACCGACCAAGAACACGACAATAAAGAAGGAGAGGGGGTGGAATGGGGTAAGGGGGGGTGAATTTTAAACAGAAACTCTCAACCTGTGACCCGAGAGCCATAATCGGCCCATTAGTAAAATCCCACGCTTGGAATTACTTAAAAAAATTAACACATTATGTACATATATACATACATACATTGAGAGCCACAAAGATAACTCGAGGTAGAACATTGGACACGTGAACGGTTGCCACTTGAATTGGGATTTATATACCGAGACTGTCGAAAGATTTTCACGACAGTTTTTAACTGTTGCTATTGCTGCTGGCATGATTCGGATATTAAAAAATTCAAATTGGCCATTTCCTGTTAGAATTTGGCATTTGTTCTTAGTTGTGAAGCTATTCAAAAAAATTGACCACCCAACATAGATGTAGAATAACATAGATTGGCCTTAGCGCCCAAAAAATGACATACAAAAAGGGTATGCAAAATGCAGACTTTTTTTTTGTGAGAATTCCCCGCACTTTAAACCCCCCCGCACACCCCCATTGCTTCTGACGCTTTCTCCGGGCAAATTTGTTTGGAATGACATATCTATGATATTTTATATCTATGCCACCCAAGGATGAATTCTTATCCCATCACTGTATCATTCGTCCTTTCTCTCAAAAATACAACGAATGGGAAACCAGTGAAGATTGAAGCGTACACTTTTGAAAACACTATAATCTTTTTTTTTTTTTTTTTTTTTTTAAACAATTGAATGTTCAGTTTGTATATCGGTAGGTTAATGCACAGATGTGTCCAGATTATATGTCCAGTTATGTGTTAAAATATTGTAAGTGGCATACGTCTTTTTTGCATGAAAAATATGGACGAAATTAATTGACATATTATATATTAGAATAAGGCAATATCTTCTCAAATATACCATTTGGCACGAGCTCATCCCAACCTGGCGATTCCGGGGTCAAATCTCACTCAAACGTTATCCGCAGATAGACAGACAGACTGACAGACGGATTTCGCCTATTATACATATATAGAATAACAATATAGCTAGTGTAAGCGCGTTGAATATCAACGAATGTTTGCGTGGTATACATAGTTTTTATAGTTGTTGCATAGATGGCGCTTAACAATTTAGCAAAGTCGCTAGCCTATTAAGATATTATATAGTCAAATTGAAGCAGGTCCGTTATTATCCAGTTTGGATCACAGCGTAAACGCTCAATGTTCCGAACCGGTGATACCGTGTTCAAATCCCACTGACGCGACGTTCTGGTTTTTTAATTTTTCACATCGGCGAGCGTTATCAGCAGACAGACACACATACGGAGTAGGACTATTATATATATGACTAGTGTAAGCCCGTTGAATATCACCCGTACTGAAAAATAATATTCAATTTAATAGTTTTTATAGTTGTTGCATAGATGGCGCGTTATACATAATATGACAACGTAACAATTTAGCAAAGTCGCGAGCCTATTGAGATATTATATTGTCAAATCGTAGCGGGTTTGTCATCGCCTCCGTTGGATGATAGTGTTAGCACGAATCACTCTAACCTGGTGATCACGGGTTCAAATCCCACTAGCGCGTGGACGGTTCGTGTCGTTTAATCATTTATCTCGGCGAGCGTTATCAGCAGACAGACAGACGGATTTTGGCTATTATATATGTATATAATACACGTGTTTGGTCTGTGACGGAACGGAAAAATGCTCTCAAGTTGGAAAATTCTCGAATTTTTAATTTTGTTCAAGTTGTATGATTACGTTGTGTAGCCTACTTCTAAATAAAGTTGGCCCACCCCGATTAAGCGACTTTCAGAAGAGGTGATAGAAAGAAAAGAAGCGCCGAACGAGAAGGGGGAAATGGATGAAGGGGAGGGGGGGGGAGGGTTAGAAGAAAAAACGTTGGTTTAACCCGCGGTCTTTTCTTTTCGCTGGAAAAGGAAACGATTGGAGATGGGGTGGAGTGGAGGAGATGGAAGGATAAAGGGGTGAGGATGGGGTAGGAGGATGGGTAGGCTGCAAAAACATTCCCCCATGCCCCATGGCAAGTCGGGGACATTAAGTGAAGATGTAGAACACGATCGCGACGTTGAAAAAAAACCGCACACGGACACCTCTGATCGTAGGCGGGGACCACTGGGTCAAAGGGCGGCCGCCCCTCATGGATCGGAGATTATATTAATTACGGCGGTGGGCGGTTTAATTAAAAGTGGAAACGATGTCCAATCAAACGAAAGTGCCGCTGAAAAGTTGGCTCGTTGTGAGCCCAGGCGTCTACGGTCAATTTTCTCCGTGTTATTGTACTCAAATTTAGTGAATACTATGTAGCTGACCCGGCATGCGTTGCAATGCCCGATCCCGTTCCCGTTCCCGTTCCTAGTACGTTTTCTGACGCGTGAGCAGGCCCGTTCCCGACCCCGTTCCCGTTCCCGTTCCAGATCCCGTTTCCAATCCCGTTCCCGTTCCTAGTACGTTATCTGACGCGTGAGCAGGCCCGTTCCCGTTTTATCCCGATTTTTTTTTCACAGGAACCATCCCCGGCATGATTACAATAAGTCCTGAAAGTTTCATCGCGATCGGTTGAGTGGTTTAGGTGCCTATAAGAGACAAACAAACAAACAGACAGACATTGATTTTTATGTAGATGTAGTAGTTTTACCGATGCTTACTGCCAATAGCTCACGTGTCCCGCCTCTGACACCATATCTCTAATTTAACGCGCGGCAGAAGTTAACACCCGATAACGTATAAATTAAAGGCACCCGTACACCGCTGCGGAGTCGTATTCGCATTGTAGTTAGAATAAACTAACTCTAATCCCCTAAGCATAGTTTTTACTAACACCCGCAACCGGGAGGCTTCCACTCTCGAAGATCGACTAGCTCTCCAAGGCAGGAATCCTCCCGGCCAGTTCATTAAACTCTCTCTCTCTCTCTCTTGGAATGAGGTAGGGGAATTGCAAAAACAGTAAATATCGGCACGAGAGAGCACTCCTCCGAAAAGAGGAAATACAGTTTAATTAAACTCACGAGTCCCTTAAGCGTCGCTAGTACATATATACGAAGGTGGGAAAGAGAAAGAGACGCAAAACTCCAATGGGTCAAAGACTGTTGTCCTTCGTGTCTTCCAATAGCTCACGTTGAGTTTTTTTTTTATTTAAAAGCATTCCTATATATAGAAGTGCAAGAGTCTGCCTGGCTGGTTGGCCAAAGCGCTCACAGCACATATGTGTTATTACATACTTAGGCTTATGTAAATACACTAAGTATATGTATGTATACATAAATGACAACCAGCCGATGACATTGTCAACGGGCAGTGACAAGTAAATGATATTAACCCCCCGGTTAGTCCCCAGATTTAAAACAAAATTTAAAAAATATACTCGACCGGGGAAAGCTTTGCACAACATACATATGTAGCTTTTCATTCTTCTTTTCCGAAGTTGGTGTACTTGATATCAAGCGTTGCCTCTTCACAAAGGAAAGATCTCCAGTGGTTTCCCATTACTTTTGGATTTAGTAATATTAATATCTTGCCAGTGGCTATACGTATGTTTAAAAGTTATAAAACCTTTCAACGTATGGGAATTAAGCCCTTCGCTTGAGATATTATATCAACCACTTTAACCACTCAGTTATCGCCTTGCGATGGTTAAAAATAAAATAAATTTTAAAGCAATAATCTTTCATTTTAAATTGTCAAAACAATGTGTATACATTTTTCTAATATTTGATTGATTTTTAATGAATAGTTTAAATTTCACGACAAAAACTTGATTAAAAAAAAAATTCAGTGACGAATGGATCAATTTGCAGTAGTTGCAGTAAAGTTAGAAGATGGTAACATCAACAAAACTATCTATGATAATAATTAATCGAAATTTTATCTAGCCGTAGTGTACAATGATCAATCTTCCGCTAAGTTGGAAGACACCCAAATGTGCAAAACTCTTTGGGATATCTAACTAATTAATCTATAGCAAATGTAACCGAACCCAACTAACTGTGTAATATCATAAAATTTACATACATATATCCACTTTAGAATTCATATTCATTTTATAAAATGAAAGTATTAAGCCGATGTATATCTTGAATGTCATCGAGAGATTACATCTAACTCATTTATGTATGAACATCTTCCCCCTAAGGCTTTCCTTTCAATGTCAGTTTAGAAATACATAGTTGCGAATACCTTTTCAAAAATATTGGGAAAATAACATACTTTAAATACGCTTTCAATGGTAATCGTATTATTGTTTACAAAAATATATATCAATTAAATCTTAACTATATAAATTCTAGCGACGTTTTTTTATGTATTTATAAACAAATTAATATGGTCATTAAAATGTAAACGAAAACTTTTCCAATATTGAAATTTCTTTTCTTGCTTAATTAAACCTTACAAAATTGACTGAGGAGCAAAGTTACGGATAAGCTCGCTTTTTGTGGTTCCTTAGACAAGTTTGCTTAAGTTTTATATTTTCTTTACTACATACTAACGTACACATGTATAATGTAACGTTTTACATCAAAGAAATTAATTTTTACATAAGATACAATCTTCTTCAAAAGAGAGAAAAAACTTTATCGTAATTCCACGTTCAACCGCAATTAATTGTCGATCAATATCTAAACCGTACACGAATATACTCGCACAAATAATATGTATAATCTAGCATCGCGACTACTTCTAATTTATCAAATTTAATACAAGCACTTTCTTTCGTCGTATATATGTAGAAGATAAATTGTATGTAGTGGTGGGTAGGAAACGTGTGAATAAAACGATATTCAAATTTTATTTACAACGAAGTTTAACGAGATACAAAACGGCCGCATATTGAAATATAGGATTTACATATCGCCTACCCGGATACAGTTTGCCAGTCGAGTGTTTCTCAACATTGCAAATTTTAATTAAAAGACCCGGAAAATTATTTCTTTTCTTATCATCTTCTTCTAATAAATGGGTAAAATAGGAAAAAATACAGATCGATCAAAATTTTATTTATCATCATATACTATGATGGGTATAATATAAGGATGGGCATTAAAAACCGATGATATTTTCAAAACTAATAACGCTATCGTTCTCTTCGAACAATGATTAATGCCAAAATTAGCTCTTGAGAAAATACACAATGTCCATTTCCGTTTCTGAAAATTTTGACTAATTTTTTTTTTTTAATAAACGGTTAGTTTTGAGTTAATTATTTATCGTATTTATCGAAACGAAACTTTGTATTGCAGCTACCCGTACGAAAAATTCATTCAAGTACCATGTAAAACCAACGGGATCATAGGAAGTGCTTCTGTATAGTTTGATGGATTTCATACATACATACATGTATAATAAATATGTAGATCGAATATACATTTATGTATGTAATTAATACGAAAAGATATTGAATCAACCTGTCGTTTACGCGAGTATCATGCGTGAAATATAATTAATAACTAACTGCGGGACTATTTAATTAATTGATAACATTGGATAATAGCCGAGATTACATAAATTAATTCGACGCTTATACAATAATGTTTCAACGTTCGTTAACGAGCTATTGTTATGCACGTTTAATGTTTAATGAAGCGGGGCCCAATTGACGATTCAGACCAGACGAAATGAAACCCTCTTTGTTATTAATAACAAATCGACATACATATAAAATAAACATTTCGCTATCGTCGATACTAATACATATGTACATAAGTGTCGTTTGTATATATGAGTAGCCTAGTTCCAAATCCCGATAAGTCCACAATATATAAAAAACGGGGATAAAATATTTTCTGGTTCTAAGAATGTTTTCAAACGATGCCTTATACTTGAATTATTCCAAATACCGCCAAGTGCGCCGTAAAAAAATATTGAAAATCAGTGCTAGTTGCAAAAACTGACAATTGCACTATGATAAAAGCTGATGAAAGCCATATTTAGAAACAAACAACGATAAGTCCACGTTTCTAATCTCAATATTTTGTTTAATATCAACAAAATTAAGTTTAAATGAGTTTTAAACGCCATCGAGCAAATAAGTCTGTAGCAGAAAAACCGCGTTTGCGAACAAGTGAGTTTTATGGACTTATCGGGATTTGGAACTAGGCGACTCATATACATATATGTAAATAGAATAGGCCAAATTCTTAAAACATCGATTACTCGTCACGCAAATCCGTTTTAACATCGCACAAATATATAAAATAAATAAATAAAAGTCAAATTTAAAGATAAGTGATTTGATGATAAATAGGCTTTTGTATGTAGTTAATCATAATATCCGATAATACATACATACACACATATATCACTATAGTTAAATAGTTTGAAACAATTCCTGAAGTGGTGTGTTACATAATTTTCGGATACAAAAACATACATATCTACATATGTACATATGTATGTAGATATGCCTGGCATTTTCCGAAATGATTTGGGGCTGTACATACATATATAATGATAACTCGCCCGCTTTTATATAATGCGTGCTCATTGAAAATGGCTCCTTTAGATCCTTTAGTGGTCGAGAACCGGCGGCTACGGAGCCGCATGCGGCTCTTTTTATGACAACCTGCGCCTCTCGCTATCATCCAACGTTTTGCGTGAAATACAAAATGTTGACACACAACTTACACAAGCTCAAAATGCGTTTTTTTTTTTAGATTAAACTTTATAGTACTTTTTAGTAATAAACTGTCGAACGTATAACAGATACATCACGAGTATAACTTATTTCTTACGGCTATTAATTTCATTAATGATTCACGAGTAAGATTTAATTTAATTTTGAATATATAATCGAACTCTCGAACCTACCAAGGTTTTCCCTAATTTGGCTCTTAGCTCGACCACTGCTTTAGGTGGATAAAGTTAACCACTTTGAGATTCTGGCGAATTTAAGGCTTGGCCAATATCGAAACTGAACTACAATTTATCCCATTATTCTAATAATTTTTATACAAATTCAATACGGCGATAATAATTAGTATTAAAAAAAAAACACATTGTACATATATGAGTCGCCTAGTTCCAAATCCCGATAAGTCCATAAAACTCACATGTTCGCAAATGCGGTTTTTCTGCTACAGACTTATTTGCTCGATGGCGTTTAAAACTCATTTAAACTTAATTTTGTTGATATTAAACAAAATATTGAGATTAGAAACGTGGACTTATCGTTGTTTGTTTCTAAATATGGCTTTCATCAGCTTTTATCATAGTGCAATTGTCAGTTTTTGCAACTAGCACTGATTTTCAATATTTTTTTACGGCGCACTTGGCGGTATTTGGAATAATTCAAGTATAAGGCATCTTTTGAAAACATTCTTAGAACCAGAAAATATTTTATCCTCGTTTTTTATATACATATTGTGGACTTATCGGGATTTGGAACTAGGCGACTCATATATATACATATTAAAGTCATCGTTACAATTTATGTCACAATACCGCCGTACGCTTAGAAGTCTACAAAACACCAGACATAATCCATTTGTTTACCATTAACACAAAAATACTGCAAAAACACGCGACCAAAAACGATAGACGTATGTAAGTCTAGCGGGAAATTCGCAGGAAAAAATTATCACGACAAGGTCACACAGGGCGTAAAATTAATCATCAAACCATAACAATTATTATTACAAAAACAAACCTTTTATTTATATTTATTTATATATATATATTTTTCGTTTAAACCTTCGGGACGCAAGCCCGTCCGCGGCATACGCGCACACACACACATATACAAGTCAGTCAATATTATAGAAAGTTTTTTTTTTTTTTTTTTATTATTGGGACGGATAAACAAACGATGAGACGCGCACAATCACTTTTTTTTTTTTTGTTGTCGTTTTGTTTCGCTTGCGCTTTTGTTTATTATTATCGATAATATTATGTACATATGTATAAACTATCTTTCACAGTGCCGACGACGTGCGTACGCTGTTGTGTGTGTGGTGGTGGTGGTGGTGTGATAATAATGCGTCGCTGTCATCACAGTAGGTCGACGCATGTTTGATTTTATTTAATTTTTTTGGTGTTATCGTGCTTTTGTGTGTGTGTTTGTGTGAGTGTGTGTGTGTGTGTGTGTGTGTGTGTGTGTGTGTGTGTGTGTGTGTGTGTGTGTGTGTGTGTGTGTGTGTGTGTGTGTGTGTGATTACATAAGCGTGAGTGTGTGTGTGTGTGTGTGCCGGTGGGGCGGGTCGCGGTCGGCTGCGCATTGCGCGGCGCGTCGGCCGGCGCTCGGCGCGGCTCCGGCACTGACGCGAACCAACGCTTTAGTGTTCCCCGCGCACGCGCCTCCGCCACCCCCTCTCGGTAGGGGTGTGCAGGGGAAGAGGGGATGGGGGCGCAGGACCACCCCGCGCGCGCCCCCAACGCCTCGACCTTGCCGCGTGTGCGCACATCCTAATTCGAGACGCGCACGTGCTCGGAGAGGGGGGGGGGGGGGGTGGTGGTGGCAGGATTCGCTAACCGTTCGCACGCGACCGCAGACCGACTGCGGGTCGCTAACTATGTGTGTGCGTATACGGCGAAAGATTCGCGTCCCCGCTAACAACCCGCGACTGGGGGGGCCTCCACTCTCGCGCCGGCACTCCGACATTCGCGCCATTGTTCGTGCCAACGCTCGTGCTAATTTCGGGCCGACGGACCGTTGGGCATATTGCAAATCCCCACGTGGTCACGTTCACATCCTGTCCGGGTAGCATGTTGCCGTAAGGCGGGCCCTAGACGTAACTGAATTACGATGCGTTTGAAAACGTTAGCGATTTTGCCTACGCCGCAGGTTTTTGGACGCTCGCGCCTACACATATGGACGAATGCACCGTATAGCTCAAGGCTACGCGTGCGCCGTAACAGCTGTTTGCGTGCGCCATACAGCTCAGTAGGCGTGTGCAGCGCCACGGCCGCAGCGCGAACTATGCCAGCGCTAAAACGCTTAAAAATGAGATATTTCAACGCTAACGCTAAAGCGCTGTCTAAATCGAAAACGTTGCGTTGTTTTCCCCTACACGCTTCGTTTTTACGGCACCTTACTACAAACGCACCGTAATTCAGTTAGGTCTAGGGCCCGCTTAAGGCCCGTAACGCACTTGGCTGCCTGGCTGTGCAGCCATGGCCGCGGCAGCCACAACGATGTTAGAAAATGTATGTGGCTGCCTGTTTAATGACGCACTAAGGCCCGTAACGCACTTGGCTGCGTGGCTGCGCACCCATAGCAAGAAAAACATGCACCCAGTTCAAGCAGCCAAAGGGGCAGCCAGAACGATGAGAACACACTCACAAATGGTCAACGATAACATTGTAGATACAACATATTTTCAATGCAATGTTTGGTTCGTAATCTCGGATCTCGGATTCTTTTGTACTGTATGTACATATGTAGATGCAAATAATTATTTCCAGCGCGCAACATTAGCGAGATTTTATATTTTTATCTTATTCGTTGAATTTAGTGTAAAATTTATAATGGAATTGGAATTGTTTATTCAGATTTTCAGCCGAAGCGGTCGAAAATCTGAAATGGCAAACGTCAATTGGCTGGCTGCCGAGCAGCCAGGCTGCTAGTGCGTGCATCACACAGGCAGCCACATACATTTGCTTTGCCAAATACTTCTCGTGTTGGCCGCGGCAGCCAGTGGCTGCCTGTCTGGCTGCTGCGTATCGGAGCCCGTACCTGTGGCTGCGCAGCCAGAGTTTCCTGGCTGCCTTAGTGCGTTATTAAACTGGCAGCCACAAACATTTTCTAACATCGTTGTGGCTGCCGCGGCCATGGCTGCGCAGCCAGACAGCCAAGTGTGTTACGGGCCTTAGTGTGGGAGCCACAACTCTAAACTCACTACGATCTAGCTGGTATCTAAACTCACTACGATCTACATAGCTAGATTCTTACTCACTACGATTTGCGAGTAAACTTGACACGTGTCATAAATAGGTAGGTTTACTAGCTACTCGCTACAAGCACTATGTGCGTGTCTGTAAACCAGCTAGATCGTAGTGAGTAAACTAGTCCTGTATAATAGCCCCTTAATACCTCAATGTGATATTTCTTGTGAAAAGACCGCTAAATACCTAATTGCGAAAAGTCAAGTAAATAGGAAAAATACTTGATTTGTACCATGTAACTTATAACGCTGAAGGCTCTTACTAACAACGTGCAATTAGGGAGCTTCCTCTGTTGATGTTACAGCTTATTGTGAAATTTATGTAAAATAGCGAAAAGGTTCGTTTTATAATGAAACAAAAAAATATTTAGCAGACATCCCTACTAACAACCCGTGACCGGGGGCTTCGAAAGACTTCGGGGAGACATCGAGTATTGCACCTATGTACTCTTGGGTCCTACAATGGTAGGAGAATACTTATCAAAATAATAATGCTCGGCCACACTTTTTGTTTCCTTTGATACATATGTATACATACATACGTGCGTTTGGGAATAAAAGAGTGGCAAGGTTGTTATGATAAGAGCGTAATGTCATATTAATTGTAATGTAATCTGTGATAGTCATGTCATGTAAGATGTTACTTAAAATGTAAATAATTTTTAATGCGACAATATAATTACGGTGACCATGCGTCCTTTATTTAAGAGGACAGTCCTTTATTTCACTGCTCTGTTTTTTAGAGCTATTAATTAAAAAAAGTAAATTCTTGCAAAAAGTATCAAAATTAAATTTTATAAAGCTTTTTAGTTGTAGTGAAACAAAAAAACGCTACCTACTTTTTTTATTATGATTATATATTATTATGATTATATTCTGGTGAAAAAAATATGGTCACCGTACATACTTTTGTATCATTATTTATGCTACGGTTAGTATTTTATTACTATATATGTATGTATATTAGCGTTAGCGTCTGCCTGCCTGCCTGGGTAGCTAGGGAGTACCCGCATTAATAATTTAATTTAATAAAGAAACGGTTTGAAAAATGATTTTATAGCCATACACCCATTCAATCAACGGTACACTATACGATTGTTTTTAGTTACTACTGTTATTGTAAAAATGGAGTTAAAATCCACCGTCATATATGAGGGGCAAACCGGCTAGTATATTTTATAATTATACTTTGTGAAGGTTTAAAGAGCCGCTGGTTTATATTAAAAAAATATATATTTATCTTACAATCTAACTTGCGATGCAACTTGTAACCATGAAATGTAACCAATACAAAAGCTGAGAGTTACTTGATCGCAAAGCTTGCAGTAAATTCCCAATGTTGATTACACACTGAGCTTCACCGAACTCCGGCCGATGAAACCGGAGAATTGTGGCTGTAGGACAATAAAATATACGACGATCTGCAGTCGAGCATCGAGTGTGGTCTTGGGTGTTAGGCTACAAACACGTTGGAGCGTTTCATTGAAGTTGGTATAGAAGTGCGAGATCGACCAAAACATTTAGCGACGCTTGAGTGTAAACACCGTCGTGAAATGAGAGTCCGATCTCTGACTTCTACAATACCGTGCTCTACATCTACTGCTAGGCTTTGACGGATGATGCCACATCCTAATACGCGATGCGTGTGCCGAAATCCTCTGTCTGGGCCGTGCCGTGACGTGGCGTGACGTGATCCACGCGATGTCAGATGCTCTTAGGCTGATATTACACTCGACCACTCCACCAACATCAAATTTTTTTTGAACCTCGACTACCAGATAGATATACATGTTTAGATTGCACGTATTACACTAAGCGATTCGCCGGTGTCTAAAAATTTCTTGGAAGTCAAAGGTTCGCAGTACAAATCGACACCAAATCCCTTTTTTTTTGCGTCGTCCTAATCGAATGCAATTGTTTCGAGAACGCGTGCTGTGCGAAATGGAAATTTTCATAAAATATCAAACGACCTTTTTTTTTAATCATGTATGTATGTACATATGTATACCTATACACATGTATATATTTATCGAAATGCAAAATCTTACCGAGATTAATACCGTTTAATGTCTGTAAGTCAACTTCAACAGGTAGATCTGAAAAAACTCTTTCAGTGGTTAAAATATGAGAATTCTGACTGTTTTGTACAAATTTATACATTTCATTATTATTGGCCGATTTTATTATAGTGAGATTAAATTTAACCAATTTTTTATTTATACTAATTTTTGTGGTGGTCGCCGTACAACACGACAATTCAAAGAAAGATATCGTAAATCATTAAAATGACCGATGGCTCAAAAAGGCACGTTGCAGTTCGAAATGCCGATTGCCGGCTATAAAGTCATTAAACTTTTTGCACAAAGCCGACATAGAATCTAAAAACCCTCGGAATTGTATAGAATTCTAAATTTTATCTTCAAGTAACGCGTGCACCCAGCTTTTTCAAAACATAATAATATTTTAAATGGCTTTGTCGGAATCGAAATGTAAAGAATGTAACTTCCAGTCGAAGATTGTGATTTAGGAGTCATAAATGTAAAAAAAATTCACCGTCTAACATGTTTTCGGCAATAATTATTGAAATTTTGGTTTTTTACGAAAGGGAACGCTTAATTTACAGATTTCACGAAAGGGTACGCTACGTTTTCAAATTTCACGAAAGGGAACGCCCGCTCCTTGCCGCTCCCGCTGAATTCGAGCACTGTTTCGGACCCATTTTTTATAACCAAAATGGTTTCGAAAACGATGATAATTAGCTGAAAATCGTCTTGCATCGTTTTTTTTACACTAAACTACATAGAGTAGTTTTCGAATAGCTTCGAAGCCCTATTTTTTTTTGTATGAAGATGAACAGGTAGCTGGTGACTTTAAAAGTGGTTCAATGTAATAAGATGTTGGCCACCGTCAAAAAAAATCGTGTGTTGGTGGAGTGGTCAAGTGTAATATCAGCCTTAAGATCCGTTGTCGAAATTCGCCATTTTAATGTATGTAATGCAAATTCATAATTTCAATAAAAAAAAATTTTTATATTTATACAACTCAAATCAACTACATAGTTTGTTGTTTAGGTACATACATATGTACGTACTGTGACACAGATCGTTCACACATATCGTGAGTGACACAGAGCTGTCGCACGATGCTAATGAGTAGCTTATGCCAAATATGTCTCCAAATATCCACTAACAACTTTAAAACCAATATGTTATAAAATACACAATGCTCTATATATATAAATATACATATACATATGTATAACGTCGATGACACTTAAATTGAAGTTAAAATAAAACCGTTCAAAGACTACAAAGTTAAACAAACATTTTCGGATGTAGAATATTTGCCAAGGCCATGTCAATTCTGACATCCTACATGACGAATATAAACGTCAATTTTCAAATTGATACACTTTGTAGTTTTTGAAAAACGTGTTCCCACACGTGCCAAGAATAAAATGTCGTTTCTGCTTAGCATTGTATATTTATAAAAAATATTTAATTTTTAAAATCACTAATATATATGTATGTATGTATTATAAATGGATGTAATGCAAGAAATAGGTTGTCTCTTAATTTGGGTACATTTAAAGAGTATTCTTAAGAATGTGGGAATTTGTTTTTTTATATACATACATACATATATAAATAAATACCCAGACCAATGTAATTATTTGTTATTTAATCAGTTCATCTAATGCAGGTATGTCAAACTGGTGGCGTACCATTTTTATCATACCTTTAAATAAAATATTTTGTTACAGGGTACCTAAACATACCTTAAATAATTAAAATAATTAAACTACAAATTTATATTAGTAGTTTCCAAAGCATAAATCTTTCTAGGAATTACAGTAGCAGATTGTGTTACAGATTTAGCAAATGACTTTAGAGATCAGTAAATAATATTCTAAAGCGACAGCTACAGATGAAAGTACCAACAGACCTGTAAAAGATATCGCTCAGCTATCAATACTATTTTATACGGGGTTGTAATTTGAATTTTGTGAGAACTGAAGAAATTCTGGAAATAGTTCCTATGCATGACACTACTACCGGAGAGGATACAATATTGAAAAATATAATATTTGATCCCTGAGTTTATTTATTTATTTATTTTAAATACATATATTTTGCCTTTAAAAATAATAGTTTTTTTTGGCAGTAATATTAAAATGGAGCATGTGCTTAAACGACTTGCATCAATTGTCAATTTTATTAGAGCCCTAGGACTAAATCACCGAGAGTTTTTTTTTTTATCTAAACGATGAGGATTTACCATATTATACGGAAGTTACATAGCTAATGTTACAAATTTTTTAAAGTATTTTTCGACTTATTGAATGAAATAACTATAATAGCGATATAACATTTTTAGTCGATATTACGAAACACCCCAACGAATTAAACACTAAATTATAATAGATAAATCCATTGACGGCAATGTAGCCATACATAATTATGATAATATTAAAATCCCGTCACACAAAACTACGAATCTGGAAGACGCGAATTAAAAATAAAAATTTAGGCAATTTAAATTATTTTTTACGTATTACCTTGTAGGTATATAATATTATTTTTAATGTAATAAAATTGGAAGCGTTTCGTATACAATAAGCAGTAACAATTTTCATCATCTCGATTATTGAGAATTTTCCCAAAAAGTATTTGAGTTACAGCTTGACAGTACAGGAGTCATATCTTCCATCGACCTATATATGTACATATATAGGTATGTATGGTATGATTGAGAGATTTTTAAAGCTAAGAAATTTCATTTCCTTAGATATGTACGCGTCAAAGGAAATGTTTCAAAGTTTCGATTTCCGACATGTCGATAATTGCATCTCGAATCCACGAGTAATAAAAAAAAGTGTTCCCTATATGCATCACATGCATTCTCGTAAGGGTAGTGTGGAATGTATGTACATATGTGGGGCTTTTTAAAGCAACTGAAAATGAACGAGAGCGAAAAGTTCACTTATATAATATTTTGTTACAAATCCAGGTATAAAATAAGACCCTTCGTCGCTAGACAGTTACAATTGCAGTCGCAAATATTGTGTGTGGAATTTCCCCAATGCTAAAAATGTTCAGAATTATGAACAAAGGGTCCCCCTCCAAATTCCAAAAACGACCGAGTCTATAAATTGAGTCGCCTCGTTCCAAATCCCGATAAGTCCATAACACTCACTTGTTGGCAAACGCGGTTTTTCCGCTACAGACTTATTTGCTTGATGGCGTTTAAACACATTTAAACTTAATTTTGTTGATATTAAACAAAATATTGAGATTAGAAACGTGGACTTATCGTTGTTTGTTTCTAAATATGGCTTTTATCAGCTTTTATCATAGTGCAATCGGTTTTTGCAACTAACACTGATTTTTAATATTTTTTTACGGCGCACTTGGCGGTATTTGGAATAATTCAAGTATAAGGCATCGTTTTAAAACATTCTTAGAACCAGAAAATATTCTATCCTCGTTTTTTTTATATATTGTGGACTTATCGGGATTTGGAACTAGGCGACTCAAATATAAGATGGACCTCTTTGTAAAGAGAGATCTCACTATCAGTCGTAGAGTAAACCACATACAACATTGTATTAACAAGTGTTTAATTAAATATAAATAAAAAATGTAAATCGACTTTCATTACGGAGTGGTGATTTACGTACATCGCACCTGGTGGCAGCGGATAATTATAATAAAACATAACATCGACACACAAAACACCACCACCCTCTCAGATGTAACAGAACATTCACTTTGAGATAAAAAATGTACATCTGTTGAACAAGTTCAAAATCATTTGAATGACAAACTTTCAGAATTTTACGAATGAGGTATTGAAACACTGCCTATTCTGTGTAGGAAGATTATAGCTAATGATGGAAAATATTTAACGGAATAATATTGTATAGATTTCTTTTCGCTTTACCTTATATGTATGTATGTATGTGTAGGTAAAGTTTATCAAAGTGTTGAAAGCTTAAGCCTTACCACGGTTAAGCCATAAGCCGATCAATGTGCAAGATTGCAGTGCAACGTGACTTTTCGCATTATACACGTACTTACTTTGTGAGAAATACGAGTGGGGATGATCCCACCGAGCAACCCCTATATTCCTTGGTGTACTCTAGGGAGCTTTTGACCCTAATAGTATGGGTCACATAGTAATAGTACGGAAAGCGAAATGCACTCGGTTCGAATGCGATTAAAAGCCGGTCAATCCCCCGAAGGATTGTGTGTACAAGCTTTCCGGCCAATTCCCATAATCTCTCATTGGAAAATTATGTTGAGATTTATTTTCTCTCCGTAAATCAACTAGCCGTAGTGGTCTTATAAAGAATAACGTATACTGCCGTCCTGAGCCCACTTAACGTAACTGACATAAACAACAATATCGAGATAAATGCACTTGAAAGTTTTATTCTAAATTTGTGTTTTTCTTCGTATATTACTGATTTATTTAAACTTTTTTTTTAGTGCAAGAGGTTATTTTCTATTGTGTTTTGATAATTCCAAGGAAAAAATAAAAAAATAAATGAATACTTTAGTAGTTACGTCACTTCATTGTTCATTATTAATGTATATATGTACATATGACTATTCCAAACTTCAACCGCTCTATTTGAAAAGAATGAATCTCTAACAATCTTATTTGATTTTTATTTTCAGAGTTTAAGAGTATGACCTCTTAGATGAGGGTTCTCATTGAACATAATGAGGTTGGTCATTTCACATGAATAATGATTATTTATTATTTTGAATACTTCAATTAAATCACCACTTAATCTCCTCGTCTCCAATGTGGAGAGATTCAGTCTTTTCAATTTTTCGTGATAAGGTAGTGACCGAAGTAAATATGGGATAGTATTTCTCTGCGCATGCAGATACGTTAGATTTAATAGCTTAAAAAAGTCACTTGCGGATGAAGATACGTTAATTTTGATATGAAAAATCGCAAGAATACACATCTAACTCATTTTCGTAATTTTGTCAGTTACGTTAAGTGGGCTTAGGACGGCAGTATATATGGCATACAAATGATCGCAATCAAAGACCCTACGAAATCTTCAAAGTTGGGTGCAAATGTCAAGTTTCACTGAGCAACAAAAAATCACGTTTTTTAAAACTTAGATTAATTTTTTTTTTCAGTTCCAATAGTGTTGCGTTCAATTTTAGATTAACACAATCATCGTAAATAAACGACAATTACATACAAACATATATTGATAAACATACATATGTATATGTACATATGCACATAAATGCACACCTTTGAATTATATGTATGCGTAGATAATCTTTTTACTTTATCCTTATCGGATAAAGTATTGTGATCGTGCAAAAATTTGACCTCGAGATTTTGACTGATTCGTATCAGGTATCCCCCTGATCAAAATGTCTGTATGTCTGTGTACTTTTTTTCCGAAACTATCAAGTCTATCAAGCTGAAATATGATGTTGGTCAACATCCGTCAACCGGAAGTGACAGTTTAATCTTGAACGAGATTTTTTTTTTCATTTTTTTCGGCCTTTTAAATATTCGGTATCTTCATAATATTGTAATATTATAATTCTTAAAGCAATACCTGGTTACGAGAAAATAAATCAATAAAATCAGTCAACCGGAAGTTGGTTTGTTTTGTTTTCTTGTAGAAAAGTCCTGTTATCAAGTTTAAATTTCATATCTATAGTTTTCACGTAAGACGTAAGAGATATCATGATTTTGGTCAAAATCTGCCAACCAGAAGTGGTAGTTTACTCTTGAACGATTTTTTTTTTTTATCTTTTTCGGCCTTTTAAATATTTAGAATCTTCATAATATTGTAATACTATAATTATTATGCTAATTACAATCTGTGAATAAAAAATCATCAAAATCGCTCGACCGGAAGTGGGATTTTTTTTCTTGTAAATAGTCAAAAATCCTGTTATTTTTCTTTGTGTACGGTTTTTTGACTTTTTCAGTTTTTGGTTACTCTTCATATTCATCAAATATATAAATAAAATCATGGGTATTTCCGTATTTTTTAATTTATTATTCAAATTCATACCTATTGCAAATAACGCCACTTGGCACATTTCTCTAAAACATATCGATTTGTATAAATAGAATGATTTGAAAAATATACCTATATAATGTCTATTGAACTTTCGGCCGAACTTAGAGAATCGCTTTTAACTTTTAATGAAATCTCGTTATTTACACATACGTTATATTACTTTGAAGAGGAATCCTGTGTCATTCCTTCGAGTTTTTTTCTCAATCTGCTTCATCCTTTCACACTCTTTCTAGTGTGAAAGCAATTTCACACTTGATTCTATCGGAAATTGATATCTCACATTATTGCTAACTTTTTTTTAGGATCGCTTCTCAGACCAGATGCACTTATCTTTTCTGCTACGATAATTTCGGACAATATACGACTAGAGAGTGGTTATTTTTAATTCAACCTGAGCAGTGCTCGAAATGGAAATTTTCACGAATGGGAGCGCTCGATAATTTTCAAAAAATATCAAACGACCTTTTTTTTTAATTACATATATTTATCGAAATGCAAAATCTTACCGAGATTAATACCGTTTAATATCTGTAAGTCAACTTCAACAGGTAGATCTGAAAATAGTCTCTGATTTTTTACTATCCTATATACTTTTCTGAAAACTCTTTCAGTGGTTAAAATATGAGCATTCTGACTGTTTTGTACAAATTTATACATTTCATTATTATTGGCCGATTTTATTACAGTGAGATATTTAACCAATTTTTTATACTCATTTTTGTGGTGGTCGCTGTACAACACGACAATTCAAAGAAAGATACCGTAAATCATTAAAATGACCGATTGCTCGAAAAGGCATGTTGCATTTCGAAATGCCGATTGCCAGCTATAAAGTCATTAAACTTTTTGCGCAAAGCCGACATACATAGAATCTAAAAACCCTCGGAATTGAATAGAATTCTAAATGTTATCTTCAAGTAACGCGTGCACCCAGCTTTTTCAAAACATAATAATATTTTAAATGGCTTTGTTGGAATTGAAATGTAAAGAATGTAACTTCCAGCCAAAGATTGTGATTTAGGAGTCATAAAAAAAATTCACCGTCTAACATTTTTTCAGCAATAATTGTTGAAAGAGCACGGAAATTTTGGTTTTTTACAAAAGGGAGCGCTAAATTTACAGATTTCGCGAAAGGGTACGCTACGTTTTCAAATTTCACGAAAGGGAACGCCCGCTCCTTGTCGCTCCCGCTGAATTCGAGCACTGAACCTGAGGCGAAAGCTCAGTGATTAGAGTATTGGTCTCTTGAGCGAAGCTCCATGGTTTAATCCCCGTATGTTGAAAAGTTTTCATGATGGTTTTAGACCTTAAATATCGATCTGAATATTACTAAATTCAAATCGGCTGTCTCACAGTTATGAGACAATGCCACAAAACTGGCATCACTAAAAAAAAACAACCTCTATCTACTAAATCATATCGTTTATATCTCCCCTGCAGAAGGCAACGGTTTCACCACTTGAGAACATCTTTCCCTAATAACTTCACAATGACCGACGGTAAAATGTTTTATATCAGAAGAAAACTAAATACCATCAACTAGAATGGCATTAAATGGGTTAAAAAAAGCATTTATTTAAATTCGTCTAAATAGCCTTTGTTGTTTCAATTCCGATACTAATATATAATGACAAAACGTTTGCAGCTTTTCATCATAACGACTCCGTTATTCATTTTCATTTATTACACGGGTTGCGACAACGAAATGTTTGCGAAATTTCCGAAACCTGAAAATATTGCCTTCTCCGGGAACATAGGATAAGAATTAACAAGAGTAATTCCGATCGTCCCTTTAGGGAATACGGAAAGGATAGGTATTAATACGATCTAGCAATAAATTCAGCTCAAATATATATTTATACACACCTGTGTATGTATGTTTACTTCGACCTGAAACTAGATCGAATTTGGCAGACAGTAACAAGAAAAATACGCGTACTACATATCTGTTTTAACTTTCACAATGTTATACATATACAATTTTTCACTTTTGCTTAGAGCAAATCGATTTCATAAAACGTGGTATTATGGCGTTTAAAGTTCAATTCAATGAATTCAATTTTGCGCAATTGAATTTAAGTCGAAAGTTTTCCAGATAAAATTCCGCGAATAATGCGCTTTTATATTGTGCATCGCAAAACTCTTTCAACTTTCGAAAGTCTTCAAACTTTTCATTTAGGTACTGTCCGTGTCGAGAGAGTCTATTGTTAGACGTTTTCATGTTATGAGAAAAATGAAAGATACCACATAAGGCCATCTTAACTCACTATCACATACTATTACTATATATATTTGTTATTCACGATAATACATGATTTTTTTTTATATACATATTTAGTTAAAAATTAATAATATCATTATTAATTTCATTTTATTCAAGATTACCTAATTTATCGGCGCTATAAGTCTATTTAGTAATTTAATAGTGAATCATGGCACGTGTCTTTTGTTAAATTTGACCTTTAACTGCTGACCTGCCACGCTGACTTTTAAAGGTTAGCGAAATTTAACACCTACGCAATGTGCGTATTTAAACTAGTTTAGAAAATTACACATATAAAATGCCATGAAAAATAAACCGTTAGCTCTATACGTATAATATTTTATAAAAGAGGAAGACGCCAAGAATAGATAAAAATGCGCGGGGGAGCAAAAAAAAAAAAAAAAGAAAGAAAGAAAGAAAATCGGGAAATTTTATCGTACCTCGTAAATTTACATACTCTAATTTATTTCAGATTTAATCTGAATCGTTTTGCATCTTAGATTAAAAAAAAAAATACTTCTCGTCTATATAAGTATATCTATGTATAAACGTATGTAAATTGTAATTTTAATTCGGCTCAAGGTCATCTGCGATTTAGTATATTTGATTTGAGTTACTGCATATTGTCATAATCTTAAGAAACTATGTATAATTGAAAGAATTTGTCATTATAAATCATCAAAATTTATGTTGATTCAATAATTAATTATCACATGGTTATGATTTAAAACGTTGTATTGGATTTTTCAAGCCACTAAAAAATGTATCCAACAATTGACAATATATATTAAATCCGGAAGTGAAGCTTTAAAGCAGTTGGTCTTTTTGATTCGTCAATAATGATAATAATAATACAATAATGGTAGTCCTGGCAGTCTTAAAAAAAACATCTCTGTATAGGTGCTTAGTTAAGGATTATGTAATTAGCTTTAGCTACTATATATTATATAAATAAATAAATTAACGTATTGATTTTGTCACATACAAACTTTGAAAGCGTGTATATACTTTGTATAATTTTTAAACTTTTAATAACGTCTTTTGGTTTGATCTTTAATATACATACAATTTTAGTTTAACGTATAGTTTATTTTTGTTCTTGATTCGAGTGAAACTTTTCTAAATATGAAAAGTATTTTTTTTTTACTTGTGTCTTCTTAATCCCTTATTAAAATATTCAAGATGTAAATATATACATACATTTATACAACCTATACATATGTATGTGCCTGTTCATATCTAAGAAATACATTTATTCGTGTCATCAAAGCACCTCATTACTTTCATACGAGATAGCACAGCAAAAACTCTCACTGTGACGTGATATTTATCTGAGAAATTTTAATTTGAAAGTTTTCTTTGCATCATGGGAAATGAACTGCGTACTTTTCCGGAGAAAATCTTATGCTACTCCTGTTGCAATTTAAAAATATGGAAAACTCGTCGAAAACTTGTAAAGATGTATCTTTCTGAACTGTTTTGACTCAATACTTTATTAGTCGGAGTTGAAGGAACAAAACTTTAAAAATAATATCCGCATGATCATAGCTATAAAGTACATTTGCAAAGTTTAATAATTGACATTTGTAACGAACAAACAAACATTCGAGTCTATATATAGGTACTATGTATAATACAGACTACTTCATACAATCCAAATAACATGATTTAGGGCTTGGCCAATTATACTGGACTAAGATTATGCGGGTAAACCCGTTGAAATAATATCGTATCGCAATCCTTCCAACAATTCTTCGTACTTCATAGTATGCAGTGCATATAATTCAATCTAAAAATCTCACATGTACATTCACATAAGATAATTTAAGCGTTAACGATCGAGCGAGTACTATCCCTAATGAATAATTCATGAAAAAATCTACGATTTCAGTAAAGGAAATAACCATTGTGGAATTTCTCTTTGTTTGGTCGCAGAAAAAGGGGTATAAAGGAGAACGCGGAAAAACGTTACGTAACGTTTCATTTTCACAAACAAAGATATAGTTTAGTTTAATTCATATTTTTCGACAAAATAAAATGTATCTTAAAATATTGAATTATTTTCACATGAAAAGCTTTCATATAAAACACTAGACTGTTCATCAATGCATCGTAAAAATGAATTTTTCGGAAAAGTGTCGGAAAATGTGGGAAAAACTGAGAGCAGCATCTATGAACGTTAGTGAAAATTTCCAGTGTAGTTTAATTTTCCGCCGCTAGAGGGTTCCAAACGATTCGACTACAATTAATTAAATTAAATTCTCGTATCGCTATTATAAATTTTAAATTTCCCTGGGAAAAAAATATTCAATTTTAAAAATATACACAGAGATACAATTTTCGATATCAATTTAAAACGTTCTTTTGAAATTTTACGACCACTTTAACATTTTCAAATTTAATATCAATATTTTCATTTCATACGTACATATTTTGGATACGTACGAAATGTCGCCAAAAGCTTAAACGTAGTCGAAAAAAAAAAAAAGCAATGCCACTATATACATACATAACTATACATATGTACTTGTTTTTTAAAATATCAATACTTTCTTCGTTTATTTATAAACAATTTATTACAAAAAAATTGCAAATTTTGTGTTAAAAACTTGAATTATAGTTTAATTTTATTTATCGAGAATATTCTTTTGATGAATAATACAGATACAATGTACATGCTAGATTTTAAAGAGCATGTTTGACATTAATGATTTGAATGTTGGTATTTATATTTATATTTAAGTTAGATGATAATATGTTACCATCATATTTTAGTAAATTTATTGTGAATATGAATATTCATATATTATGAATTTAATTAGTAGGAGAAGCATCTTATACAGAGGTGTTTTGGAATATAATAAACTGCCGGATGGAATTACATAGAAGTTTCAAAACTATTGATAAATTACTGGCAGTCTTAAAAAAACATCTCAGTTAAGGATTATATAATTGGCTTTAGCTACTATATTATTATATGAATAAATTCGCTCAAAGTTCGACATTTGTTATTCGATAACTAACTTAGCAACAGATTTTTAGCTACATCGACGAGCTTCAACCTTCAATATGATCGAAAGATTTATATGTATATTAGGTTACTTCAACAGCTTTTTTTGTGATAAGATAATAATGGGCTTAAAATTCAAATTGATCGTATTCCGTAATAATTGGCCAATGTATTTGACAGTGATTGAGATGGATACTAAATTAATTGAACATTATTTCTTTTTATTCTGTCTTCACGTCGTTATATCACAGCGGCTGAGATAGTAAAATGTTTGTCAGAAATTAAAGAGGCTACCTTACAGTCTACAGCTCTGTAAATATTTGCACATACATTTGTATGTACATATGTACGTATGTACACATATTACGGGTAGTCGATTTGAACTGTTTTAGACAATGAAAGCATGGCATATTCGTATCGATTTGGAGCGTTTTTTAACAATGAAAGTTTTCAGACCCCACCCACATATTTTGCGGGAAAATTTTGCGACGAATTTGTGAGTAAATTGTGCTATATTTTTCAAGGCTTTTATTTAATACGCGTGTCGCATTGTCGCGTGACACCTTGTCTAAAAATCACCGGGAAAACCGATTCAGTGCAGTACAGTGTGTACACAATGGTCACTTTGGAAAAGTGTAATTGCCGGTGTGTGTGTGTGTTTATTTTTTCAATTTTATTCACTCTGCTTTATTTTGACCTGTCATTGTGAAAGCGACCGTACGAAATTGTGCAAATTATTCCATGATGATCAACGAGTTTATACATATGTACAATGTATTTGACATAATATGTCAAATTAGGCGGGTCAAAAAGGTTTACCTTAAATGTGCTTGAAACTAATTGACAATTTAGTTTGCTCTTTAACATTCTAATACATATGAGTTGCCTAGTTCCAAATCCCGATAAGTCCATAAAACTCACCTGTTCGCCAAACGCGGTTTTTCTGCTACAGACTTATTTGCTTGATGGCGTTTAAACACATTTAAACTTAATTTTGTTGATATTAAACAAAATATTGTGATTAGAAACGTGGACTTATCGTTGTTTGTTTCTAAATATGGCTTTTATCAGCTTTTATCACAGTGCAATTGTCAGTTTTTTGGAACTAACACTGATTTTCAATATTTTTTTACGGCGCACTTGGCGGTATTTGGAATAATTCAAAGTATAAGGCATCGTTTGAAAACATTCTTAGAACCAGAAAATATTTTATCCTAGTTTTTTATATATATATATTGTGGACTTATCGGGATTTGGAACTAGGCGACTCAATTATATTACCAAGTCGCTAAGTTTTATTGTTGAATAACGGTGAAGAAATCGATTTATACATATGAAACTTTTTACATATTATGTGTTGGAGAATTTTCAACTTAAACTTGTTACATTATAATCCGACAGCATCGAGTGTCACTTCAATGTTGGTCTTGTAACCTTTGAACCGATACATAAAAACAGAAACTTTATATGGAAAATCTCGTGAGTTTCCTCACCAGTCTACGTTGTGCTTTTAATTAATCGCATTAGTGGAGCTTTTAGTTTGTTGGTGTAAACCTGTTAAGATTCTCCTTTGCGTTGCAGTATTTTGACATATTGCTCGCAATGTACATAATAGCGAAATTAAACGAAACAATGTGCAGGGAAATTTTCCCATCAACTGATAATAAATTAATTTAATAATCGAGGAAAATTGTCGAGTTTATTTGCTTCGCCGTGGTAAATATCAGCGTGGAATAAATTTTAAGTGAGCAAAAAATAAAATGCAACAACAAAACAAGCGAGAAAGTTCATTTTATTTATGTGCCACGAATTCATAGGTATAGCGATTTTCTTGCCGTTGTAGAATCGCGAGACTTTCAACGTTATTGACGTAAATACTCATTTGCACTTAAGAGCACAACTTTAATTAAAATGTAATAAAATCCGGCCACCAAAGTCGTATAAATAGAGTATTAATGAACTAAAGGTGTCTGTAAACGATCAACATTTTCACGGCAATGTATTGCCGGCAAGCATTGTTGGTATTGAAAGATATTGCAAAAATGTTTTATTTATATGTAATATAGTTTTAATAACGTTAATAACACTGTTCGACAAATGACGACTTTTTCTTTGTTTCCGAGACGAGATATGACTTTTCTTATAGATCTATGCCCAGTGAACACGAATCTGGTAATAAAAAATGTTGATTGCCTCGAGATTCAGAGATATACATATGTGTTTTTTAAATCACGCGATTTTTCTATTTCTTGGTGTTGTTCGTTCGATGTCTCAAAATTGGTCAATTTTTTGTTCAAAATGAATTTCGAAATCTATAGTCGGGTATTTTATCTTTCATTTGTAGTACTTTTCAACTTTCAGATCTTTCTAAGTAGTCGTCCAGTTTAAATCAAAAAGTAAAAGTATGTATTTTCACTTGGGATTTTTTCCCACTGTTAATACTATTTTATATCGAGTATTTTCTATTGAAACACGTTTACTGGGATAGTGTTCTGACCCCACTATTTTTTGTTTTCGTTTAAAAGGGTTAATTGGAAGTGTGCTGAATTTTTAATCGGTAAAATTGCGAGCTCCAAACTCGTCCAAGTATGAGAAGAGTTTCTATGTGTACCTACATATATGCCTCTTAAGCGTCAAATGCGTGTGTGTGTGTGTCTCGTGTGTGTCATTGAATAGAACGAATAGAACAGTGCTGTGGTTTCAAACTTTCTTCAATTTGGTAGAATTTGGTAGTGAGGTAATTAGAAGGCTTTGAATTTAATTATATATTTATTAAATATGAATATTTATAGCGTAAAAATAAGTATCAGATCTATAAGAAAAGTCATATCTCGTCTCGGAAACATTTCTCGTGTCGAACAGTGTAATTTAAACATATCCATATATGTACCATAATTTTCTGAAATGCATTTACAGCGAACGGGGAAGTTTCCTGGTCTAAAAGCCTAATATATGTAGATTCGCCACATAAACCACGTCTAATTTTATGTATGTACATAGTTCTGAAAACTCCTACGTTTGATAAAGTCACCACAAACTGCACTGGTGTAATTATATCGTCATTCTATGTACATTGGTATAAATAGTACTAGTGTAAGCCCGTTGAATATCAACGGAGCGGTTTCTCATCACCCGTACTGAAAAATAATATTAAATTTAATAGTTTGTATAGTTGTTGCATCTATGCAAAAATGCGCCATCTAACAATCTAGCAAAGTCATCAACCTACTAAGGATTAATATTTTCAAATTGTACGAGGCCTACCATCATCAGCGCTAACTCACCCAATCGCGGGTTCAAATTCCAATTAAACTTCAGCCTTTACCGAAGCGAGCGTTATCAGCAGACAGACAAACATACGGAATTAGGTTATTATATAATAATAATAATATTAAATTTAATAGTTTGTTGCACCTATGCAACAATGCGCCATCTATGGCGCGTTGTAATACAATTTAACAAATTCGCCAGCCTATTTTTTTATTATATAAATAGTCAAGTTGAAGCCTGCCCATTATTATCTGGTTTGGCTCACCGCGTTGGCGCTCTGTTCCGAATCAGTGATACCGGGATCAAATCCCACTCGTGCGACGTTCTGGTTTTTTAATTATTTACCGGGGCGAGCGTTATCAGCAGACAGACAGACAGATGGAATCGGGTTATTATATACTAGTGTAAGCCCGTTGAATATCAACGCCCGCTGAATTTTAAATTACGTAAAGCGTTTTTTTTAATAGAGATCGCACGGTAGTAAGTTAAAAAAAAAAAAATAGTTTTTATAGCGCCATCTATGTATTATAGCAATCCCGTAGTATCGATTTATTTTTTTTACTTTACTATTTATATTACAATTATTAATTATTATATATATAATAATTATAATTTTGTAAGTGATTTTGTAAAAATCAAAAAAAAAATAATAGTTTTTATAGCGTCATCTATGTAGTCACGATCCCTTGCATAGGTAATGTTTAAAAAAGGGCGATAGCGAATAGCATTAGTGCGAGTTCTCTCTCCCCCACTCTTTCTGTTTTTTTAATAATTTTTCCTCAGAGATCAGCAGACAGACAGACAGACAGACAGACGGATTTCGGCTATTATATATATGATATAATCAATTTTTTTTCTATTGCAAATAAAATCAATGTATGTATGAGCCAAAAGTTTGGCGCCAATTAGTCAAACGGTAACAGGATAGGCATAGCAACACGTTATTTTTCGAAACAGCTACAATGTTATACCTACAATTGCACGCACGTTTATAAATTTAACGAGATATTTACAAAGTTGTGTGTGTGGAGACTAGTACAGGTACTACGTCTGTACGTTTTGATACAAAATGAAAGGGAAAAAATGATACATATGTACATACACAACGATTCATATGTGAAAATGAAAAAAAAATAATAAACGAACGAGAATGGGGGCTAGTACATACAAACGTACATATTATGTACATATGTCTGGTCTATTTGCGGACTGCTCATTATAAATGCACGCGAAAGTCTTGTGTTGGTCGCGATTTCACGTCGAGCATTAGCGAATGCGGTGCCATGGCTCTAGATGACGTCACATGAACCTAGTTTTCCACTGCCATAATTAATAGTGTGTGCATAACAACTGTGAAAGGAGGACGAGAGGGGGGGGGGGGTGGTCGGAAAATGCATTTTGCGTGTTGCTAATGACCACTGCTTGCAATCCTGTCATTAGATTGTGGAAAAGAGCTCGAAGCGTGTGCTTGTAAACGAGAATAGAAGGGGCTTTGAATAGCAGACGGCCAACGTGTGGGTATGTCGCTCGAACATTTTCGCATCAACGCCAACGTACTTTGTAACATTCGCGCGACATCCGCAAAAGTTGAGCGATCCGCGAAAAAAGCAAGATGGCGCACCCATCCCCACACCGCGGAACCCTCCGGTGTTGTCTGTGCCTTGAGTGCGTAATCGTGTGCACCAATTCGGTGACTCTTTTGCGAAATTCTCCACCAAGAACATGCGATATGGGATCCAAAACACTAGAGTGGCACCACTAGCGATACGATAGCAGCGCTCTGGACGGGCGAGCAAGCGGCAGCTGACCACAGCGCCAAGGCCAACATTTCACGAAGCAGTCAGTAAATTCAGAGTGTTGGCGTTGCGAAAAATATTAAAAGCCCTGTATTCAATTTTTCTGAAGCATATTGTGGCAATATTATAAATTGGGATGAGGTACCAGAGTCTCCACACAACAAATTCATAGATAAGCTATTGTCGATCAAAAAGTAATAAATAGTCAAATACCTCAGATAAAAAAGATTTTTCCTTGCTACACTCAAGCTACACGGTCAAAATAGTGACATAGTGAGTAAAATGTGAGTTAAAATAGTAAAATAGTGAGTAATAGCCTATTTTCAACACAATATATTATTACCCCTAGTATTTAGGTTATTTTTAAGTATTTCTTGTGGGATGCTGGTATGATATTTCCTTTTTTTTTTTTTTTGTTCTTAATTAGTAACTGAAACATATGCATGTATTACTTGTTTGCATTGTCTTAAATCAAATAAATGTGTTTTAATACGGCTATATGAACCTTTTTTTACTCCATTTCGCTCCACCTACTAACCATGGGAAGATTTTATATTTTTTCCCAATATTCAAGCAGCTTGGTGCAGTACTAAGCATTAATATTTTTAAGCGATATTTTGCAGTTATGATGGGTATTATGATAGAGCACTAATCTCACACCCTAGCTTTTTGATATTACGAAAACTTTGTATCTCCTTGAAGGTGATACAAATTAGTGAAAATCTCGAGCTCGAATTTTTACAGGGCATCAAAATAAACGTGTTAAGAAATAAAATTAATATGGAAAGATTCCTACGAGTTTGAAAAAACTTATAAAAAACACGTGTTTGAAGCAAAGTGCTTATTTCATTTTATCACATTACGCTTGAACTATGTAAATATACAACGACCTGAATAAAAAACAGCATAGAGTAAATTTTAAAGCGGAAACCGAACGATGGCAAAAAAAAAAACGGGATAAATTGCCTCGCAATCGACTAGAAAATTATTACCATAAATTTGTATGTTAAAGCATTTACCGGTCGAGAGTTAGTAAATATGTATTGATCACGTTGAAATAATTTTCAGAACGTGGAGTAATTGAGCTTAATTATCACGTTGCAAAATGTATGTAGTCTTGTCGATATTAAAAATCGTGGTTACGTATTTTTGTTGTTGTTGTGTCTGCGGTCTAATTTTTTAGCTGTTCATTTTTTGTGTCAAACGTATGAGAAAAGTTTGGCGCTTTTGCCAATTAAAAACTTTCAATGGCGATTTCAAATGTCGTGTGGGAGGTGTTCGTTATTTACGTGCAAAAAATATTGTAAGGCTGAAATTTCAGTAAATAAGCGCTATTCATTTATATCATACGTATATATGATCAAACGTTTGATAATATTTATATAAGAATTTTTTTTATTCGAGAATTTTAATATCAAATTGCTGTCAAAAATTTATAAATTACAATTTGCTGTAAATGTTTGGAACCTTAACTTTAAAAAAGACATTGTACGTTTTAGTAAGGGTTCAAAGAAGGATTACAAGAATTCCAGCTGAACTTCGATCACTAACTACCCTATAACGAAATGTTGAAGATTAAGAGGCGATCTATAGAAATGAATAAAATAATTTAAAATTAAACTTTATATTACATGAATATTTAATAATAAAAATATACACACACACACAATGAATGATGTGATCGTTTGCTTATCGATGTTAGTACGCTGAAAGTAAATTGACCTTTTCACTATTGATTATTATAATATGATGATTTGAAATTTGAAATGTTGTTCAATGCAATTTTTCTAAAAGCATTTATTTGAAACGGAGCAATGAGTGGACAAAAAGTGCAATTTAAAAAGCGGCATGTTTTAATAGATGAAATATTTGTATATAAAAATTCTACATAATAGTATATATTATCAAACGTTTGATAATATTTATATAAGAATTATAATATCAAATTGCTGTCAAAAATTTATAAATTAGAATTTGCTGTAAATGTTTGGAACCTTAACTTTAAAAAAGACATTGTACGTTTTAGTAAGGGTTCAAAGAAGGATTACAAGAATTCCAGCTGTACTTCGATCACTAACTACCCTATAACGATCTATAGAAGTGAATAAAATAATTTAAAATCAAACTAGAATCACTTTTATATTTTAAAGATTATTTGTATAACTCTCCTATACAATTTCAATATATTTATAAATGCAACTCGACAAATTATTCTTTCGAATCTGCAGTTTAACGATTTGATTTTGTTGTAAAATTTCATTTGCGATTAAAAATCGCACAATCAATTTACGAATGAAAATATAATGCAATTATAAAGTTAATATCTTTATATATCTATAATACGTATACGTGTATGCATATCTAGTCTACTTATGCATATGAACCGTACTTAGACAATGGAAATTTGTAAAAAAGCCACTCTGTCGGCGCCATTACAATGGAAAACTTTTAGTTTTCAATCATTTTCAACGCGTTGTCTAAAACTCCACTTTAATTATAACGAACTTTCAATCGAAATCAATTCAAAGTGCGGAAAGTGTTATCAACAGATCTCATCGTTAGCGAAATTTTGTCACTCTAGACGGCAATAAAATCAATGTGCAAAATTGAAACGAACGAACGTATCACACATATTTGCAACATATTTATTGTACGTCCGTAGAACACTTAATTTAACCGTTAAGGTACACACATTTAACACACATACACACATTTATGCTATTACTACTTTACTTACCTCGATTCTACGAGTTCACTCGATGGCGGGGTCGGTACTAAAGGTTCGCAAGTATTCAAAACCTGGGACGAATCCGTTGTCAACGAGTGGCTGTCGAAAACGACCATTGCTTCATAACATTATCATATACATATATATTATATATATTTCATAATAAAGTGTGTGTACTCTTGGTGTTTTAGAATAAACGAAAATCCACTAAAGTTTCCATTATCGAGCACGCGACAATTTTTTTTTTTTTTTTTTTTTTTAATTTGCGTCGATAGTTTGGTTGAACTTCTGTAGAATTTCAAACGAAAAAATAAATAAATGGTTAAAGTGTATAGTGTGTTTTGTGTCGTACATGTCCTACACTAGCGTTTCTCAACCTTTTCACTTTATCAAAATAATTATGACGGCAGAATGTGGACATTTAATTTGAATAAATAAGTTTTTTTTTAATATTTTTGAAATATTCTTCGTTTACCCCCACGAATGTGTCGCACTGGTTGAGAAACGCTGATATATACAATTTATTTTTGTGTGTAAGTTGGTGAAGGAGTGAAGGAAAGAGGAACATTCTCATGACGAAAAACATCAGGCAAGCTTTTATCAATACAGAAAGAAAAGCATGTGGTATTTATAGAAAAAATTTTATTTAAATTAAATTAAAATAAAATCAAAACCGAAAGAAAAAAAAAAAAAACATCGAAAGCCTACATATCTTGTCCTAAATATAGCACATAATAAATATGTATATAGATATAAATACAATCAACGTAGATATATAGGTATATAATATTAATAATAATAATAATAATTAAAATCAAAATGAATGAAATACACATAGTGAGTTTTTATTTGTTCAGTGTGTTTGTGCTGCTTTTTTTGTTTAATTCGATAAAAAATTAAATAAACCAATCCCAAAGACGGACCAATGAAAATGCATTGAATTATCGTGTAGATATGTGTATAAGGAATATTTTCATAACACTTTCATAGATTCCATGAACAAAAGATGAACAAAGGAGAACAAGAACAAAATGTATGCAACATGAAGTATTGCGGATACGAAGGGCGAACTCGACAAACATCGATTTGGAGTAAAATACATTTTAAGTCTTTTTGCTCAGTGCAATTGCTATGGTTTTGTATGTTTCAAGCTTTATTTTTATACAGTTATGATAAAAAAACTCAAAAAAAAAAATTACCAGTGCATTCTAAAAAAGCAGGAGAACGTAATGGTAAAAAAACGATGTCGTGTTCGCCCTTCGTATCCGCAATGTTTCAATTATGTCAATTATATATAGTATTGGGTATTAAGTATCCTTAAATGTGTAATATCAGAGCTGAGCTAAATTGCAACAGAGCGTCGATCTGCATTGTTTTGGTGTAGCTGAATTGAGAGATTATTGGGGTTGTATGCATCTAACAAGCTTAAATGCATTATTGTGTTGTAATTGATATCGGATAGTTTAACACGGTAACATTCACGCTTATAGGCGGAATTGTACACATTATACACATATCTAACGCTGCAAATTAACCCCTTGGTCTATATATATAATCTATAGGTAATATGTGGTATGTACATATTATATATGTATATGTATATATATGCACATAATTCCGTTGACATGCGACAAAGCGCATTGTATGTAATGGCAAATAGCCATACGGATTGACTTTGAAAATCAACTGATTGAATGTCACATGTGATACATATGTACATATGTATGTATAATTAGAGTGACACCGATAGACGATTACTAGAAATGTACATATGTTTCGGGAATTAACTTCGGGAATTCCCCGGGTTTGGTTTAATTAATTACAAAATATCTAATGCAATATTCACAAACACACTGAAAGCTTCTTTCTGTGCGTCTGTCAAACGAGCAACTCTTCCGGCTTACATATTATAGTCTACTATGGAATTGTTACTCGACGTGTATTATTTTAAATAGGTAATAAAGGAGACAATATTTGAAGTTGCGTAATCTTTTTTTGTGTGTGTTAATTTTAAGCTGGGGTACCGACATTTCGATATTACGTTGAAAGTAAAAAAATTACTAATTACGTCGTAAACGTTACAAATAATAAATCAAAAATAAATAGAATTAACTCTGTGGGTATAATGGTTCTTTAACTAAACACATATACTGCATTTTTCTACAATATGATATATTTGACGCACTTTGTATCGATGTTTTTTTTTTTAATTTTAAAACTGCGTAAAACTAATCGACTTTCAACGTTTCGATTAGAACAGATTCAGTTAGAGGCGCAAAGTATATAATTAACTTAAGAATCCACCTAATATTAATTACTCAACCATTCATTTGGCATATATTTAAAATTATTTTGGTATTATGTATTTGTTAACTCGCACCGAAATTGATGTAATAAGAAATTTTCAAAAGCGCGCGAGCGTTAAAGTCTCCATTATTACATATTAGCAGTTCGAGTGTGTTTTTTTTTTTTTGGTTCACGGACATGTTTTATGTGTACATATGTAATCATATAAGTGCGCTGGTGTCATTAAATTTAAATTATATTAAATATGTTATATAGTAAAAGAGGGAAAAAACACATAGAAACAGTATTAGATTTAGATTTTATAAATATAGGTACAACATCGAGTGCTTTGGAAATCATTCACAATAGGATACTACATAGTAGGTATTTTGTCTTTTCAGTGCTTTTCTTAAGAGAGAAAAATCTGTGCAAGTCTTGTGCTTTCTTGTCGCATTGTAAGCTCTCAAACCAATATAAGCAAACAATTCATTAGTGGCATAGATATAATATATTTTTAAATCGAATTTTGAAAATAGAGTTTACGCAGCCATCTTTTCGACATCCAATATACAAATAATGTGTCGCAAGCGAAATTATGTTAAAGAAAACGCGTAGACTAGTAAAACACTGATAAGATTTTTTTATAGGTATGTATGGTACATAGAACACAGAACGTACAGTTAATACGGATAATAAAGCTCGTTTAAAAATTAAAACACCGAATAATTTTAATTCGATCATTTTCTCAAATTTACCCAATCTGAAATTATGATAGAACTAATTAACACAGCGGAGATAATAGATTAAAATAATAAAATAATAAAAAACAAACAATAACTTGCAAGCAATGACACACGTACCTACATAAGCATATATATGTATATATATAAATATTATATAGATGTAACATTTTTTTTTTTTGACTTGTTGATATACAGAGTGTTTCAAGCGAGATTGTATGATAAATTTAGATACAAATTGCTTGAAACCTCGAAAAAATGAGTATATCGTGCATTTTTTTTTTTTTATATTACATGAATATTTAATAATAAAAAAATACACACACACAATGAATGATGTGATCGTTTGCTTATCGATGTTAGTACGTTGAAAGTAAATTGACCTTTTTACTATATATTTTTTATATAATGTTTAATGCAATTTTTCTAAAAGCATTTATTTGAAACGGAGCAATGAGTGGACAAAAAGTGCAATTTAAAAAGCGGCATGTTTTAAAAGATGAAATATTTGTATATAAAAATTCGACAAATAGTACATATGTAAATGTACATTAAAACGAGTATTTTCTTGCGAAAGTGAGCAAAACTTTTTCAGTTATTAATTGAGGATTCGAGGATTATTTGAGCAGACATACAAAGTCATCAATGGATAACTCTAGCCCGATAAATCTATTATACATTGTACTTTTTTTTCTAAAATATATGTATACATATTGTATGTACATATGTACGTACGCGTAGGTACATGAAAAATTTTACGCTTACGTCTTACTTTTATTGTGATCAATCAAAATTTCGCCCAAAGCTGACCGCTAAATAATAATAGTGAAATTTTTCATCCTAAATTAAATTATCGTAAAAAAATGTAATATATCCTTTCGAGAGCAACGGTCAAACAAAGTGTACACGGTACATAAAACTGACATTTTATTTAAAATATTTAATATATATATTAAGGTCCTGCTTAGCTTTTATATGTATGTATGTATACACATGAATAATAAAATTTAATACGTTTCTCTTCTCGATAGACGAATTTGCACATTATGTGAATTTCATTTGTATAAGCTACAATTATAATTTAGTTGAGACTTTTTTTAATTTATTTTAATTTCTAAAAGATTTAGCGCCCCTGAACTGCGCTAAATAGTATAATGGAAACGGTCCATAGCTCGTTGGGAATAATTGCAAAATAGTTTCATACCGAGGCGCGTCCGATTGATTGATCACTCTGGATAATGCTTTTGTACTGTTTTTTTAAAAAACCTAGCAAAATTTTACTATTCAGTACAAATATCATATTGAAATTTTCAATTAGCTTTAGTTTTTTTTATATAAATATCTAATATCGATCGCATTAGTACTGCACTGAAACTTTTAATTTAATTTATATCACATAATCTCATACGTGACGTAAATTGATGAACGTTAAATGAAGTTAGTACGGCTTGGTTAAGCTAACATTTAAAATACACTCATCCCGCGTTTTACGCATGCAAAAGTTAAGTAAAAAGTTACAATTAGAAGACGAGAGTGGATGTAACGAGGAATGAAATAAACTTAATTTACTTTTTGTTTGTTTTTAAAGTTGATTTGATATTGTATATATTTTATTTGCTTCACATACTAGTTATTCAATATATAATATGAAAATAGTCAACTATCATGTGATGTAATACTAAAAATGTTCATATAAAGCTTTGGTATTCTGGAACTCGTGTATGTACCTACACTGCCGTCCTAAGCCCACTTAACGTAACTAACAAAAATTACGAAAATGATGTGTTTTGGGGGTTATGGGGGTGTATTCTTGCAATTTTTCATATCAAAATTAATGTATCTTCATCCAAAAGTGACTTTTTAAGCTATTAAATCTAACGTATCTGCATGCGCAGAAAATAACGTATCCAATATTTACTTCGGTCACTACCTTATCACGAAAGATTGAAAAGACTGAATCTCTCCACATTGGAGATGAGGAAATTAAGAGGTGATTTAATTGAAGTATTCAAAATAATAAATAATCATTATTTATTATTGAGAACCCTCATCTATGTAAGAGGTCATACTCTTAGACTCCGAAAAGAAAAATCAAATAAGATTATTAGAGATTCATTCTTTTCGAGTGGCTGAAGTTTGGAATAGTCATATGTATACATTAATAATGAATAATGAAGTGACGCAACTACTAAAGTATTCATTTTTTTTGCTAATTTTTCCTTAGAATTATCAAAACACAATAGAAAATAACCTCATGCACTAAAAAAAAATTTTTAAATAAGTCCATTTATCTCGATATTGTTGTTTTGTCAGTTACGTTAAGTGGGCTTAGGACGGCAGTACATATGTACGTACCTTTACATTACTAAATCCCCGGTATGATATTAGCTGAATTTTTATTGTTTTTTAGTGTGTTTGAAAGCCATGGCGAAATTAAATGTTTCAGTGTGTGTTGAAACCGGATTTGATAAAAGCAGTAGGTACAAATAATAATAAAAAAAAAAAAATACATCGACTAGCAAACGACAATTATAATGCACATGAACTACATACATACATACACACAGGTGCATACATTCATACATGTGTATGTACCAATATATATATGTATAGACAGGTACACATACATATGTATGTTTGCAAGTGCACACATACAGATGAAGTGGGATGGTGGTGATTGGAAAGTTTCCAAAGGCCACGTTTCGTGGTGGGTTCGCTGTTCACCAATGTGGTACCACCTTAATAATTTTTACTATGAAACGTGACCCATGAGATTGTATGCATGTACATATATATATGAGTCGCCTAGTTCCAAATCCCGACAAGTCCATAAAACTCACTTGTTCGCAAACGCGATTTTTCCGCTACATACTTATTTGCTTGACGGCGTTTAAACACATTTAAACTTAATTTTGTTGATATTAAACAAAATATTGAGATTAGAAACGTGAACTTATCGTTGTTTGTTTCTAAATATGGCTTTTATCAGCTTTTATCATAGTGCAATTGTCGGTTTTTGGAACTAGCACTGATTTTCAAATATTTTTTTACCGCGCACTTGGAATAATTCAAGTATAAGGCGGTCGTTTGAAAACAGTTCTTAGAACCGGAAAATATTTTATTTTTATTGTGGACTTATCGGGATTTGGAACTAGGCGACTCATATGGTGTACACGAGTGATGTGTGTGTGTTTCATGATTTAGTGGATATGATTGGTGATGGTCTTCGTTGTCTGTACAGCTGTCACTACCTGCGACGCTGATAGTGTTGCCTTCTCGGATGTTTGACTTCAGCTATGTTGGTTAAATCGAGACGAGAACGAACAGGACCTGCCCCAATCGATGTTGTCTTGATCGCTATCTGAACCAAGTCGACTTCTGCCTTGATAATTACAGTTTGGTCCAAACGTGGCAGCAAATCAACGCAAATCGTTGGGGAGTTTGTGCGCCCCATCGTCAACACTTCACCCACCCGCCGATGAACAAATACCCTAAATACCCTAAATACCCTAGTGTATATATACTCAATCACCCAGAATCACCAATCAACCGAGAAGAAGTGAAGTGAGAATACACGCACGCAAATCACCAATCAATCACACACACACACAGATAGACAGATAAGAGAAGTACGCAGTCACACTATCATACTCTAAAGACTACCACATCAAAACATCAATATCTAAACATCTAACACCTACTATGACAAGTCGTCAAAGTCATCTTCCAAATCCAACAAGAACACCAAGCACAATCTGATACACAACACGAACAGCGACATGAGGGCCAACACCAAGTACAGCTCGATCATGTTGGAAAAGTTTTGTTTTTTTTTTTTTGCTTTTTATTCCAACAACCAGAGGAAAAAGCCCAAAATCAGCGCCAACAGACTGAAGATGAGATCGATGAGGAAAAAGTGGACGCAGTCCCAACCAACCACTACGCTGGTGCACGTCAAAATGACTATGCCGAACATAAACTGAATGAAAGACAGCTCGATTCGAATCATTTCAAAGTTATTCGATCATCAATTTGAAGTAACAAAACGCCTCGTACGCGAATTCGTATAGGGGCATCGACAGACAGTAACACTCGATGTCGTAATAGTTTAAAACGAAAGCAGTCACTCTGTTGATCACGATCTCGAACACTATGAGCGTTTGCTTAGAGGGCCACTCGATGACGACATTCCAATAGTCGGGGGAAAACACCTCGACCAAATAGGGCATGGGGATGTCGAAAATGGACAGACCAGTCTAGACGAGGATGACGAAAATGATCTGTAAGCCAAAGATCACTCGTCTGAACGAAAAAACAAAGTAGAACTCGTCGTCGGGATCAGCTCGAATGATCAAAACGTGCAGGAAGGTTCCACGCATGTAATAACCGTGAGCCATACACATAGTCGATGTGAATTGATGTAACTTTTAACTTGGAAACACTTTTTTTTTTTTTGTTGTTTTTTCTCTGAATCTCCTCACTGAAAACGATGATCAGTCAATCATTCTTTCGCATATATGTGTGTGTGTGTGTGTGTGTGTATGTGTGTGTGTGTGTGTGTGCGCACATTCCACATACGAATGTACATACATATGTACATAAATTATATTCATTATACGTTGGGCATAATATAATACCAATAAAGTTTATTTGATCTTTTTTTTTTTTTTTTTGAACTTAATAATACAGTCAACCCTCCTATAGCGTTTTTTTTTTTCTATAGCGTTTGCGGCGGTTTTTTGTATAGCGGTCCCTTATATAGCGTACATTTAAAAAAATGCAATATTTTCAAGGGCAAATTAGAATTTTCAAATAAAAAAATAATATATATGTGCATTTAAATATGTTTAGAAAATATTTGTCGGTAGCAAAATAAACTGGACTAAATATGCAAAGGTGCAATGCTCCGTCGCGCGTGTAGACACGTGCTATTGTTATCAAACTAAACACATCCAAGGTCATTGGAATTATAAAAAATGGGTAAAATGTTTGATTTGCTTCAAATACGTACTGTAAGATAATATTAAATTTAATAGTTTTTTTTTTAGTTGTTGCATAGATGGCGCGTTATAATACGACACGTAACAATTTAGCAAAGTCGCGAGCCTATTAACATATTAATATTGTAAAATCGTAGCAGGTTTGTCGTCGCCCGCGCTGAATGATAGTGTTGGCACGATTCATTCGAACCTGGTGATCACGGGTTCAAATCCAACTCGCGCTACGTTCTGGTTTTTTAATCATTTACCTAGGTGAGCGTTATCAGCAGACAGACAGACAGACGGACGGATTTCGACTATCGTATACATATATAATATTGCATATTTAATAGTTTTTATAGTTGTTGCATAGATGGCGCGTTATAATACGACACGTAACAATTTAGCAAAGTCGCGAGCCTATTAACATATTAATATTGTAAAATCGTAGCAGGTTCGTCGTCGCCCGCGCAGAATGATAGTGTTGGCACAATTCATTCCAACCTGGTGATCACGGGTTCAAATCCCACTCGCGCTACGTTCTGGTTTTTTAATCATTTACCTAGGTGAGCGTTATCAGCAGACAGACAGACAGACGGACGGATTTCGGCTATCGTATACATATATAATATTGCATATTTAATAGTTTTTATAGTTGTTGCATAGATGGCGCGTTATAATACGACACGTAACAATTTAGCAAAGTCGCGAGCCTATTAACATATTAATATTGTAAAATCGTAGCAGGTTCGTCGTCGCCCGCGCTGAATGATAGTGTTGGCACAATTCATTCCAACCTGGTGATCACGGGTTCAAATCCCACTCGCGCGTTGACGGTTCGTGTACTTTAATCATTTACCGAGGCGAGCGTTGTCAGCAGACAGACAGACAGATTTCGGCTATTATATATTTTAGTGTAAGATAATATTAAATTTAATAGTTTTTATAGTTGTTGCATAGGTGGCGCTTTATAATACAACAACGTAAAAATTTAGCAAAGTCGCGCGCCTATTAATAATTTATATTGTCAAATTGAAGCTGGTGCGTTATTATCTAGGTTAGATCAATGTTTTTAACTGGTGATATCGGGTTCAAATCCCACTCGCGCGCGGACGATACGTGATTTTTTTTATTAATTTACGTCGGCGAGCGTTATCGACAGACAGACAGACAGACGGAATAGGGCTATTATGTGTATATTTTAGTGTAGTGCCCGTTCTCGTCATACGTACTGTAAGATAATATTAAATTTAATAGTTTTTTTTTAGTTGTTGCATAGATGGCGCGTTATAATAACAACAACGTAACAATTTAGCAAAGTCGCGAGCCTATTAATAATTTATATTGTCAAATTGAAGCTGGTGTGTTATTATCTAGTTTGGATCACAGCGTAAGCGTTCAATGTTTCAAACTGGTGATATCGGGTTCAAATCCCACTCGCGGGCGGACGGTTCGTGATTTTTTTTTATTAATTTACGTCGGCGAGCGTTATCGGCAGACAGACAGACAGACAGACGGAATAGGGCTATTATATGTACATATACTAGTGTAACCCCGTTGAATATCAACGGAGCGTTTTCATCACCCGTACTGGAAAATAATATTAAATTTGATAGATTTTATAGTTGTGCAACAATGCGCCACCTATGGCGCGTTATAATACAACAACGTAACAATTTAGCAAAGTCTCGAACCTATTTTTTTATTACATAAATAGTCATGTTGAAGCCAGCCCTATATCATTTGGTTTGGCTCACCGCGTAAGCGCTCTGTTCCGAATCAGTGGTGCCACGATCCCTTTTATAGGTAAAGCAGAGTCGCGATCCTTTGTATAGGTAATGTTTAAAAAAAAAAGGACTAAATTGACCAAGGGCGATAGCGGATAGCATTAGTGCGAGTCCTCTCGAGCCTGGGGTCCTGGGTTCGATCCCCCACTCATTCTGGTTTTTTTGAATTATTTTTCCTCAGCGAGCGTTATCAGCAGACAGACAGACAGACGGATTTCGGCTATTATATATATAATATATGATTATTCAATTTTAAATAACTTTCTTTTACTGTCGTAACGCTGTTACATAGTTTGTAAGGTTACATTGTTGAAAACTAATTTAGGTAGAGAGTTGAATTATTGAGCTTTAATATAATTTTTTAATTGGTTTTTAGCTAAAATTTAAATTATTTAGAATTATTGCGTACGTCAACTTTTTTCCCGTTGGATTATTTAGTTCGTAATGCAGTGAGAATTTGGAATGTTGAAGTATGTAGTTTTCTCGATTGGCAGAGTGATTGTGCCATTTAAAAGGCTCTCATGAAAAAGTACATGTGCCCTTATTGCACTGAGTGTACAAGTATGTATGTAAATTAAGTTCACTTAATACCGCGATTCGCTTTGAAAGACATTGCTGTACAGCGTTCACATAAAACTCGTATAAAAACGTTTGATCGCGCTGAAAATGTACGAGACATGTATTTCGATGTATGTACATATATGTACAATACATACTTTGTACACACTTTGGCTAGACACGTATTTGACACGATTGTTCAATATTGGTCAAATATTTTGTTGAAGGGGAGAGAGGGGGGAAGTCAGCATTCCAACGTGTTAGAAAATTTGTATGGAAAGCTCGGAAAGCGCTTAATTCAAAAACCAATGAATAAATTGAGATGAAATTTCTCACGTAGCATTTTTACGACAAAATCTATAAAACGATAAGCTTTTTCTATACACCTCCGTATGTTTAGTTCGTCGCGATCGTTGTTAACATAATGAGAAATTTTTAAATTCAACAACTAATTGCACGTATGTACATAGTATTTGGCCAATTATTATTGTTTTCACTCGGTCGGTCGAAACTATCGATAGTAGAATAATTGAGAACGTTGTTTTGAGCAAATGTGCTTTCTATTATATAAAATGCTCGAAGTAAACTATGTAGTTTCAAATGAGTTTTCAATAAGCTAGTTAAGATAAATGTAAGTCTTCCGAAGGCTCAAAGAGCTTTCTCAAGTTTAAAATTTATTTTATCCGATTAGCGAGAATATTTGAAGTCTTAGTTTCCGATCTGCGTTAATTAATAATTTATTTCAGTCGAAAGTTTCAAAAAACTGTACTATAATCTATTATTGAATTGATACCTGCTAATTTGGTAACTTTCAAATTCAAATATACCAAGCGCACAGTATTTTTTGTACAGTGTTGTTTTGAAAAATGGAGAAAATTGTAGATTTTAATTGCAAAATAATTAAAAGTGTCCCGAGGAATGGTTGTTACGACAGCCGAAAGCCATACAAAGTTTTAATGATTTTTCGGTAATTTTCTTTCCGATTTGAACGATAAATTTTATAGATAGCTTTCTATGTAAATGGGATAGTGCTGAATTTATGACCAATAGAGCTACTTATATTATTTTAATAAATTAATACGTTAAAGTACCAACGTTTATTTAAAACAACCATTGACTATTCAAATGGCCAACATTTAAATGTACATATGTTTTTATGTACATACTTCGTCTAATAGCATTTAAAAAATTATTACATAAATATGTTCTATGTATAGGTACATATATAAACTAGTCTAAAAGAATTGCTTACTAGGTTTTGTAAAAATCACTTTTATTATATATACATTTAACTTATGTACATACCTATGTATATTTAACGTTGTATATTAACGTTGTATATTTAACGTTGTATAATTACGTTGTATAATTAACGTAATCGAATTATTAGTTGAATTTAAATAACAATAGTTTACCTTTGGTATTTACAACATTTTGAATGTCAATGTTTTAATTGGGATCATAAAATTTAGCAATTAAAATTTCGCGACACAAGAATAGTAGCGACAAATTTTGATTGTTAGTGAGATATAATTAAAAGCGTGCAGCTTGGATTTTATGTTTTCAGTCGCTGAATTGCATTGATATAAACTTTAAATTGGCTCTTCTGAAACAGTGCGAACGTGTTATTAATTATTATTTATTTCCATGTTTCCTAGAAACTTTCTACTTTATCCGTATCAAAAGAAGGTATATTAAAACAAGACTATTATCTGTTCGAAATGTTGTTTTCTGTTTAATAAACAATTCGAGGTACTGCTTTTCATACACACAGTTCAAATTTCTACCCTTAATTAATGTAATTTTATATAATCTATAATTGCGTAATATTTATGTAGACATAGATAAAGCAACGCGTTATAAATTTTAATTTATCATATTTTTGCAGTTAATATTCAAAAAAAAAAAAACTATTACATATTATGTACATGTACATGTATATTGAATTGCGTACATTTTTGCGGCTTATGTTTAAAAATTAAATATGTAGATACCGTCGCGTCGGAAGAATCATATTCAGTATTAAAATCTATCTAAGCTTCACAGTTACGTGAAAAATTCGCGGTTATTAACCGTAAAATATAAAATTGTACCTCATTTGAACGATGTATTTTTTTTAAACTTGTGATTATTGATTTTATCTAACAAAATACTGATTACTGAATGTAATGCTTGTAATAAGCCAAAAATTCGTGTTTTAACTAGTACATAATTTCCAAGCAATCAATCACTAGCTAAATAGTAGCACTTGAAAATCAATAGTAAATTTTTAAACGTTCCGTCGGGTCGGAAAAACTTAATAGATTTTTACAAAATATGCTTACACTTTTAAATGTACCGTTTAAGCTAAATCTATCCGTTAGTTTCAGATGAAAAGTTTCAGAAAAATTGAAATTTGGTCGCAAACAAAGGGAAATACCAATTTTGATCAGTGGAAATTGCTAAAATTCGATAAAACTTACAAGAAACGCCACACTTGTGAATATGAAGCCCGTTATATGCAAAAACGTCTTTATAGAACGATAGCCGATTCATATCAGAATTTTTGCATGAAAAATGTTCTATATATTTTAATATTTCGCATAAACTGTTTATGATAAAAAATAAAACGATCAACGACGGCACGGCACATATACATAATATGCACATACATATATAATTAAAAATATGGCATGTATAAAGGCATTTAAGGCAAAATTTAAATTCGACACAGTACAAAAAATTAATCAAACACAACAGATTCGTCAGTTTGTATGGAAAAGCGCAATAAACCAAAAAAAAAATACTTTGAAGATAGTTTAATTTAAATTAAATCATTAGTTTTGGGTTAGACGGGGACAAAGATGAAATAAAGTAATTTATAAAGACAAATACCACTTCCCGTGCGTGGAAAATCATGAAAGTTTAATAGAACACAAAAGATAATCCGTCTGTGTGGTACTAAATTATCTTACAATGATAAAACGACAAAATACTATACAACGGTCATAATACAATTATTGAAAATAATTCATTTAAATTCTACACACTACAAATTCGGCAAATTCGTCAGTTTTAACGCAATAAGCTTTTTTATGCGTGATAAAAACCGGACTTTCCGAATCTTTGCAAAAATAATTAGCGCATATGCAAAATTAGCATAGTTTCGAACGGAACTATTCAAACGGAGTATTTACGGTAAAATACCGGGTACAAATACATAAAACAATTAATTCGACACAGCATAATAAAATTAGTCAAACTCGACAGATTCGTCAGTTTGAATAAATGAAAATATTTCTAAAAAAAGCGCAATAAACCAAACTAATACTTTAAATGTGGCTAATTTAAATCATCAAATTTAAAGTTACTACAAATTGCGGAAACTTATTAAAACATAAAAAAACCAATCCCAAACCCGTCTTTATTTCTGTTAAAATAAATTAAACGGTGTATTAAAAAATGATTCACGAAAATTTTAATTGTTAAATTCGAAATATTCGTCAGTTTGAAAGAAAAAGCGCAATAAACCGAAACTAATACTTCGAATGTTAAAAAGGCTAAAAAAAGGTAATATAATTTTAAGCCGCATTTTAAATTTTAAATCGAATCAATTTCAGACAAACAAAAAAAAAATAAATAATACCAATTCCGGTCGCGGGAAAAATTCGAAAAATTTAAAACAAAATAAAAATCTCAACAACCAACGGCGCGTTACAAAATTTAGCGAATAAAATTAAACGGCCAAAGACTAGGTATTGCAAAAAAAAAAGTTTTTAACCACGTTTTAGTGTATATAATAGTTTCAAACGGAATTTGGCGCTACCGCCAAATTATTATTAAGTAGTAAGTCGACTACTTTTATATTATATTATATTATATTGTATTTTCATTATATATGTACATATGTATATATAATATGTGAAACTGCGCTTACACACACACACACACACACACACACAAACACACACACATCCATCATATTATTTTATTTAATATTTTTTTATTATATATGTATGTATATACATACATATATAATAAAGATTGGAATTAAATACCTTTCGATGTGCGTACGGAAAGTCGGAGCGTAGCGAGAGAAGGAAGTGAGTGAGAAAGTTTTGCTGAAAAAGTTTAGCTGGTCAAAAGTTTCGTTGAGCGGCTGGTGGGTGGAGGCAGACTTGGAGCAAATAGAGGTGTCTGAAAAAGCTTTCGGAGCTTTTTCAGAAGCGTTCGCCCTCGACAGCCGACCGAAAGCGACTGAAACGTCCGTTAGGCACACCCTTTAACACCCTATCACCCCATCGCCCAACCACCCCATTTTCCCTGGTCAACCCCTTCCCTGTTGCCAATGCAGCTCGCCTCCTCTTCCTCGGTCATTGGCTGGACTACACCCCTGCCCCACCCAGAAGTGCATCGTAATTTGCGAAATGTCGAAAATTTTAATTTCCCGATGAAACCGATGATGATAATGATTCAGCATAATAGACGGTGAACTATGTGATAGTATTATTGCAAAAAAATAGAGCACATTGCAAAAATTAGAAATTGGCATTGTTACACCTACATAGTGTTGTAAAAACTCTCGGGAATAATCTCTTTTTTTGGAGATTATTCTCCAAATCGAGAATTTTCCGTTTAAAATAATTGTCTAATAATAAATTAAAATAAAATAATGGTCTCCATCGGCCACCGTGTATTTTAAATAAATAAATACTAACACTTTCCGTATTTGCTTAAATATCCAGTAAACTCCCTCTAATCCGGGCTAATTCCCGGGAGAGGTGATACGGATTGCACGAATGATATTAGTTTAGTATCCGTGACGAAGACTAAATTTTTTACGATCTTTTATTTATTTATTTATATAATACAGTAGCTTAAGCTAATTAATTATAATCCTTAACTGAGCACCTTTACAGAGATGTACATATAGTTTTGAAACTTCTAATTCCTAACATTTATTATAATTAAATTATTTTTATTCCTAAAATTATATTCACATACATCCATTCCTCTCACAATAAATTTACTCAAATACGATGGTATCATATTATTATCTAACTTAAATAAAAAATACGAACATACAAATCCTCAAAGTATCATTCACATTCAACCGATCTAATTCAATCGTCATATTTTTTATACTAGCATACCTTTGTGATAAGTTTAAATGATTATATCATAAGTTGGAACAATTTCACTGTAATATCACAACCAAAGCAATACAAATATGTATACATAATTTATTCCTGTGAGAATTTCGCGGAAAACGTTCGTGTTAGTAGTGCGTATGTTAAAATGACAAAATGACACATTCAGTGTCGTCAGAATGAAAAAATGTCATTCAAAATGCTCTCAGACACTCTAGAAAGTCTTATTACTCCTATTAGGTTCTGAAAATATCCTAGTATCCTCTAAAAAGCTATAAAACTATTTAGAGATGTTTTATAACCAAGAAAAAAAATATTCTCGGAGAATAATCTTTGGAGAATATTCTTGCAACACTACCTACCAAAAGTTTCGATGTGTATTCGTCCGTATTCTTGTAAAAATACTGAAAAAAAACCTGTAAATATGTCTTCAGGTCTCTACCTGAAGGCGAAAAATGAATTTCGAAATGTGAACAAAGAATATAAATTTTTTACATAACATGTTCATAAAATTACCCCAACTTTATTGTATTGAATATTAGAGGTACTTTTAGTAAAAATCTAAATTATTTACGTATTCCTTGAATTATTCAAATAAGTGTGAATTTGTGAGAGCGGTGGGTGGAAGACATACGAGTAAAATATAAGTACATATATACGAGTAAAGTAAGTATGTATTGTAAATAATAAATACTAATTTTCCAATTAAAATTGGAAAAGAATCAATTGGAAATTTTCATACAAGTAAAAGTGAAGGCTGATGAATTGAGAAGTACGTGTGGTAGTATCTCCTTATTTTATATCAACTTTAAGTCTCGATTTACGCGGATTTTTATTTTCTGGAACCTATCTTCCATTTTCGTATGCGTTATGCGCCTCGATTTACGCGATATTTCCTCGCGTAAATCGAGGGATGAGTGTTTGTACATTGATCACCTTCAAATAGAATAATTTTGATTTTCCAACTCCTCGTACGAAGTTCTACGTGCGAATGTTGACATACATATGTATGTATTTAGAGACACGGTCGGTATTCGTGTACTACATACATAACATTGACCAAATACATACATACATACATATGTATGTACATAGCTCGACGATTCAAACGCTCCGTATATTGAACTCGGGTGCAATTGTCAACTCTTTTTCATTTACAGTAGGCGCTCGCTGTTCGTGGAAATATAACATGATTTTTCGCACTATTTAATAATAAATAGTGTATAATTATGTATGCACATACATACATACATACATATGTAGAAAACAGATACCTAATTTTTTAATTTTCTTATTCTTCATGCGGAAAAATACAATATTTCCACAATTTTCCGTGTTCGTTAAGTGGGCATCTATGTACATACTGTAATTACATGAGGCAACGTAATATCACTAGAGAGTACAGTTTCTATGACACGTCACTAAATTTTACAAGGTGTAGCTACGCTTGAAACCGTGTACATTATACATACATACATATATGTATATCGTGAAAATATTGAATTTTTCCGTATAACAAGTTAGAAAATCAAAAATTTTTATTTAAATTTAGTCATTATTTGTCTGGCTACCGTAAAATTTTCAATGCTGTATCTGTTTGTACAGAAAAATGAAAGTTTTCCAATGTCCAATCATTGTCGACTCTCTATTTGTCATACGATCGAAATCGTCATTGATTTATTCAATTTTATCAACTTATTCCTTAAATTTTGACGCGAGAGTTTAGTTTTTTACCTAGCATCTTCAGATTTACACTGTATTTTTTATGTACATACATATGAGTCGCCTAGTTCCAAATCCCGATAAGTCCATAAAACTCACTTGTTCGCAAACGCGGTTTTTCCGCTACATACTTATTTGCTTGATGGCGTTTAAACTCATTTAAACTTAATTTTGTTGATATTAAAAAAATATTGAGATTAGAAACATGGACTTATTGTTGTTTGTTTCTAAATATGGCTTTTATCAGCTTTTATCATAGTGCAATTGTCAGTTTTTGGAACTAACACTGATTTTCAATATTTTTTTACGGCGCACTTGGCAGTATTTGGAATAATTCAAGTATAAGGCATCGTTTGAAAACATTCTTAGAACGAGAAAATATTTTATCCTCGGTTTTTATATATTGTGGACTTATCGAGATTTGGAACTAGGCGACTCATATGTGCATAGCTATAATTAATTATAACTAAGTACAGAATGCTATCTGTAGTTTTTCACAACGCCTTTAAGTCGCGTTCGAATTTTCAAACAAGGTTGTCACGTTGGATTCAAAATTGAGTGCAAATCGAATTCAAAGTATGTACATATGTATATTTAAATCTTCAAATTCCACACATGCCCCGCACAGGAATTGAAAAATTGTATCATAAAATCAATATGTGAAATGAAATTTCACCACATTTATGTATGTTGATGTACATTAGGTACGTGTGTGCGTAAATATCTATATAATGATCTCTGTGTATGTATGTATGTACGTTCAAAGACGATACACAACAACACGGTAAATTGTACGCCTGTATTTTTTCAATCGAGTCAGAAAAATACGTAATGAAGAGACTGAAAAACCTGAATAATATATATATAAAATTGGTATCGTTTACAAATTTTTTCAATGTTTTTTTTTTTTTTTTGTTAGTTCAGTTTGGACCAAATTTGCTTTAACGTCAATGCTGAATGACCGTTTCATTAGCTCAATGCATTGAGTATCTGCCTTATACATAGATCTCTACGGATGCATGGTTAAATTACAACTTCCGATTAGTGTGTTTGCAACACAACCTTATCAACCATGTCATCTTTTACCAAAGCAAAGGAGACTATAACACGAACGCCAAAGCTATTGCATTATTGCATTGAGCTATTGGTTTTGGATGCAAATTTGCTCGGTTGAATTTTGATAATTTTAATAATTTGCAAAAATATAGTCATACTCATAAGTACATACATATGTTTGAAAACGTTATGTATATACATATGCGTAAAAACCATATTAAAATTCCGCTAAATATTGTATTGAAAGTTTGATTACACATTACATATGAGTCGCCTAGTTCCAAATCCCGATAAGTCCACAATATATGTATAAAAAACGAGGATAAAATATTGTCTGGTTCTAAGAATGTTTTCAAACGATGCTTTATACTTGAATTATTCCAAATACCGCCAAGTGCGCCGTAAAAAAATATTAAAAATCAGTGTTAGTTCCAAAAATTGACAATTGCACTATGATAAAAGCCATATTTAGAAACAAACAACGATAAGTCCACGTTTCTAATCTCGATATTTTGTTTAATATCAACAAAATTAAGTTTAAATGAGTTTAAACGCCATCAAGCAAATAAGTATGTAGCGGAAAAACCGCGTTTGCGAACAAGTGAGTTTTATGGACTTATCGGGATTTGGAACTAGGCGACTCATATATGTATGTATATACATATGTATATCGATGGGTTAGTGCACAGATATTGTATGTTCAGTTTTTACTTAAATTGATTTATCATACGCAAAACGTTTAAACAGTATTGTATGTCCGAATAGTATATTTGAGAAGATATTGCCTTAGTCAAATACATAATATGTCCATTTCGTTCATATTTTTTCTAACCCAGGATTTTCCATCTTCCACTTAGAATTTGATAATATGTATATCACGTCATCATAAAACTACCGATCTTTTTTATCTGTCCGTACGGAGAAATGTAAGTGTTTTTTTTTTCCCAATTTGCAATATATGCACGTACATACATAAATAAATGGCAGATTTGCGATGAAATAAATTCACTTTCGAGCCAACGAGTGCACACAATGATTTGAATTTTTGTATTTTGAATGGAATTTGAAAGCTTGCACTCGTACAAGTGCCACTCCAATTAGGAATCGAAGCACTCGCACTCTCGTGGCTCGAAAGCAATCGCAATGACGGCATTCAGCTGCGTGCATTCGCTGAAAATTCGTACCATAAGCCTTGTGTGCATACGTTGTGGTCATGACCCGTGTTTGTAGTCATGACTTGTGACCCACGACCACAATTACTTTGACAGGTGAATAGAAGCAACGATGAAACAGGCAAATCAACTCATGTACATACATATGTATGTATGTATGTACATTGGTACACGTACACACAATAATTTAAAACCGCATAATTACCGACATCGAAATGTATTCAATGAGGTAATATGCTCACATTAAGTTTTCGACTATCTATACATATTGCTTTTGGTTCCGGTGAAATACAACTTTATGCGTCTGTCTGGCCGTGTACCTATGTACATAAATATGTACATACATATGTACCTTATTATGTACCAACCAAGGTGCATCAAAATAAAGCTGTAACACACATTCAAACACTCATACATACGTCTCGCGTGAGACTTGAAAGTGTTACTATTTTACATGTGTATGTAACAAGCACAAGGCTCATAAATGTATGTACAAGTACATAATATCTAAAGATATCAATTGTGTAAATGTTTCTTTGATCGAAATGAATGCTTAGTTTCATTTCAAATGAATCAATTTAAAGGTAAGGCGTTCTAGTATATGTACAATAATTATGAACGTGTAAATTTAATTGCAGACTCTCTCAAGAGGTGGTTGAGAGTTGTCGAATGATTCGTTTAAAAAATACAAAATGTGGTTCATGGTAAAAAAAAAAGGCTTACTTTTTTTATTCGGTTTAATTTGAAACTGCCGTTGCTCAGCCTAAAAATAATTCAATTGAAAAAGGCATCTCAGTCGATAACGTAATAAACCTTCGTTCCGATTAAAATTGTTTGGTTTTTTAGTTTTTTTTTATTTTAACGTCGGCTCCATCCCCACAACTCGCAACAGAATCGACTTCTCAATAAATATAGGAATAATAATTTGAAAAATCTAATTTACAAAAAAAATTCCATCGAACTTGAAATTACATTGGTTTGGTGCAGACATTCGATTAAAAAATCGTTAAGTTTGCTTGGGAAATAATCTTGCAAACTCGACAAAGGCCCTTTATGCATTTCAAATGCATAATAAAAATTTAATCAATCTCCGTATCGTATCTCATCGAGCCGTACTCATTATCGTTAAAACTGTACGCATTTGTGAAACTTTTATATGTATGTCCATTGTACATATAACGTTCGAAAGCTCCACGTTTACATTATCAAAATCGAATGTCTTATTGGGTGTCGATTTCATTGAATGCACAAAATTGCATTACGATATACCCAGAGTGCACTCTTACACGGAAACTATCGATAATAGTCCCAGGTCATGGAATCATTTCTTGTTCGATACAAAAATAGACGTTAAAGCGTGCACTCAAGCTCGAAAGTGTCATAAAAAAAAATCATTGCTATTCTGAAAGTATTTAGGTATAATGCACAACCTAAGTATCGCATGTTTCGAATATTATTGAATAATTATGTACAAAGGTGAGACATGGTAAAATTTTAAATTTTGATTTTTCACCAACAAATAATTTATACAGTTCACTTTTTACGGCTCAAATCGACAGATCTTGAAGAGATATTTTGTCTGGTAGCAAAATCATCATTTCCAAAAACGTCCAATATAGCCTCGCGCATGTGCAGTGCTAACTTAAAAGGTCGGAAATTTATCGTAGACGTATACCCGAGCGAATAAATTCATAACATTCATGTCGGAAATTCGGAAAAATCGGAATTGTTGGAAAATATTATTCTATACTATATGCTTTCTTACTATACTATTGTTACCTTACTTTAATTTACTTTTGTACTATGTTGGTTGTTGTTTTGTGTTCTTTAATTCTGTTGTTTTGTGTTCTTTAACTCTGTTGTTTTGTGTTCTTTTACTCTGTTTTTTTTATTATTGATTTTGATTTTTTTTCTTTCTTACATTGTTACTATTTGTGGAGACCTGTTATTGGCTTTCTGTATTTATAAGTTTCTTACTTTTTTTTTTCTGTTGTAACATAGCTGTTGGTCTTCCTAAAATAAATAAAATAAAAAAAAATAAAAAATATGTCTATCTAAACGTAATACCGCCGTTTCCGTACTGGTACCCCATACTGGTCAAAAATGTTAAAAATTATAACTACATACTTGTATGCATAGGTTTTCAGCTCGGTTGCAGACAAGTCACTCGAAGCCATTCATTTACAATACTAATAATAGTTAATATGAAGTTTTAATTTAATCTCAGCCAATTTAACGGTATTGTCGATAAACAAAAATTCCAATACAAAGGCAAAAATCGGGTGTAGGCCAACCCATAACTTTATCAATACATTTGAGGAATACAAAAAGGAACGAAATTAATTTTTTAAGTACGTAAGTAAATAAAACGCATGCACACTACCACACCAATCAACATACGTATCATGAAATCACTGTGTTGAGTGCGCGCGCGCGCGCGCGTATGTAAAATACGATCTTCGGTATATATTCAAATACTAAAAACTACTACTTCTGGCGGATTTTAATCAAAGCCTTACCAACTCTTAAATTTTAAATTTTAATTTTCAGCTTGATCAGTTAAGTAGTTTCAGAATTGACTTTTCTACTTGAAAAAAATCCAACTTCCGGTTGACTGATTTTAATGATTTATTTTTTAATAACTAGGTATTTGTCTCGAAATTATAATATTACAATATTGTGACGATACTAAATATTTAAAAGGCCGAAAAAAATCGTTCAAAAGTAAACTGCCTCTTCCGGTTGGCGGATTTTGAGCAAAATCATAATATCTCTTACACCCTACGTGAAAATAATAAATTTCAGCTTGATAGACTTGATAGTTTCGAAGAAAAAGTTAAAAACTCTAAAAACCAAGAGTAAAAGTACTACTTCCGGTTGGTTAAAAAATGTAAAAAAAATTGTATTGTTATGAAGGTGGTACACTTATTACATATGCAAAATTTCAGCTTAATGTGTATGATAGTTTTGCTGGAAAAACCTTCTTAAAATTACAGAAAAATTATGTGGTTTTCCAAGGCAAGTACCACTTTCGATTGACGAAAATATTTGAAAAGTCTAATGGATTATAATGATCGCTAAAAAAACATATAAATATGAAGTTTCAGTTTGATGGGATAAACGGGTGTTGAGTTATTGGCGATTTTACACAAAAGTACACAGACATTTTTCAGAAAACGCGATCAGCGGACGATAACCCCGATGCAAATCAGTCAAAATCAATCAAGGTCGAATTTTCGCACGACCACAACACTTTATCCGATCGGGCTAATGTAAAAAGCTAATCAATTCCGATGGATGGGGCTTTGTTGCGTTGTGCCGACGCAATTTATGTACGAAAATAATTACGTGTGCACGTACATACATATGTATGTACGGCTTGCTCTCACCCCACTGTATGTGATACACAATAGTGTATTATAATTTAATAGTTTCCGCTAAAGTTCACTCTGCACGTGTTACCATGACGACAATTCCAACAATAAATCGGCTAATTTTCACAAATTCACACACGCAATACACATTATAAATTATGGAACCTTTTTTTTTTATTCATTCTAACTTGTACCCGCTCGAAAGCTTTACAAAATCGTTCCGAGGCCGTTCGTCATACACACATACATAATATACAATGTATGTATGTATGTACGTATGTATGTATGTATGTATGTACACGTTTTCTATTCGACAAGTGTAACAAAATATGTATATAAAATATTCCATAAAACGGGCAATGTCGTAATATTCTTCGATATAATTTTGATAAATATGAATATATGTACTTTGAACGAAAATAATACAATACCTAGTCTATGTACGTATGTATGTACATGCAACAGTACACATTCTTTAGCAACCATTATAATTTCAACAAACTGTACATACATACATACATACGTATGTACGTACATATTCTAAAAATACATCGCCAGTATTGTCGAATGAGACACCGAGAAATCAAATCAAATTTACAATATTATTCATAGTGAATTTCGAAAATGATGAGCTCTCGTACACATGGGAATATTTAAAATGCACATGTTTTACAACAAAAAAAAAGGGGTAGTTAGGGATCGCAGAGCGGGTTACATACATACAAATATACCTATAATATGACCGGGGGATATGGGATAATTGAACAATACAATATCAATATCACGCTCGTTATCTTCGTGTAATGGAATATTAAGCATGGTAAAAACGACATACGTATAACAAAAATCAAAATACATCACAATACAATTCAGTTGATGAGTTATAAAATTCGCATGTACATATGTATACTACTTCTACAAAGAATTATATAATTACATATGTAGATTACCTACCAATATATAATGTACCTTATCGACATAACCGCAACACTAACTAAATGTAAATTAATTACAGAGAGAGAGAACGACCCGGTAAATAAACGGACTCAGTTCATTTTCACTTAAAATTTCAAAATGAATTAATGTTTTTAAGTGCAACACAAAGTGCTGCAATAGAAGAGCATATTTGTTTTTCATTACGTTGAAATTTTAACATTTAAATCCATGTATGCAGGAGATGTACTGCGTACATATGTATGTATGTAAATACATTGTAGATTCGTGACGCACGAATAAATAAATATTGAACATCGCCCTATAATAGTCCGAACAAAAAAATACATACATATATATATAAAAGCTGCCATACATTTTGTATGGCAGCCCGAAATTAACTAATTTACCAGAAGACATATTCATGTATGATGTAGAATTAAAATTTCGCACACTTCAACCAACTGTATATACCTATACAGTGGAACCCCGTTGCATCGTTCTCGTTTTTGTGCGTGAATATATGTGTATTTAATAGTTTTTATAGTTGTTGCATAGATGGCGCGTTATAATACGACAACGTAACAATTTAGCAAAGTTTGGATCATAGCGTAAGCGTTCACTGTCCCAAACCGGCGATCTTTGTGTTCAAATCCCACTCGCGCGACGTTCTGGTTTTTTAATTACAGTGGAACCCTGTTGCATCGTTTTTCATGGGACCGTAAAAAAAAAAAAAAACGATGTATGCAGAAAAACGACTTATACGATAAAGTATATTTAGACGATTGATACAGCATAACGATATATAGGGGAACGATGCAAACGAGATTATTTAACACTGTTCTTACGGGTGTTTGGCCGGGACTATGAAAAAATAGCGATATATCCACTGTTCCTCAGCGAGCGTTATCAGCAGACACACACACACACACAGACAGACGGAATAGGGCTATTATATATATAATGTAGTGTGTATTATATACATATATATATAGTGGAACCCCGTTGCATCGTTCTCGCTTGTATTGTTTTTTCACATATATCGCTATTTTAGTTATAGTCCCGGCCAAACACCCGTAAGAACAGTGTTAAATAATCTCGTTTGCATCGTTCTCCTATATATGGTTATCCTGTATCAATCGTCTAAATATACTTTATCGTATAAGTCGTTTTTCTGCATACATCGTTTTTTTTTTTACGGTCCCATGAAAAACGATGCAACGGGGTTCCGCTGTATTGTACATACATTTATATGTACAGGTGTAAGTATAAAAAATGAGTGAAAAAATTACACGTGCTCGTTCATTACGCACATGTACTTTAATGGATACAATTAGAAACTGGTGATATCGTCCGTTCTGTGCATAACACAGACATTTAAATCGAATTTTTCAAGTACGTAGTTATGAGAAAATTGATGGTACGTACGTATATTCAGGGGGTTTTTGTATTTTATTTTAATTTGAATAGTGTGTTGGGTAGACCATCGTGAAAATGGTTCGTATCCAAAAAAGGAGATAAATAGAGTGTTTGATCAATTTGAACGAAAAGCTCGGATTGTAAAAAATAAATTCAAAAAAACAGTGACTGCGAAAAAATAGCCGAAAGCTGGGGAAATTTTTTCATCGAAAACGCCGAAATAAACAACGTTGACTATTGAATTTCCACGAATGCCTTTTTCATATGTGATTCGAATTCGTTGCAACGAATATTGAAAACAACCCATTTTAATGACACTGTTATAATATTTCGTACAAAGAGAGATCACTCGGGGGTGTCTCTAATTTATAATAGCTATACATGCTGTGAGTACGTAAGATTAAATTGATTAAGATTATATGTATGTATGTATGTGTATAGGATTATGACGTTCGAATCGTACGAATAGGAGAGTCCTTTATAATTTTAATTTACAGCGAGACGTTTGTAGTCTTTACAACAATTGGAAGAACATTTCATATGTGTGGTTACAATGAACTGTCATTGTTTCTTTAAAAAGTATTAGAATTATTTATAATTATAATTTACAATGAGACGGTTATTGATACCTGAATCCGACAGAAAATGATATAAAAAGTTGGAAACCGGAAGGGTTAAAAGTAACAGCTAAATATCATAATCATTTTCCGAAGACAATCCAATTAAAACTATGTACATATGTATGTACAGTGGAACCCCGTTGCATCGTTTTTCATGGGACCGTAAAAAAAAAAAAAAAACGATGTATGCCGAAAAACGACTTATACGATAAAGTATATTTAGACGATTGATACAGCATAACGATATATAGGAGAACGATGCAAACGAGATTATTTAACACTGCTCTTACGGGTGTTTGACCGGGACTATGAAAAAATAGCGATGTATGCGAAAAAACAATACAAGCGAGAACGATGCAACGGGGTTCCACTGTATTTACCTCAGCGAGCGTTATCAGCAGACAGACACACACACACACACACACAGACAGACGGAATAGGGCTATTATATATATAATGTAGTATAACCCCGTTGCATCGTTCTCGCTTGTATTGTTTTTTCGCATATATCGCTATTTTTTCATAGTCCCGGCCAAACACCCGTAAGAACAGTGTTAAATAATCTCGTTTGCATCGTTCTCCTATATATCGTTATGCTGTATCAATCGTCTAGATATACTTTATCGTATAAGTCGTTTTTCTGCATACATACATCGTTTTTTTTTTACGGTCCCGTGAAAAACGATGCAACAGGGTTCCACTGTAATTAAAAAACCAGAACGTCGCGCGAGTGGGATTTGAACCAGAGATCGCCGGTTTGGGACAGTGAACGCTTACGCTATGATCCAAACTTTGCTAAATTGTTACGTTGTCGTATTATAACGCGCCATCTATGCAACAACTATAAAAACTATTAAATACACATATAATCACGCACAAAAACACTCACGGTACGGGTGATGAGAAACCACTCCGTTGATATTCAACGGGTTTACACTAGTATATGATAACATCGTTTATCGCGAGATGAAAATCGCATCAATATTTCTGAGATCTTATATATGTACATAAAACATTCATGAGATTCAAATAAGTTTTTAATCGTTGCATGCAAAAGATACAGTTATTTATGTATGCTATTTTTTATATTTACGACAGTTTTGTGACAAATACGTTGTGTATATAGTATATTTTTATACTAGAAGTATACTTTATATGTACAATGAATAACAAACAAGAATTCAATTCAATCCATTTAGAAGCAATTCATTTGTATTGTATCGTATTGAAATTCTAGTGTTCCGGAATAAGTGGGTTTTATTGTGTAAAACAAAAATACAGTTGAATCAACAGATGCACAAAGAGTGCACTTGTACATCAAATAACGAATTATTACATTACAACTAAGGCTTTTGACATTTTCTCTTCGACATGGTAAGCATCCCCTTATTTTCTCGTAATAAACTTTATTTCCATCGTCGGTTCGAGGGAAAACCACATATTAAATTCGCACCAAATAATAAATATTTTACTGCAGGGAGAAAGGAATGCGGTTCAACTGTGATTTGCCTCTCTGCACATATTCTGTTCAACATTCCATATAATATAATATAATATTAAAGTAGATAAACAATGCAATACAAAAAACTTGAGGTCAAAAGACCAATATCGACAACACAGACCTATTTTGGAATGTATGTAATGTACCTTCTTACTTAATGTAATGAAATGATTGGTTTCTTCTTACATATTGTGATCGTGCAAAAATTTGATCTTGAGATTTTGACTGATTGACCTGATCACGTTTTCATGGAAAATGTCTGTGTGTCTGTATAGAATCGCTAATAACTCAAAAACCGTTTATCCTATTACACTAAAATTTCATATTTATATGTTTACAATCCATAAGGCTTTCAGACTTGTTCCTTCGCTTGAAAAATCACCTAATTTTTGTGTAATCTTTGGAAGATTTTTCCAGCAAAACTATGATACACATTAAGCTGAAATTTTGCTTATGTAGTGTGTGTAACAATTTTCAAAATAATATAATTTTTAAACATTTTTTTTCCAACCGGAAGTAGTACTTTTACTCTCGGTTTTTGGTGCTTTTAACTTTGCATCCAAAACTATCAAGTCTATCAAGCTGAAATTTCATATCTATTATTTTCACGTAAGGTCTAAGAGATACTGTGATTTTGGTCAACATCTGCCAACTGAATGTGGCAGTTTACTCTTGAACGATTTTTTGTTTTTTATTTTATTCGGCCTTTTAAATATTTTTAATCTCAATCAGATTACAAAAATACAATATCTTTTTGATGAGTTATAAAAAAAATATCATCAAAATCGACGTACTAAAAGTAGTAGTTTTTCCTATTTGAATATATGCCGAAGATCATTTTTTTACATACATACGTGATTTCATAATATTATATGTGTGCATGCGTTTTATTTACTTACGTACTTCACGTTACGTATTTAATAAATTAATTACTCTTTCTATTTATATGGATAGATACCCAATATACCTGACATCACTTTAATATTTCTCGCTCAATACGTGCACGTACATACCTCGATTGGTCCAAACTCAAATATTGACAACTTTTTATAAGACAAACCATAAATTAAAATAATTTTTCTCGGGAAACCACTTCGGTGGGGTTTGCATGAATTTTTTACGCTCGTAAACGTTCAGTTTGAAATGTATACACGAGTTTGTGCTAATTTATTTCGCAATCGCTCTCAACACCACTCGGTGGTCGTATAAAAACTGGCAAAAAAAAAAAAAAAAAAAAAGTGAATAGATTTTCCCCCCCCTAGAGAAATCGGTGAAATGAACGATGTTTTAAAACCCATAATATGGGTACATAAATATGTATGTAAATACATACATATTTATTTATATATTCCGGGAACATACTCACAAGGTCACAATCCAAGTACATTGTAATAATTTATTATCTATAATTGGATACCATTCATATTATGATCTTATTGATCATATAAACACGATATACTGCCGTGTAAAACTGTACGTGAATACGTATATGTATATGAGTCGCCTAGTTCCAAATCCCGATAAGTCCACTATATATAAAAAACGAGGATAAAATATTTTCTGGTTCTAAGAATGTTTTGAAACGATGCCTTATACTTGAATTATTCCAAATACCGCCAAGTGCGCCGTAAAAAAATATTGAAAATCAGTGCTAGTTCCAAAAACTGACAATTGCACTATGATAACAGCTGATAAAAGCCATATTTAGAAACAAACAACGATACGTCCACGTTTCTAATCACAATATTTTGTTTAATATCAACAAAATTAAGTTTAAATGAGTTTAAACGCCATCAAGCAAATAAGTCTGTAGCGGAAAAATCGCGTTTACGAACAAGTTAGTTTTATGGACTTATCGGGATTTGGAACTAGGCGACTCATATGTAAGCTAAGCTAAAAACAAATTATTCTATGTAGTTTGAATTAAATGTACACAGAATAAGCTGAATGGCAATCATATCTTACTTTCATTAGTCACGAGCTTGTCTGGCTGCAAATACAGTCCCTCGAATTACGCGGTAAATACGTTCCACGAAAGCTCGCGTAAATCGAGACATACCTTTGTTATATCACATTTGGTCTCGACTAGTCAAATGGTGTGGGGATGCATAAGGAATAGACAGACAAGAAATCGTTTTTTTATAGACATCTTGTGTTGGATGTCTCGTTTCGACTGTATCTTTAGGCGTTTGGCTTTGAGCGAAAGACTTGACAATGTTTTCTCTTTCAGTATACAAAGTGTTCAACTCGGTGTCGCGAGCTTTTCTGAACGGATGGAGTACAAGGAAAGCTTCCACATGGGTGATCGATAACAACCACCCCTAGATTGACCAAAACCCCTTATTATATTGACACTTCTGTTGTAAAACCTATCCCAATACGTTCTTGTGATGGGTAGCAATCGGAACTGTATTGTCACGATCGATATTCGTGTGTTTTTGATTTTTTATGACATTTAAGTGGAATTTTCACTTCTGAAACGCACCGAGTTCAACATTGAAAAGCAATCAATGAAAACTACATGAAAAAAAATTAATATTAAAGCAAAATACAAATTGTATATGCTTTTCACGTTTACTATGTGTGTGTGTGTATGTATGTATATTGTGCTATTCAACTAAAAATGAACTTTATTTGCGAAAACCAACACGATTCCGATACAATGTTGAAATATACAAAATGATTATATATATTTAAAAATTAAATTGAAATTTATCAAAAATGAAAAATTGCATTTCGAATACACGCTTCGACGTGCAACGTCGCAACGTCAAAGCAAAATTTTATAAATCGCTTTAAATAAATTGGTTTTTTCTCTGGCGGTGACTGCTAATAAATATTTTAATTAAAATCACCGCATAAACATATATGTATGTATGTACATTAGGGTGGAGTGACATTGCAAAAGTTAAAAATTGGCATTGTTATACCTACCAAAAGTTTCATTGTACCATACGTATTCTCGTAAAAATGCTGTGAATATGTCTTCAGGCGAAAAATTTAAATTTGCCTATTAATTTCGAAATTTTAACACATGCTCATAAAATTTATTGAATATTATAAGTACTTTTTGTAAAAAATCTAATTTGTTTACGCATTCCTTGAATTATTCGAGTGTGAATTTGTGAGCGCCGTGGAGTACAGTAAGTATGTATAGTAAATAATAATAATAAATACTAATTTTCCAATTAAATTTGCTATTTACATATAGAGATTGGAAAACAATCAATTATAAATGTTCATACAAGTAAAAGTGCTGGTAGAGACCAGAAAAACTTTTTTAATTGGGCAGATTTCTTTGAACAGAATAGGTACGATGTATGCAGAGGCAACTTTTTAAAACTATTTCAAAACGAATATCCCAAAAAGTTCCATACACGGTCACTCCACCCTAATGTACACACATATTATATAATACAAACATGTACGTACATGTGTATGCAAACACTGAAAAGCACAGAGTGTGTAATTTATTTAGTTTGAATGACATTTTCGGCATTCGCATAACATTACACAAACAATTTATATGTACCTAGACATATGTACAAACAGTATAAAATGAATATCAAACTACACATTGACAACATGAGCGTGGCTCTCGTATTAATTTACCTATCGTAAAATGTCACAAAGTGAAACGTATTAATCGACAACCTCTCAGTTTATATGTATATTAAGTGATACATGAAATCGAGAAGCGCACAACTTTATTACAACCAGACAGGTGCATATACCAATACATAATATGTATGTATGTATGTAGGCATAAGTGGCGATGTCTACTAGCCAGTCAATTACTGGTGAAGTACCAATGTACATACATATATATATATATATATATATATATATAATAGTACCTTTAATTCACCCCAGCATTCGTGTGGAGGGTGTATCAAAGGGTCAAAAAAAAACCCCTAGTGATACGTACATACTAAATCAAATATTAATACGATTCCGTTTGATTATCTCACTACCCTGTTGGGAATTTTTCAAAATTTATCGTCATCTTTTCATTTTATTGAAGATCCGACACACGTCTCGAAAGCCAGATAGAATCACTGTACGTGTGTTTAATATTATATAACCCTCTATCTCTCCCTTGCCACATACGATGCGCTACGTTCAAATAGACGCTATTGATGACATCGAAATTCACGTCCATTGCAGACGCTAATAATTGCATTCGAACACACACACACGTTATATGTACATACATATATATATATTGTATGTATGTAGTTAAATATAAATAAATAAAAATAATGAACGAAACCTCAACCGGTTCATATTAAGAACATTATTCAAAGGATTCAATTTGATGTTTCGCTACTATGTACTTGAAAGAAGCGTACGAAAAAAAATTGATCAACTCTTAAATTTTATTTGGAAATTATAAATAAAAATTTTCGACTTGATCAATGGGGGCAGTTTCGGAAATATTTTGTGGTAAACTTTTCGACAAAAAGAAAAAACCCCTACTTCCAGTTGATTTATTTTTTCGTAACTAGCAATTTCTCTCAGGATTACAACATTACAATATTGTGACGATACTACATATTTAAAAGGCCGAAAAAGATAAAAATAAAATTCGTTCAAGAGTAAACTGCCACTTTCAGTTTATTTATTTATTTATTTATTTCCAAATTATACCATAGTGACATTACAGGTTAACCCAATTCATCACTATGGCCAGACAAGAGCAGGAACATATAAATATTTGACATAATCAAATTATATTAAATTAAATAATAACATAACATTAACAGAAATAACAAATTAAATGCCGTTGGCAGATGTTGACCAAAATCACAGTATCACGACTAACGTGAAAACTATAGATATGAAATTTTGACTTGATCGCCGGAGCAGTTTCGGAAATATTCTGTGGTAACAGAATTTTTGAATTTTCTACAAGAAAAAAAACCCTACTTCCGGTTGACTGATGTTGACCAAATTCCTTATGTCTCTTATACGATTTTCGGCATATGAGTCGCCTAGTTCCAAATCCCGATAAGTCCACAATATATAAAAAACGAGGAAAAACCGCGTTTGCGAACAAGTGAGTTTTATGGACTTATCGGGATTTGGAACTAGGCGACTCATATATTCATATAGGAAAAACTGCTACTTTTAGTACGTCGATTTTGATGATATTTTTTTTATAACTCATCAATGCTAAAAAAATTGTATTTTTGTAATCTGATTAAGATTAAAAATATTTAAAAGGCCGAAGAAAATAAAAAAACAAAAAATCGTTCAAGAGTAAACTGCCACATTCAGTTGGCAGATGTTGACCAAAATCACAGTATCTCTGAGACCTTACGTGAAAATAATAGATATGAAATTTCAGCTTGATAGACTTGATAGTTTTGGATGCAAAGTTAAAAGCACCAAAAACCGAGAGTAAAAGTACTACTTCCGGTTGGAAAAAAAATGTTTAAAAATTATATTATTTTGAAGGTTGTCACACACACTACATAAGCGAAATTTCAACTTAATGTGTATCATAGTTTTGCTGGAAAAATCTTCCAAAGATTACGCAAAAATTGGGTGATTTTCCAAGCGAAGGAAAAAGTCTGAAAGCCTAATGGATTGTAATAGCCGGCAAAAACATTAATTTTCTGTAGATCCATTTTATGTACATCATTTTGTCACTTTTGTATGAATATTGTTCGGTGATAATATTCTATATCATGTATCTAATTACATACATACATATATAGGTGCGTACGTCTTTCGAATTCCAGCTGAAACACAATCTGCTTTTTCACATCTACGCCAAAGTGTATAAAGTATTGTGATCGTGCGAAAATTCAACCTCGAGATTTTGACTGATTTGTATCAGGTATCATCCCCTGATCACGTTTTCATGATTTCTGGAAAATGTCTGTATGTCTGTGCATCTGTGTACTTACATATGTGTGTGTGTGTGTGTGTTTTCTCCAAAACTAATCAAGTCAACTATCAACTTATTTTAAAGTGACGCACCAAAAAAAAAGACATTTCTTTCCGATTTACCTAATTTTTTAACATTTACCATTTTTTTTTCCATTTCTTGTATAGAGGAGACTCACAATATAATTAATGCATTTACCGAGATACGTTTCTCGGACGCATTCAAAGTTTAATAGCACGTTAAATGGAAAGTTGAACGACACCCGAGTAGTTAAATAACCATTTCATGTAAGATTTGCGTCTAAAGCTGCTCGTTGAAACGTACATTTATTGAACCGCAATTAATTAATCTACCGTATGTACATCTGTGTAGATATAAAGACGTATGTACATACATAAATACAGTGGACACAATGTATGTACATACCCGTCTGCGGCTTTCAAATCTAACGACACTTTTAGCGTTTTAAAATTAAATGTCTTATACAACGAAAAGCTCACGTGCCTTTTTTTACGTTTGGCTGCTATCAAAATTATTCTATTTTTAACGTGTGCGAGAATTTCGCGTATTTTTAAAAATTATATGACGTGGGTACATATAATTGTTATATAATTTAAATGAAATTTTCGTCTGTTTATCACTTGGAGTGTTTTTTGTGGCCTCGTTATAATATCAGGTCTGTCTTTATTTAAACATAAATACGGTATTTTTAAATACCTTAATTAAATTACATTGTTGTCGGTGAGCCTTGGGCCCGTCGCACAGTGGGTGTGAATTCGTACGAATGCGCACCCAGTGTGCGACGGACCTTATACTCAAATTATAACAACATTTTAATAATCTGAAACAGAAGTATTTATAGGCACTTGCTAAGACTATTTTCAGCTGGAGAGCGCCGGGTACTCGCAGCCATTAATTCTGTGAAACGTAAATTATTACTAAAAGATTTATGAAACGTGTCTCTTAAATACGAATATTTCGAGTAACCATCGTTTATGAGAAAAGGTAGAACTTCATAGTTATATGTACATACATACATACATACATACATAGACTGCCGTATGGATGGTTGTATGCTAGTATAAAAAAAGATGATGATTGTATCAGATTGGTTGAATGTGAATGATACTTTCAGGATTTGTATGTTCGTATTTATATTTAAGTTAGATAATAATATGTTACCATCATATTTTAGTAAATTTATTGTGAGAGGAATGGATGTATGTGAATATAATTTAAGGAATAGAAATAATTTAATTATAAAAAATGTTAAAATAAATGGAAATAGGAGAAGCATCTTGTACAAAAGTGTTTTGGAGTATAATAGTGAAAGTAATATTGAACTAGTTAATAATTTCAAATATTTGGGTATAATATTGAATGATAAGTTAGATTTTAAGTTACACGGTAAATTTTTAATAAAAAAAAGTAGGAATATTATGTCGGCTAAGAAAATTATTATCTAAAGAAACTAAAATAATAATTTATAATGTAATTGTCAGACCTCATTTTATGTATTGTGGTTGTGAATATAATTTAAGGAATAAAAATAATTTAATTATAAAAAATGTTAAAATAAATAGAAATAGACTGACGGATGGAATTAGAAGTTACAAAACTATTGATAAATTCCTGGCAGTCTTAAAAAAACATCTCAGTATGGGTGCCTAGTTAAAGATTATGTAATTGGCTTTAGCTACTATGCTATATAAATAAATAAATAAAAAAACATGCATATATCACTACAAATGTAATTAGTTTAATAAGCTGTTATAAAATTGTTAAATGAAAATTATGATATTTTAGTAGACGGTGAATCGGAAATAACGCGATTTTAACGAATTTGATTGAAATTCGATGTACCGCTGTTTGAATCGGATTAGTGTGGATTATTTTTTTAACATCACATTCCGCTTTTAAATTAAAATTGTGTTGAAAACACGTTAAACATTTTTAAACGGCGATTTTTAATTAACAGCTTTTCAACAGAGCGCTGCGTGGTGTACGAAAAATGTCCATAATTTGCAATGCAATTCAATTGAAAATTCATTAGGACCACTGACGAAACATTCCCACTGAATATTTTGCGAACAAATTCCAAAACGGCGAGCTTTGCCACGTTCCGATGCAATTAAACTTTTCAATAGACTCGATATGCACGGTTCTTGATTCGCATTGCAATATAATTTTTTAAAGCCACTTGTTGTGCCTGCAGCCGGATGCGTACGGTTAATTCCAACTGATAATTAAAACAAAGCGCAATACGTTCATTGTCAATTCACCCATTGAAAGATAAGTGTGGAGGGGAAAAAAGGCGTAAAAATAATAAGCTCGTTTGTGTGTTTGTTCCATTGTTTGTTAAAAACCTGTTCACTATCTAGTATAACTGCGGCACGAATGAAACAAACAAATATACATACGTAAATACGTGTATATATATATAATAGCCCCATTCCGTATGTCTGTATGTCTGTGTGTGTGTGTGTGTGTCTGTCTGCTGATAACGCTCGACTCGCTAAATAATTAAAAAAAAAAACCAGAACGTCGTGCGAGTGAGATTCGAACCCGATATCACCGTTTCGGAACATTGAGCGCTTACGCTGTGATCCAAACTAGATAATATCTTAATAGGCTCGCGACTTTACTAAATTGTTACGTGTTGTATTATAACGCGCCATCCATGCAACAACTATAAAAACTATTAAATACACACATACTCAAATAAAATGATATTCAACGGGCTCACACTAGTAATAATATAATATTGGATGATAAGTTAGATTTTAAGTTACACGGTCAATTTTAATTTAAAAAAAAAGTAGGAATATTATGTCGACGGAAAAGATAATTATCTAAAGAAACTAAAATAATAATTTATAATGTAATTGTCAGACCACATCTTATGTATTGTGATTCATTACACTGAGCAACAAAAAATCACGTTTTTTAAAACCCAGAGCGGAGATTATTAAATTTTTACTACGTTTTACCCACTGAATTCGAATCTGATAATGATTTATTGTTTATATCCTCTCGTTTATGAGATATTCGCGATTTAAAAAATTGGATTTTGCGGTCTATAACTCAAAATATAGTATTGCTGTGCTCAAAGTGAATATTGCAATAAATAGTCAGATATTTTTCCTATTGATTTTGATTTTTTATTGCTTTGAAATACTTATAATTAATTATCTAACGAATTTTTAAAGTCAAAAATATATATTTTTTTTACACATTTTTTCCCCGTGTTATTTGGCGTTTGTTTAGAGAATTTTTTATTTCACCACGTTTATCAGGATTGGTATTCTATCTCAATATTTTTTTATTTTATCAAAACGTACTAGCTTGAGCAGAAAATGATTTTAAATTTTGAGATAAAAGGATTAAATAAAAGGATTTGTATTTTGGTATTCATATTTTTAATAATATGTTACCATCATATTTTAGTAAATTTATCGTGAGAGGAATGGATGTATGTGAATATAATTTAATTATAAAAAAATGTTAGAGTAAATAGAAATAGGAGAAGCATCTTGTACATGGGTGTTTTAGAATATAATAGACTGCCGGATGGAATTAGAAATTCCAAAACTATTGATAAATTCCGCTCCAATCTTCTTGTCGTCCTGTCTGTCTGTCTACATCCACTTGACTCCACACATTCATCTCAATTCATCAGCCCGTGTTCCACTCGGTCTACCTCGCTTTCTTTCACATCCTCTCGGATACCGTTCCAGTATTTCTCACGACCATCTGCCACTTTGGTCACACTTCTCACCCATGTATTTCTTTTGTGATCTCTTCTTGCTATACGAAGCATACTTCTCTGCGTGCACTCGATCCTACGTAGCATTATTCAATTTAGCATCCACGTTTCACATTCATACGTCATAACTGGCAGTACGCATCGGTCGTATGCCTTCTTTTTTAAACATAGCGGAATATTGGATTTAAAAACTATCGCTATATTATATAAATGAGTTATTTTAATAATTTCGTAGTTTTTTTTTTTTACAATATTTTAATGTCACGAAACGCGTATGGGTACAATATATAGTACATGCATACATACATATGTATGTAATGTAATTCACAGTTAATAAATTCTGCCTCGCAAACGTAATAACCGATTCGTCTATCTGTCAATAAACGCCACGTATGTATGTAAGTGCGAATATGTGCGCATCGCTATATTATCTACATGTACATACATACATATGTATTGGGCCTATTGTGACAGATTTGACGAAGCTTAATTAATTAACAATGTACAATGTGGTATACATATATATATATATATATATGTATGTACATACGTCGTGGAAAAGCGCATACAACGGAAATGTTGCGAAAATTTGCGAAAAATGTGCAAACGGCACGTTTACGTGTGCATTTACCACACACGGTTATTTACACGATCAAAATAAATGCACGTGAATTTCATATTTATTATTTACATTGTGCGAACGTGATTTTAGCGGTAAATTGTACGTGATTTCAACGGATCGCGTGGCAAACGTGCTCATCCTCATATTTAACAAGAGTAAACGACTAAATGGATAAGTTGCACGTAAAAATTAAATCTATGTATGTATGTATGTGGTCGGTATTTTTTGGTGTATGCTGTTTTGCGTCTTTATGAGATTCACATCTCTTTGAGTGGCTCAGATTTTACATACATACATACATGCGCTTTGAATTAATTTTGAATTTTACACTTACCACAACATTGTACGCTAAAGACACAACCCTTCGAGTCGTGTTTGGATGGGAAAAAAAATAATAATTAAAACGCAGTCATATTTTGATGTTAACTTTAGTATGTATGTATTACGACATCGAAATATTATATTACGATTGACAGATAAAACAACATTTGGCATAAAAAATGCCAGGTCGTGCTGTCTTATTTAGCAGTTAAAATGTTTTTTGTTTGAAATAGAAAACCAATCTTTATAAAACGTGGTGAAATAAAAAAAAAACTGGCCAAGTAAACGCACAATAGTACGGGGAAAAGATGTGTAAAAGAAAAATATTTTTACTTTTAAAATTAGCTTGATAAATAATTATGAGTATTTTGAAGCAATGAAATATCACAATCAATATAAAAAAAACATCTGACTATTTATTGCAATATTCACTTTGAGCACAGCAATACTATATTTTGAGTTACAGACCGCAAAATCCATTTTTTTAAATCGCGAATATCTCATAAACGAGAGGATATAAACAATAAATCATTATCAGATTCGAATTCAGTGGGTAAAACGTAGTAAAGATTTAATAATTTTCGCTCTGGATTTTAAAAAACGTGATTTTTTGTTGCTCAGTGTTATATGAGTCGCCTAGTTCCAAATCCCGATAAGTCCATAAAACTCACTTGTTCGTAAACGCGATTTTTCCGTCTCATTTATCTCTCATCAACTCATTTAAACTTAATTTTGTTGATATTAAACAAAATATTAAGATTAGAAACATGGACGTATCGTTGTTTGTTTCTAAATATGGCTTTTATCATAGTGCAATTGTCGGTTTATATATAATATATTAGAATACCTTGGATCGTTGAATAGCATTTTTTGCAGAGTGTTAAATAAAAATAATATATAGGTAGTAAAAATAATAAATGGTAAATATGTATGTATGTAAAATGCGGTATGTTTCTATTGAGTGCCATTTAATTGTGCGAAAAACCCTATAGAGTTTTACATCGGAATGTCAAACTGTATTTGCGGAAAATGGGGATGGTTTATTGTTTTCGCCGTCTCTTTTTCCAGAATGCACTGAAGTTTTATTTCAAATAAATATATTGTTTTCGCTGCGTTTTCTACTATTGCGTTTTCTTTTTCGCCTTTTGTTGCAAAAAATATCATATCGAACGGCTGTTTACTTTATTTTATTTAAGACTTCTATTTCCATGCCATTGTTTGCGGTCGCGCTACAATATATGTTCTTAAACCGTACATACTAAAATTCTTCGTTTATTGTATTCAATTGATTTTTAAAATACGCTAGGGGGAGATACGGAAATTTAATTCAACTAAACTGCCGTCCTAATCCCACTTAACCTAACTGACAAAAATTATAAAATGTGTTTTATGGGTTATGGGAGTGTATTCTTGCGATTTTTCATATCAAAATTAATGTATCTTCATCCAAAAGTGACTTTTTTAAACTATTAAATCTAACGTATCTGCATGCGCAGAGAAATACATATGTAGTATCACCAACACTTATCCAATATTTACTTCGGTCACTAGCTTATCACGAAAGATTGAAAAGACTAAATGTCTCCACATTGGAGACGAGGAGATTAAGAGGTGATTTAATTGAAGTATTCAAAATAATTCATGTGAAATTACCAACCTCATTATGTTCAATGAGAACCCTCATCTAAGAGGTCATACTCTTAGACTCCGAAAAAAAAAATCAAATAAGATTGTTAGAGATTCATCCTTTTCAAATAGAGTGGTTGAAGTTTGGAATAGTCATATGTATACATTAATAATGAACAATGAAGTGACGTAACTACTAAAGTATTCATTTTTTTGTTAATTTTTCCTTATAATTATCAAAACACAATAGAAAACAACCTCATGCACTAAAAAAAAGTTTAAATTAATCAGTAATATCTATATGAAGAAAAACACAAATTTAGTAGTCTCTTTCTTTCATTCAAGTCCATTTATGTATCTCGATATTGTTGTTTTGTCAGTTACGTTAAGTGGGCTTAGGACGGCAAACGTCCCGTGTAAATAAAATATTATTTGAAAAATAAAAACACTTGCATATCATAAATACAATATATCACAAACTTAATCAACGTGCGCCTATTTTATCGTGGGTAATCTTACCCATCAGATCGGTTTCCTTTTGCTTTATTGTTATCAAAAAAATTAAACGAGCGGCACTTTGCGGCAACGTGTGTTTATTTTAAAATGTACTGGTAATCATTTTTCGACGAGGATAAATTTTTCGATGAATTAGATGCATCTGTCGCAGCGTGCGTTTCGGAAAATGTACACTTTTAATATTTTGATGCGCTGCACGCGAACGGATTAACATTCGTGATGTTTAAATAAGCCGTTAACGGTGCTTTTAAACACGTCGAACATTAAAACCGCACAATTTCACAGTAAATAAAGCTTCACACCGTCACTCACCGAAATGCCACCATAATATAACATCTGTGTAATAAAATTACGCGAAAAACACCCCTAATATGTCAACGAACCTTTCGCTTTTTAAATATTTAATAAAAATAATCAATAGGCACATGCAACTGCATTTCAAATGTGAATTAACCTCACGACATAACCTCACGAAGCTATTTTCACAAAGTTTCTTCAGCCACTATTATACTGCGTCGTTGCGATTTACGATTTGTGTCAACTTCTTACTTGTGTCTTAACTTTGTGCCTTAGAATAGTAAGCGGCTTAACTCAATCCCATTGGAAATTTGACGTTCCAATTTCAAACACACTCGTAACATCTCATATGCAAATTCTATCAAATGTATGTACCTATCTACTCTGGCACTGTTAATTCAAGTGAACTTCCGGTTTTAGCTGCAGTTACGTCTTCATTTAATATATGCAGGGCGGGGGTTAGAGGATGTTACTACATACATACATATATATGTATGTATAGATGCACCAATCAAAAGAGCATACTGCGTCTTTTTTTTAATTGTGTACAATTATTTTTTTTCCCAAATCCCACTTCCCAAAACTTATACTGGAAGCTTTATTACCCGGCTTTGCCCCGGGGTGTAATTAATATAATGTAATATAGTGTTTGTTTAGTAAATTATTTTGGGAGCCCAAAAAAGGGGCCGCCGGGGCAGGAGGGGGGGTCTGACGCTATGACGTCACTATAGGATTTTTCGAGTTTTTTTTGATTTTTTCAACTTTTGATACCCCCTAAAGCCATTCCGGCCCTCAAACCATCCCCCAGACGTCCCTCAAGCCCCGGCGGCCCCCTTTTTGAACTCTCTCAAGCCATGCCGGCCCACCACCACCCCCCAGAACCCCCTCAAGCCCCGGCGGCCCCTTCAATGGGCTCCCTAAAAGCTATGCCGGCCCCTTACTACCCCCAAACCCTCATTCTTACCCCGGCGGCCTTTTTTTTGAACTCCCGAAAAGCAATGTCGGCCCCTTACCCACCCACCAGACCACCCTCCTACCCCGGCGGCCCTTTTTTTGGACTCCCGAAAAGCAATGCCGGCCCCTTACCAACCCCCAAACCCTCCTTCTTACCCCGGCAGTCCCTTTTTTGGACTCCCGAAAAGCAATGTCGGCCCCTTACCACCCCACCAGACCACCCTCCTGCGCCGGCGGCCCCTTTTTGGGCTCCCGAAACACTATCTGCTTAAATCTACTTAAATCTGCCGAAAACATCTACTATCGTGTGTACTTCGTCGTTTCTATTAATCGCACCCGAGCAACGCCTGGTAATTGACGAATGACCCATACGTATGTACATACAAACTTTAGTGTTTTATATATTAGAATGTTTATATCTAGCGTGTCCCATTTGTGACACAAAAAACATACCGCAGACATAATTTTAAAGTTTTTCTTACTCTCCGAAGCATACGACCAATGCCAGTTATGACGTATGAATGTGATACTTCGAGAATACTAAGTAAGATCCAATGCACACAGAATAGCATGTATGCTTGGTATAACAAGAAGAGATAGTAAGTGGAATACATGGGTAAGAAGTATGACCAATGTGGCAGACACAGCAGAACGTGTGAAAAAGTTGAAGTGGAAGAATGGATGGACGCGAGAAATACTGAATGTGTCGTGTCAAGTGGATGCAGACAGACAGATTGGATAGGCCTTCATCCAGCAGTGGATGGGTGAACGGTTGAAAATGATAATTAACAATATATGTAATTAAAATACTGACCGTACTTTTGTAATTGCAAGCCGTACCTTTCTTCAAAATTTTATACAATTGACACTGTGGCTTTACGTCATTTAAACATTAGACGTTATATGGCAGTGGTGCACAACCTATTTGATAAAAGGGCCAATTTATCCATCTTCTAATATTGTTCACGAGCCGCACAAAATCTCCTTTCAAAAGATTCTTGAATTCGGATGATGTGACAAGCATACTTTTAGCTGGAATCAATGCCATGTAAGGTTATAACAAGATATTTTCTCTCAGCTGTGAATGAAACAACTTAAGTTTTTCCTGGAAGTCTGAGATGTGATGATTTTTCCCTTGCAATCGAAGATTCAGATCATTAAGGTGTGTTGTAATATTTGTCAGAAATGCTAAGTCACATCTTCCAAAATATTGATAGACTTTTGTGTAAAAAATAGTGGTACTAAATAAAAATAATAATAAAACGGCACTGTATGATCTTCTATTAGTGACGATTCAGATTATGTATCTACATATGTACATACATATATTCCTTTGCTACTGCATAATTAGTTAACACATCAAACATAGAACTTTTTATATGCAATAAAGTACTTGTCATTTTGGACCGCACGTGTTCTAATAAATACATACATATATAGGAATTTTAAACTGAAAAAAGCCAATTTACCGTAAAATAATAAAATATGCATTGTTTTTAACGCGAATCTCGCGCGTCAAATAAATTTGTGCCTTATTTTCCACCTGTTACTTTTAAACGAAAAAAAAATATAGACAATTAAAGCTGCACTCCGTAAGCCTCACCTCTATTTATTTATTTATTTATATAATATAGCAGCTTAAGCTAATTAATAATCGAAATGCTTGCGTTTGGAAAAGTTGCTCTATGGGTATACAAAATTAACGGTGTAATTTGTATTTTTTTGATATTTTAACTAATTATACTGCTCCAATGGATTTTATTTGATTTGAAACAATGCAAACAAGTAATACATACATATATGTATTTCAATTACTAATTAAGAACAAAAAACCATACCATCATCCCACAAGAAAAACTTAAAAATAATCTAAATACTACAAGTAGGGGAAAATCTTATCTGAAGTAAAATGATTATTTATGTATTATGTACTTCTTGATCGGCAATAGCTTGTAAAATAGTCTCTTCATCTATGAATTTGTTGTAAGGAGACTCTGTTACATCTTTCCAATTTATAATATTTATTTATTTATTTATATAATACAGTAGCTTAAGCTAATTATATAATCCTTAACTAAGCACCTGTACAGAGACTGTCAGGAATTTTTCAATAGTTTTGGAACTACTAATAATTCCATCCGGCAGTCTATTATACTACAAAACACCTCTGTACAAGATGCTTCTCCTATTTCTATTTATTTTAACATTTTTTTATAATTAAATTATTTCTATTCCTTAAATTATATTCACATACATCCATTGCTCTCACAATAAATTTACTCAAATATGATGGCAACATATTATTATCTAACTTAAATATACATAAATACGAACATACAAATCCTCAAAGTATCATTCACATTCAACCAATCTGATTCAATCGTCATCTTTTTTTATACTAGCATACCTATCCGCATTTAAAATACATCTCTATTTTGTAATATTTGTAATCGATCTCTAGTTGACTTATCTAACATTATATGTATATAATAGCCGAAATCCGTATGTCTGTCTGTGTATGTGTCTGTCTGCTGATAACGCTCGCCTCGTTAAATAATTTAAAAAAACCAGAACGTCGCACGAGTGGGATTTGAACCCGGTATCGCTGATTCGGAACAGAGCGCTTACGCGGTGAGCCAAACCAGATGATAATCGGCATAGGCTTCAACGTGACTATTTATATAATAAATAAATAGGCTCGCGACTTTGCTAAATTGTTACGTTGTTGTATTATAACGCGCATTGTTCCATAGATGTTCCAACAACTATAAAAACTTTTATTTTTCAGTACCGGCGATGAGAACGCTCCGTTGATATTCAACGGGCTTACACTAGTTATATATGTAATAGCCGAAATCTGTCTGTCTGTCTGCCTGTCTGCTGATCACGCTCGCTGAGGAAAAATTATAAAAAAAAAACCACTAGAACGAGTGGGGGATCGCACCCACGACCTTAAGCTCGAGAGTCATCACGCTAACGCTATACTCTATCGCCCTTGGTCGGTTTAGTCCTTTTTTTTTTAAACATATCGTGACTCGGCTTTATTTACAAAAGGGATCGTGATTCTGCTAATAATACATAGATGGCACTATAGAAACTATTATTCTTTTTTGTTTTTTTGATTTTTACAAAATTATATAATAATTAATAATTATTTTTTTGAGTGGGTATCGAAAGCGTTCAATTAGTGGGGATTGCTATAGTACATAGATGGTGCTATAAAAACAATTTTTTATTGTTTTTGTTTTTTCGATCAATTAGTGGGGATCTCTATTAAAAAAGCGCTTTACGATATTTAAAATTCAGCGGGCGTTGATATTCAACGGGCTTACGCTAGTATTTAATAATGAACCACAATATGTACATAAAATGAGGTCTGACAATATTACATTATATATTATTATTTTAGTTTCTTTAGCCGACATAATATTCCTACCTCTGGGATTGAAGAGCACCTTATATAACACTGTATATTAAATTTAGTTGCACTTCCGCTGTAATATGCCAGGTGAAGTGCTGAGTGATGCACGATGCACATTGTATAGAGAATAAATACATACATATATAGGCAATGTGAATTCGAGTAGCATTAGATTTGGCTTTTGAGTTTTCCGGTGCACTCGATTGCAGTACCTACATATATATAAATATATATATACATATACATACATATACAACTTTTGACGTGTTGAGAAGCACAGGACTCGCAGCTGGCAAAATGCATGTACGTATGTACGTATGCAATGTACATATGTACATACATATATACGTACATATGTACTTATGTCACCCCGCAAGCGACGAGCTGCAAAATACATTCAAATCGCATTATCCACGTTGCGATGGTTCCGTATTACAATTTCGAATTTCACAAATGCGAAACGTTTCGCCATTACACTTTAAACGCGATGCATTTTGATTGGCTACCAGAGTGGTTCATTTTACGCTCGAAATGATACACTCTCTGTCACTTTCGAGAGAGTTATCATAACTTTAAGAGAGAGAGTTAACTATAAGTAATTAAACTGTGTTAAATAGTACCCCGGTGATCTTTGACGTACAACAACTCAAACTAAAAATGTTTACACAGTTATATTCTCTCATCGTACGGGTGATTTTGTGTATGCGGGTAAGGCTGATATTACATTCAGCAACAAAACGGAACACCAGGTAAGTATTACGATGTATTAGACGATGCGATTCTGGGTTGCTTGAAAATTTCTTGGAAGTCAATGTTCGCCGAAAAAAATCTTCACCAAAAACCCTTTTCTGACCTTTTTTTACATCGTCGTACTCAATTTTGTCAACACAACGCAACGTCAACGCAATTGTTTCGAAAACAATGAAATTCAGAAAGAAATACGAGAGGTTGAATTTTATGTATTTTCTACGTCTACATAGAGTACCTAGTTTCGTATAGATTTTTTTTTTTGTATGAAGATTATGGGATGAGCAGGTAGCTTGGTAGCTTGAAAAGTGGTGCAATGTAATAAGATGCTCGCCACCGCCAAAAAAAATCTGGTGCTGGTTTTGTTGCTCAATGTAATATCGCTCTAACGCCTGGTAATTATATGTACTTGCACATTAGGGTGGATTGAAATTTTTTTTGACAATCAAAACGCTTGGTCTTGGTATAGTTACACCGTGGCTATACAAAACAAACGGTATAATTATTTTTTCGCATATTTTAATTATTTATACCGCCCCAAAGGGGTCAACAATTTAGAAATTGCGTGAAAATAATAGATATGAAATTTCAACTTGATAGACTTGTTAGTTTCGGAGAAAACACACACACATAAGTACACAGACACGCAGACATTTTCCAGAAATCATGAAAACGTGATCACTTGATCCAAATCAGTCAAAATTTCGAGGTCGAATTTTCGCACGATCACAATACTTTGTCCGATTAGGATAAAGTAAAAATATGCGGTGCGGTGTTAAAACGCAGATTAAATGCATTGCTTGTCGTTTATTTGATTTAAGACAATGCAAATGAGCAACACACACGTTTAAATTACTAATTAAGTGCAAAAATCAAAGAAAAAATCATGTATGTTACTAGGGGTAATATTTTTTTTTTGTGTTAAAAATAGGCATTATTTTTCGTTATTCGAATCTCATTTTTATGAAACCATCTCATTATAAGGGTCTACAAATAGTAGCAGAGTCTTTATCCGAGGTAAAATGACTATTTATTACTTTTTGTTAGGCGATAGCTTATGAATTTGTTGTGATGAGACTATATTACCTCTGCAAATGTATAATATTGCCACAATATGCTTCAGAAAGTTGGCAGTCAGTAAATTCAGTTGCGAAAAATGTTAAAAGCCCTCAGATAAAGATTTTTTCTTGCCACACTCAAGCTACACATTGAAAGTAGCGACAGAAGTCTCTGCTACTATTTGTAGACCCTTACAGTGAGATGGTTTCATAAAAATGCGATTCGAATAACGAAAAATAATGTCTATTTTTAACACAAAAGAAATGTGCTATTTTTAAGTTTTTCTTGTGGGATTCTAGTATGACTTTTTCTTTGTATTTTGCTCTTAATTAATAACTGAAAAATATTTATTTCTCGTTTGCACTGTCTTAAATCAAATTAATTAAAAAAAAAAAATGTATTTTATCTGCGTTTTAATACCGCCATATGAACCTTCCACTTTTAGCTAAAAACAAAATTTCTTTTAAATTTTTAACTCCATTGGGGAATTATAAAGAGTTAAAACATCAAAAAAATAATAACAACGTTTGCTTTGTATACACATTGAGCAATTGTTCCAAACCCAAGCATTTCAATTATCAAAAAAAATATATATTTCGCTCCACCTAATATTTATATATATTTCCCAATATTCAAGCAGCTTGGGGCAATGTACTAAACATTAATATTTTTAAGAGATATTTTTCAGTTATGATGGGTATGTGATTACGAAAAAAAATTGTCTTCATACAAGATCGCTCCACCCTATTGCACATTATCTTATATTTTTTTCATCATTTCTAACAACCAAACTAAACCAAATGCGGCTGTTACGATGGAGCATTGGATTCATCTAAAGATTTCTCGACGGATTGCAGTTGACAACATTTAGATATACATATATTAGTTAGTACATAAACCCAGATCGGACGTCGCCTGTTAGAATTTGCCAATTTATGTAAATTGGTTGTTGAGACCGGTCCATACGGAAATTAGCACTACCTACCGATTCGTTGACAAGCCGAGTAAATAGCTCAGTGGTTAAAGCGTGGGTCTCTTCAGTGAAGGTACGAGGTTCGTTATCAACCTTAAATATCATCATTGGAAAAATCGAGATATATGTAAATAAAATCCAGATCAACAATCTCCTGCTAGAATTTGTCAATTTATCTGAATTAGTTTTGAGACCAAAGCAATGTTCGTTCCTTCTATTCCTTAGTGCAGCGGTTCTCAACCGCGAAATATTTAACCCTAATATGTACTTAAAGATATCGTGTGGTGTTCCAAGCTAGCCGATATCTTTAATAGGCTTAATTTGTAAAACATGCAAACCCGAAAATAAACAATATTACATAGCAGCCAGTGATAAATTGAATAGTTGAAAATTGTTAATTGAAAGCCTCGGTAAATTTTTTTTTAAATAACTTTATCTACATATGAGTCGCCTAGTTCCAAATCCCGATAAGTCCATAAAACTCACGTGTTCGCAAACGCGGTTTTTCTGCTACAGACTTATTTGCTTGATGGCGTTTAAACTCATTTAAACTTAATTTTGTTGATATTAAACAAAATATTGTGATTAGATACGTGGACTTATCGTTGTTTGTTTCTAAATATGGCTTTTATCAGCTTTTATCATAGTGCAATTGTCGGTGTTTGGAACTAACACTGATTTTCAATATTTTTTTACGGCGCACTTGGCGGTATTTGGAATTATTCAAGTATAAGGCATCGTTTTTAACACATTCTTAGAACCAGAAAATATTTTATTCTCGTTTTTTATATATTGTGAACTTATCGGGATTTGGAACTAGGCGACTCATATGTACAAATGAAGGCGCTTGGATAATAAAATAATACATACATCTATCAATAAAGTCATGAATTGATGGCCACACCCGATTTTTTTTTTTTACGTTTATTTTTTTAATGTGTTAACATTATAATTTTTTAACTTGGCCGTTGTTGTTGTTGTTTATTTATTAATATATTTTGATAAGGCAAGTTTAAAAGCAACTAGTCACGGAAGAGAATAATGCGGGTGTAGTCCGACACGCTACAATGCGGCGCCTACACCAGCTTTTCCATACGTTGCCTCGCTCATAGGTTTTTCCGCATTTTCCTATACCTTTTTCCAACTGTATATACATACATTTTTTGTCAATCTGATCTTGACAATTCAATTAAATTCATTCGCTCATTTTTCAACGGGTGCAATTTCCGGGACACTCTTTTTCGTAAAAATTTATAGTAGCAATATTATGTCGGCTCAGAAAATTATTATCTTAAGAAATTAAAATAATAATATATAATGTAATTGTCAGACCTCGTTTATGTAATGCGGTTCATTATTAAATATGTCAGATAAGTCAACTAGAGATCGATTACAAATATTACAAAATAGAGGTATGAGATGTATTTTAAATGCGGATAGGTATGCTAGTATAAAAAAGATGACGATTGAATCAGATTGATTGAATGTGAATGATACTTTGAGGATTTGTAGATTCATATTTACATTTAAGTTAGATAATAATATGTTACCATCATATTTGAGTAAATTTATTGTGAGAGGAATGGATGTATGTGAATATAATTTAAGGAATAGAAATAATTTAATAATAAAAAATGTTAAAATAAATGAAAATAGGGGAAGCATCTTGTACAGAGGTGTTTTGGAGTATAACAGACTGCCGGATGGAATTAGAAGTTCCAAAACTATTGAAAAGTTTCTGGCAGTCTTAAAAAAACATCTCTATACATGTACTTAGTTAAGGATTATATAATTAGCTTAAGCTACTGTATTGTATAAATAAATAAATAACTCGAAGTGATAAAAGACACTCGTAATAATATTATACATACGTCCAGTGAAAAACAGACGCATCCAGCAAAATTCACAAACCACGTGTAATATAACCATATAAACGTGCATGAGGTTTACTCGTAAATTAATTAACGTCTGTCTTTTACGTACACGTTTCCACGTCAATTTTCACACCCAGCCTAATGTGCTAAACGTCAGATTGCAACGTGTCAATTTTCAAATTATATACTTCGAGATAACTGCGGTGAATTGCATAACTGATTCAGAATCCAATTAGCGAATCTAAGCGTACCAACATGTAAAAAGCGGTCTGAAAATCAATTATGAACTTAAAATGATTTCCATCAAATTTCCTCCCCTTTTCCATTCAATTACCACTCTTCAGTGAAAAAAATAGACAGGGGATATTAAACTTTCAGATTATTCAAAGGCTATAGTATGTATATTTGAAAAATCGTTAACGACCATTGAATCCTATTGCTGTTTTATATACATACATACATACCACACATATGTATATTAATTGAGTTAATGTTTCGGAGAGGATTATACACTAAACATTGTGCACTTTTTTTCGAAAACTCCAGTTTCCACGTCTAAAAATCTTAAAAAGGGAAAAACTATATTACAGAATATATGAGTCGCCTAGTTCCAAATCCCGATAAGTCCATAAAACTCACTTGTTCGCAAACGCGGGTTTTCTGCTACAGACTTATTTGCTTGATGGCGTTTAAACTCATTTAAACTTAATTTTGTTGATATTAAACAAAATATTGAGATTAGAAACGTTGACTTATCGTTGTTTGTTTCTAAATATGGCTTTTATCACAGTGCAATTGTCAGTTTTTGGAACTAACACTGATTTTCAATAATTTTTTACGGCGCACTTGGCGGTATTTGGAATAATTCAAGTATAAGGCATCGTTTGAAAACATACTAAGAACCGGAAAATATTTTATCCTCGTTTTTTATACATACATATATTGTGGACTTATCGGGATTTGGAACTAGGCGACTCATATGTACATAGATGTGTTATAATTATTATAACATTCAAATAAATCTACACCGTGGTTTGTCATTGTGGCTAAAAGGATAAAGTTTACAATTAACCACGCCCAATCGAAAACTGCAGCCGCAAATAATTAATTAAAATTGCACAGCATTGAAATAAATAGAAATTTACTGGTGCATTCGAAAAATTTGCATCTGCACAATAATCACACAACAAAATCACTTCATGTCCATAGTATTTATTTCCTGCGTTCTTTTTTTTATTATTATTTTTTTTTTTGCAATTCAACTCTAGTGTTTGGTGAAAAATTATTAACAATGCGTTGAAAGTGTGTACCATTCGAGTGCCCTTTATGTTTGAAACCTATTTTTGTACAACGAGCTACATACATACATACATACATGTGTATTGTATGTGTATTATATTGTATTTATTTCTCTCTCTCGTCTGCACACGCAAACCGAACACAAATATATTGCGTATTATCATCATTAGACGTTCGCTTTAGAAATTCCTGTGCTGTGTATTTTTTTTTTTTAATTTATTTTCCACTCTCTCGGTGGTAGCTACAAGTATGATGAACACAATTGAAAATTTACACAGGAAAATATCACTATTGAGTGCTACAAAAGTTTACACTTTCATTAGCGAGTACGCAATTGTGGAAAATGAATACGACAAATACGTGTGTTGGCAAAATTATTTTAAATTAAATTAAATGTATTGTTCTTTGTACAATATTTCAAACAACCGTCTCTCAAAGTGTGCATTGAACGATCCATTTTTGAAATACCATATTGTACTATTTCAAACAACCAGAATTCCTTTGTCTGGCACGGCTGAATTGAGAGAGATTGTTGAACTATACATAGGAGCTTATATGTATGTATGTAGAACCCATAGGAGCTTAAATGCATTGTGTATAATAATTAATATCGGATTTCATCTGTAACATACCATGTATGTAGGTGTCTACGTCAATATACATTGAATGTACGTATGTATGTGTGTAGACCACATCCACCGAATATTATCCCCTCGGTATTTATGTCTATTTTATCTATTTGTAAAGTCCTGCAAGTGGTGTTTGCAAAAAGTAAACATAGATACCTGTGTAAAATGCGCGTCTAGACAAAAACACAAACGCAGGGTCGACGAGTGATCGCTCTGTGGTGAAAAACGTAATAAAAAAATAATTGGAAAAAGGGGTCCGTTTTATTATATGTACGTACATGTATGTACATTTATCTCAACGCAACGGTTGATTTCCCGGCAAAAGTGGGTAATTATTTATTGAAACGTGTACTTTGACTTTGTAATTGGCCAGAATTAAATCACCGCGATTGTGAATGATTGGATTGATACAAAGCAACAAACCAAAACGACATGGCCGAATGAAACGATCGATATCCTTTCGAAGCCCAACAAATCTCACAACCGCAACTGCAATCTCGACATATTCATAAAGGAAAGAAAAGGAAAAAAAAAAGCTTACTCCCATACGTGCACTCGATTATTACTTGTATTTATATGAATAAAAATCGTCACTGTAGCAACTGAACAAGTCGTGCATGTCAGTCAGTACATGAGAATATGGATATTATTATATACTAGCTGACCCGGCATGCGTTGAAATGCCCGTTCCCGTTCCCGATCCCGATCCCGATCCGTTCCCGTTCCTAGTACGTTATCTGACGCGTGAGTAGGCCCGTTCCTGTTCCCGTTCCCGTTTTTTACCGATTCCAGATCCCGGTCCCGTTCCCGATCCTGATCCCGTTCCCGATCCCGATCCCGTTCCCGTTCCTAGTACGTTATCTGACGCATGAGCAGGCCCGTTCCCGTTTTATCCCGATTTTTTTTCACATGAACCATCCCCGGCATGATCACAATAAGTCCTGAAAGTTTCATCGCGATCGGTTGAGTGGTTTAGGAGCCTATAAGAGACAGACAAACAGACAAACAGACATTCATTTTTATATATATAGAAGATATAATAGCCGAAATCCGTCTGTCTGCTGATAACTTGATTGCATTCGATAGCTAAACTTTAAAATTAAATGTTTTTACTCTGAAATTTTTTGAATTTAACTGCACGCTTGCGTTTTAGCTTTAGTTGTGCATATTAAATGTATGGCTTAATTACATTCAATCCTTTGTATGTTTAGAAAGGGTACAAAGAAGGATAACAAAAATGCCACCTGAACTTCGATCACTATCCTATAACGAAAGGTTGATGAAAACGAGTCTCACATCTTTGGAGACGAGAAGATTAAGGGACTTTCTAATAGAAGTGTATAAAATAATTATATATGTATGTATATAATGACCTTATTCCGTCTGTCTGCCTGTGTGTGTCTGTCTGTCTGCTGATAATATAAAAAAATAAAAAATCAGATTTTTTTAATTATTTACCGAGACGAGCGTTATCAGCAGACAGACACACAGACAGACGGTATAGGGCTATTATTATGTATATATATATATATATATATATATATATATATATGACTAGTGTAAGCGCATTGAATATCGACGGAGCATTCTCATCACCCGTACTAAAAAATTATATTAAATTTAATAGTTTTTATAGTTGTTGCATCTGTGCGACCAAGCGCCATCTATGGCGCGTTATATCTTTAACAACGTAACAATTTAGCAATGTCGCGAACCCTTTAAGAATAAATATTGGCCAATTATAACACGTCCGTCGTCGCTTTGGAAGATAGTGGATAGATACTCTAAATATTGTATTATTTGTATATAAAAAAAATTTCTCATATTACCCACACTTTTTGTTGAGCACACAATTATGCCATTTTTCAAATAAATACGACTGTTACTAAAAAAACTATGATCTCAATCTGAGAAACGTCAGAATATATCAATGCCAATTAAATTCCTCGTCTTTTGATGTATATTTGATTGAAATTGGTTTAAAACTGAATTAAATATGAATAACAAAGTGGGGGTCCATATTACCATATTCTCCACCACCAATTATAAAACTTAAATAATGAAAAATTTTCGTATATTCGTAAAAAAATTCTCGGTATACATATGTACATACATCATAATTACAAAAAATCAGTGTTAATTTTAAGGCTGTAATATTCTGTAAAAGAAATAAACTTTCAAACGATGTATGCATGTACTATGTATCAAATACAACTATCGTATGTATGTATGTACGTAGATTGGTTACAAAAATCCAAACTACAATACATATGTAGGTGCAATGAGTATGTGTCTTCTTTTTTGGGCAATTTTATTGCACTTGTGCAAAAAATCGACAAACTACCATTCGGCAAAGACGAGTTGTGTACGTGTGTTGGCACATGATTGACATGCTTAACTCGATATCGGCAATTTGTGAAAAATGTACAATGCGGGCGCAATATATTCCAGGTGTGGCCAATCTGACTAATAATACGTCATAATATAATAATAATAACTCATAATGTGATTTTTTTAGGTTATAAGTGTACAAATGCATTATATGTACGTAGTTTCCTTTTGTCGTCTGGAGAGGAAAGACAGTGAAGGGATCAACAATTATTGCGTAGATAAGGAGGCATTTTTTTGGTGGTGCCAATTTTTTGGTCTCACAACTGAGAGATCTGGACATCCAATGTCTTACCAATTATGATATTTATGGTTTAAAACAGTCGATACAATTATTCAGCATACGGAGAGACCAACGTAACGCTCTAACCCAGAATAAAACTCTAAAGCCGTGTACACATTAGCGAACATGAGCGTGTAATGTGATGCTCGCTAATGTGGACGCCATGTACACACTTGCCGTGCAACCAACTGCGAACGACCCGAGCAAAGTATGCTCGCGAACACATTTACAAAATTTGTTGCATTATACGCTCCTGTTCGCTAATAAGTACGCGACTTTAGAAATGAGACTTGCCACGGTGTTAGAAAAATGTCAGAGGCAAATTGCTCACGCTCCTGTACTTTTTTTTGTGATAATTTTTGATTTAAAGTGGTGGATGCCTTTTTTACAGATACATACATATATCACAACTGTTACGAACGAGTACTCACACTGGTGACACATCTAAAGTCAGCTGTGCCATTTTCTAACACTGCAACAAGCCCCGCCTCTTGGAATTGCATAGGTGGTGTAACCACTGCGCCATCGCCTGGCAAATAATTCTAATGCCGGAACTTCACATGCGGCGAGCGCTGACGAGCAATCGCTCGCGTCCACGTGTGTGTGGGAGGTCGCTCGCGCTTGTTCGCGTTTAGGCTAACGCACTGAACGAATGATGACGGACGTGCCCCCCACACATTCAGTCACTTCCGAATGCTCGTCGGCATTCGACGACGTCACCCAAGGCCAACGGTTGGCGAACATTCGCGCGAATGTGAAGTGGCGGCATAGAGGAGTTTAAATCCCAAAGCTGGGTCCCCCACCGGCGAACACGACAGCGCCCACAAAATAACGTCCACGCCAATAATAATTCGCCTTCGCCTACGCCGGTCGGTTCGCCAATGTGGACCCACCTTAATGCCGGCACTTCATATTGGACGAGCGGTGGCGAGCGCCAAGGTGTGAGTATGTCGCTCCAACATTTGCGCAAAACTTGAGCGAAGGTGAAAAAGGCAAGATGGCGGACCATTCCCCACACACCGGACCCCTCCCGTGTTGTATGTGCCTTTAGTGTGTAATCATGTGGACCAATTCAATTTCCACCAAGAACCCGCGATATGGGATCCAAAACACCGACGCCGCTATGACACTAGAGTGGCACCACTGGCGATACGACTGCAGCGCTCTGGACGGGCGAGCAAGCGGCAGCTGACCACAACGCTAAGGCCAACATTTCACGAACATTCGCGCCGTGGTGAAGTGGCGGCATTACAATTATTAAATTGTTAATTTAATAGAATGCGGCTCGTACATTGGCAGAGGTTGCCCGCCCCTGGTATATTCCCTTTACGGATGAAATTCTATTTAAATTTTGCCGTTTTTATTCGCGCGAATGCAGCTTTGAAAGCTGTAAAAGTCGACATCGACAGTGGATAAAAAGAGCTGTCATAAAGCGTGCATGCATTTCGGGAAGGATATGTTTTTTACCTGTCCTACCTGCGGGAGACCGTCGCACTGTGACTCCCGACATAGCAAGCCATGATGTGCTCCCCTTTAGGTACTCCCCTTTAGGTACTCTCCTTTAGGTAAGGTACTCCCCTCGCCGAGCTGCCTTCGATGCCTCCCTGCCCTCACTTCGGTCGAACATTCAAAATAAAAATATTTCTAAAACACTCCACTTACTCCGTGGCGTGCACTCACTCACATAATATTATATAATATATGTATCCCCCTATGTATGTATGTATGTATGTATATCTACATACATAGGTATTTAATATCAATATGTCAAAATCATATTCAACCGTTTTTATACTACAGGTACATAATTGACGACCTCAAAGCACAAGGGTGACATGTTTATGAGTTATATATAAATACAACTTGGTTCCTATATAACACTGAGCAACAACAAAAAAATACCCAGAGCGGAGATTGGTCAATATTTACTAAGTTTGACCCGCTGAATTCGAATCCGATAATGATTTTTGTTGATATACTCTCGTTTATGAGATATTCGTGATTTAAAAAATGGCTGTTGCGGTCTATAACTCAAAATATAGTATCGCTGTGCTCAAAGTGAGTATTGAAATCAATAGTCGGATATTTTTCCTATTGATTGTGATTTTTTATCGCTTTGAAATACTTATAATTAATTGTCTAGCAAATTTTTAAAGTCAAAAATATAATTTTTTTTCCCGTATTATTTGGCAAGTTTTTTTATTTCACCACGGATTGGTTTTCTATCGTTTTTTCAATATTTTTTATTTTATCGGAAAATGATTTTAAACTACGTTATGATATGTTACCGGCGGCGCGCTTATATGTATACATATATATTTTTGACTTTAAAAATTCGCTAGATAATTAATTATAAGTATTTCAAAGCAATAAAAAATCACAATCAATAGGAAAAATATCTGACTATTGATTTCAATACTCAATTTGAGCACAACAATACTATATTTTGAGTTATAGACCGCAAAAGCCAAAAAAAATGGCTTACACTAGTCACAGAGTATTCCTAGACAGACGTTAGTTCCTACTAATATTCTTGAAGCACACAAGTGACAAGAGTGTAATTTGTAACTATGAAATTTAAAATTGCTACACCGAATAATTTACTATTTTGAACATGTCACCTTTGTGCACTTAGGACGCGATATCTATGCAATGACAGCTGTGTGTGTGTGTGTGTGTGTGTGTGTGTGTGTGTGTGTGTGTGTGTGAACTCTCTAAAGCCACCACAGTGGATAAACAACTCATGAAACGCTATGCTCTTTAGTCTTGACGTTGCGGATTGTGGCACACACACACACACACACACACACAAGCGAAGCAAGTAGACGCCTTGTTTAAATAACTAACGATGACGTGGAAAACATCACGTATTGTTAATTCGCTCGACACGAATTAGTGATTAAAATATGCCCGTTGGATCTGCTTTTTAAAATATTAACTCTAATCTAAACACAAAAAATAAGAGTCGGTGTAACAATGTGCTTTATTGTGTTTTGCGATTGCGTTTGATTTCAATAAGTGCATTATTAATGTTTTTTATACGAAAAAAATCAACCATATTATACGACACGGTGGTTGAGAAGACTTTAGACATACATACAAACATACAACAGAGTTTTAGAGTATGTTACGTGAAAACTGTGTACATAGCTTACCATCTTAGCGTCCGGAAACACTAAAAGGTTGCGAAGCTCTGAACTGACAACACGTACAACGTTCGCTTTACACATACATATATATGTATGTATGTATATCAGTGCTCGAAATGGAAATTTTCACGAATGGGAGCGCTCGATAATTTTCAAAAAATATCAAACGACCTTTTTTTTTTTAATTATGTATATGTATGTACATAGATACATATGTATGTATATATTTATCGAAATGCAAAATCTTACCGAGATTAATACCGTTTAATGTCTGTAAGTCAACATCAACAGGTAGGTCTGAAAATGGCCTCTGATTTTTTACTATCCTATATACTATATAGGATAGTAAAAAAAATATATTGGCATTCTGACTGTTTTGTACAAATTTATACATTTCATTATTATTGGCCGATTTTATTATAGTGAGATATTTAACCCATTGTTGTGGTGGTTGCCGTACAACACGACAATTCAAAGAAAGATATCGTAAATCATTAAAATGAACGATGGCTCGAAAAGGCACGTTGCAGTTCGAAATGCCGATTGCCGGCTATAAAGTCATTAAACTTTTAGCGCAAAGCCGACATAGAATCTAAAAACCCTCGGAATTTAATATAATTCTAAATGTTATCTTCAAGTAACGCGTGCACCCAACTTTTTCAAATCATAATAATATTTTAAATGGCTTTGTCGGAATTGAAATGTAAATAATGTAACTTCCAGTCGAAGATTGTGATTTAGGAGTCATAAATGTAAAAAAAAAAAAATTTTTCGGCAATAATTATTGAAAGAGCACGGAAATTTTGGTTTTTTACAAAAGGGAACGCTACATTTTCAAATTTCACGAAAGGGAACGCCCGCTCCTTGCCGCTCCCGCAGAATTCGAGCACTGAATGTATATAGCTACAATTTCTGTTCGTATGTGTATTACTTGATAGTTGATTTTACTAAACTTATTACCCATCAAAGTAAAGTACTACGTAAGCTTCCAGTGCACGCGCTATTGATTTATTTTAACGTCACTAGCTGCACAGAGTACCCGGCGTTGCCCGCGACCGACATTCATTTCCACCAGTTTAATATAAATATTGGACTAATTTTTTTCAAACACGCTGTATAGGAACTTGTCTATTGACTGGGCCACTTCGTCACCCGCGTGTTATTCCAAGCATTCGAAACTTAAGATAACGAGCTAGGAACTTTTGTAATACTCCCCCAAAACGTGTTTATATTTAGACACGTGAGCGTGTGGAAAACGTACGCTCCAAAAAGTATATAAAAATTGAACAAATACGTACGACGACCATTGTAATATTTTTCTATTATATATTGTACATACACAAGTACGCATTTGATACACCTGTAATTGTGCATGTACATCAATGTAGATATGATTAAATAAATTGGCATTGTATGCATCGAATCGGCGGAAATGCAGTTTTGTTCGCGTTTATAATGACATCGCGTAATATGCTTTATGAAATACCAACTGTTTTCATACGAATTCAGTGGAAAACGTTGATGGGTTTACTGGTGACCGGAAAATGGCTTTTCATTGTACGTAAGCACACAATACTTTATCTCTCTGTGCCACTGAAATGGATCGTAATTAAATTTTCATTGTGTGTACATACATACATACAATATGCTTTGAAATTTATCGATATGAAATGATGTTAAAATCAAACTAAGCATTTAGATATTTCTGTAAGCCAGTAAGCGCACACATCAATTAAATGCAGTTTTAATAATAATTTGCATATTGTATGTATGTATAAAAAATTCGTTTCTCTCATTAAAAAATTGCTTCCGTGTTTCATTAGAGACGATGCTCGTAACTCATCATCGTATCATATATACGTACATACATACATGCATATTGTATGTAAGTACACACACTGTAATCTGTCACGAATTTCAATGAAAAACAAACTTGCAAAACGTTGCGTTGATGCGATTAAAGTGTAACCATTTTTATTTATTTATATGGTGAATCACGCAACGATTTAAAGACGATTCGAACGAATGCGAAAAAAATTCGAATAAAATAAATTGTTGCATTTTGAGTCACGACCAAAATCAGCCCACTGCCAAATATGTTTTTGTTTCCAAATAATAGAGTGATTCCGAAGACATGAACATTGAAACTAATTTTGTACAATATATTATTAACAATACTGCAATATATCTCTAGTGAACCGATATTGTATGTTCAGTTTTCTCTTTTGCATGAAAACTATGGACGAAATGGACATATTATATATTTGAATAAGGCAATATCGTCTCAAATATACTATTTAGTCATACGATACTTTTTAAACACGATGGTTTGATGCAGATGGACATTTTGTGTATGACAACTCAATGTTGGTAAAAACTGTACGTACAATATCTGTGCACTAACCCATCGATATATACATACGTATAATATATACTTTAGGTAAAATACATACATATGCAGGTATGTATAAATAGTTTGATAAGATTCTTCATTTGATATTTTAATGTACATATGTATGTGTGTATTTATAAAACAGGAATTTCCTACTTTACCGTAGAAAACTTCCATTTCCTTTGCACAGACGCGACGATTTGAAATCTTTTGATTTCAAACGAGGATTTTCCTGTGCGCGAATACAATATTGTATCTCATATATATATTGCATCTCGTATATTATATAATACCAACTCGTTGGCATAATATTGCACTCGTATTTTTCTCAATGTGAATGCTGATTGCTTCAAACAAATCTCAATGCAGCTCATTCGAAGTCTATAGAACGTACATATGTACATAAATAATCGTACATATTATTTGGTTAGCGAATTACTTTATAATATCCGATTCGGAATGGCTCAAAGAAAATTTTCAGATTAAATATTATTAAATGGAAATTTTGACTTGAAAATAAAACATTGTCCGCTATCCCTGGATTCACCCAATACATTTATAAATAGAAGAATATCTGAGACCGGTTGACAATGGTCCACGTTTCACGAAATAGTACATAATATAAAACACTTGCCATTTATTACGAATGTACATACTTATAATTTCAAATGGGTAAATAAGACCTAATTTTATTGCAACTCGCTCCCGCAATATTTTCTGCACGGTAAATAAAATTGGACACTACTCGGTACATTAATACATACATATGTATGTAACCACAGTCGTGTTGACACAACATCAAATATTGAAAATATATGCACCTTCCTCATCCAATTGCACATACATACATATATGTATCTGTTTACCATATAATTTAAATAAAATGATTACATAGGGTAATATTGACCGCAATTTACAGCAAACTATTCAACTATATAATATATACATAATATATGAAATTATGTGAGAATAGTAACATTCGACTACGTACATATGTACATATATGTATGTACATATGTATTCGCTGTATACTTATTTATATCTGATCATCAAAAGTGGACCAAGTTCATTTGGGATGCCTACTTCGATTTTATTTTCAACTCGACGTGACTCTGACGAGTTTGAAACAATGTCATTGTCTCGAAGTGCAAATTAATTTTAAATCGAATTTTCTTTTGGATCAAAAACTACAACGCAAATTTAATCACAGTCACAAATCAAACGCAATCGTAAACATTTTTTTTTTATTATTATTGTATACGCATGTACATACGTTTTGTATTGGAATTTATTTAAATGCACTGCATCATTTTTTTTTTAATCACTCTACATATATATGAAATTCGACTGTCTCGAAGTAAACGCGTTCGATCACACGTTTATTGTTTATCTGGTGATATTTTAACAATTAATGTACGGTTGATCTTGGCTGTCAAAATCAAGTGTCCACGTTCGGCTCATGGTCGGGGAAAATGGAAAATTTCCCACGCGAAATTTTCACACGTCAGGAAAAGTCGTCAAACAAAACACCAACAATATGGATGTTCGTTCGCGTGTCCGAGAAGCTGGCGATCCGGCGCCGAACTGGCGAGCCGCTATTTTGGACGCGGGTCTCAACTCAACAATATTTTCGGGATTTTGGTGGGACACTTGTGGAGTTCGACAGTGAAAAACAAACGGAGAGCTAAAATGCACACAATCTGAATAATTGTCAAACGTTGAAGACGCGCTCTTAAGCCGCGTACTCATTAGCGAACCGCGCGTGTGACGCAGCAAAGTTTGTAAGTGTGTACGCGTTCGCGCGCTTTCTGCAACGTTCGCGGCGATCAACTCGGTGTCGGTTTTTCGCGCGAACACAATGTGGGGAGTCTCACAATTATTGGTTGTACACGGCAAGTGTGTCCACATTAGCGAGCACATTACATTACACGCTCGTGTTCGCTAATGACTGTAGGGATCTTCAACTATTCAAATATCGAATAGTAAATCAAGAGCTATTCGAATATTCGAATACAGTGGAACCCCGTTGCATCGTTCTCGCTTGTATTGTTTTTTCGCATATATCGCTATTTTTTCATAGTCCCGACCAAACACCCTTAAGAACGGTGTTAAATAATCTCGTTTGCATCGTTCTCCTATATATCGTTATCCTGTATCAATCGTCTAAATATACTTTATCGTATAAGTCGTTTTTCTGCATACATCGTTTTTTTTTACGGTCCCATGAAAAACGATGCAACGGGGTTCCACTGTATATTCGAAAATTAAAAAAAAGGTAAAATGTACAAAGCATCAATTACATTATTTTTATATATGTATATATGTAACTAGCTGACCTGGCATGCGTTGCAATGCCCGATCCCGTTCCCGTTCCTAGTACGTTATCTGACGCGTGAGCAGTCCCGTTCCCGTTCCCGTTTTTTCCCGGTTTTTTTTCACAGGAACCATCCCCGACATGATCACAATAAGTCCTGAAAGTTTCATTGCGATCAGTTGAATGGTTTAGGAGCCTATAAGAGACAAACAGACAGACAGACAAACATTGATTTTTATATATATAGAAGATATAATAGCCGAAATCCGTCTGTCTGCTGATAACTTGATTGCATTCGATAGCTAAACTTTAAAATTAAATGTTTTTACTCTGAAATTTTTTGAATTTAACTGCACGCTTGCGTTTTAGCTTTAGTTGTGCATATTAAATTTATGGCTTAATTACATTCAATCCTTTGTATGTTTAGAAAGGGTACAAAGAAGGATAACAAAAATGCCATCTGAACTTCGATCACTATCCTATAATGAAAGGTTGATAAAAACGAGTCTCACATCTTTGGAGACGAGAAGATTAAGGGACTTTCTAATAGAAGTGTATAAAATAATTATATATGTATGTACATATACTAGCTGACCCGGCATGCGTTGCAATGCCCGATGCCATTCCCGTTCCCGTTCCAGATCCCGCTTCTCGGTTCCGATCCCGTTCCCGTTCCTGTTCCTAGTACGTTTTCTGATGCGTGAGCAGACCCGTTACCGATCCCGTTCCCGTTCCTGTTCCAGATCCCGATCCCGGTCCCGATCCCGATCCCGTTCCCGTTCCTAGTACGTTATCTGACGCGTGAGCAGGCCCGTTCCTGTTTCCGTTCCCATTTTTTCCCGATCCCGTTCCCGTTCCCGATCCCGTTCCCGTTCCCGATCCCGTTCCCGTTCCTTGTACGTTATCTGACGCGTAAGTAGGCCCGTTCCTGTTACCGTTTTTTCCCGATTTTTTTTCACAGGAACCATCCCCGACATGATCACAATAAGTCCTGAAAGTTTCATCGCGATCGGTTGAGTGGTTTAGGAGCCTATAAGAGACAAACAGACAGACAGACAAACATTGATTTTTATATACATATATAGATATGCGAGTGTTTTTATTTTTCAAATAATATTTTATTTACACGGGACGTTTGACGTCTGCTATACTGACAAAACAACAGTATCGAGATAAATGGACTTGGTTTTCATACAAATGAGCCACACCGCTTAGTACTGGCGTTCCGCGGCGGAAGATCTTTATATTTTTATATATATTATATTAAAATTAATAAAACATAATTTTAAGAATATTAAAAAAACATTTTTTTTTTTTTATGGAACTCGGTTTTTCTGTCATTTTTTAAATGGTTCTCATCAATTCTTGTTCCATAATTGTTTCTAAATTGTTAGTGTTAATTTATTCTATGTCAGAATTAGTAGAGTCAGTAGAGTTAGTGCTTTCTGAAACTAGTATTTTTTTCCATCAGTTCGATTGCAAATGATATATATAATTTCAGATTTTGAAGCATATTTAAAAATTTCGTCTGATTTTGGAGTAATTCCTGTATTTAGGTAAATTAGTAATGTTATTACCGTCTCATTACGTCTTTCATTCATTCTCCTTCTGCTGTTATTAAAGATGCACTATTTTTGCTTAATTCTTTGATTGCGGTATCAACGGGAGTAAGAACATCTCAGCTATACATGTGACAAAACGAGATGCAAATAGGTCGAACAACAAGAGAGGTAGTAATTTTCAAGTGATTGAAAGAGTGAACACTTATGTACATACATGTATGTACGTCCATACTCCATACTGCTCAAAGGGTTAAAATACATTTGTGTATACGAATATGATATAAATTTACATGTATTGTAAGATCGCGAAATATAACTTGTTTATCAAATCTTTTAAAAAAATAACTTTTTTGCATAATATATACATATACACGAACAATATTCGAATAGTTGATGATCAGCAGTTACATTCAACAATTAAAATTATTCAACTAATCATTCGTATAATTATGCGGCCAACGTAACAGCTTTGTCTTCATCTGAGGAGTCCATGTCAGAATTGTGAGTGAAGTACAAACGTTCCGAAAGCGAGGTGACAGATGAATTTCGTACGAAATTCGCAGCGGTTAATAGTATATTTCCCTAGTTACATATGTAATTCGGTAAATATACAAATATTAGTTTAACGGTTGAACACGAATGAAATTTGCACCTTAGCAATGCCTCAACATACATAATATTGCAGCTATGTATGTATGTAGTTAGCGTACATTCATAATTATAATAGCCTCGTTCCCGGGAGTTTCGTCTCCGTAAAATACTCTCCTCTCCTCTGTAATACCCAGGAAAGGTCACTCTAACGGAGACGGCTCTTGCAGGTATTTACATTTTAATTTAAACTTCGCAAGTATCACGAGTGATATATGTACATACATACATACATACATAGTTCGATATACATATGTATATCCCCAAATCTATTTTATTCAAGAAAAATTTTATGAGGTTACCCTGAAAAGGTAACATTTAGAATTGAGGCCCCCCAATTGCGCACTGTTAATAATGATATATATTATAAGTATATTTTGTAGGTATGTACATAGTTTACGTTGTTGTGTAAATATTCACATATGCCGGTAAATGTGTACGCTTTCCAACTAGACTTGGCGAATGTGATTATCATCATATTATATATACATATATAATAGCCGAAATCCGTCTGTCTGTCTGTCTGCTGATAACGCTCGCTGAGGAAAAATTATTTAAAAAACCAGAAAGAGTGGGGGATCGAACCCAGGACCCCAGGCTCGAGAGAACTCGCACTAATGCTATTCGCTATCGCCCTTGGTCAATTTAGTCCTTTTTTTTTTAAAACATTACCTATACAAAGGATCGTGACTACATAGATGACGCTATAAAAACTATTATTTTTTGATTTTTACAAAATCACTTACAAAATTATAATTATTATATATTGTACATATAATAATTAATAATTATAATACAAATAGTAAAGTAAAAAAAAATCGATACTATCGATACTACAGGATTGCTATAATACATAGATGGCGCTATAAAACCTATATTATTTATTTTTTTGTCACTTATGTACAACCGTGCGATCAATTAGTGGGGATCTCTATTAAAAAAGCGCTTTACGTAATTTAAAATTCAGCGGGCGTTGATATTCAACGGGCTTACACTAGTACATATATAATAGCCCTATTCCGTATGTGTGTCTGTCTGTCTGCTGATGACGCTCGCCGATGTAAATAATTTAAAAAAATCAGAACGTCGCGAGAGTGGGATTTGAACCCGATATCACCGATTCGGAACACTGAGCGCTTACGCGGTGAGCCAAACCAGATAATTACGGGCTGGCTTCAACTTGACTATTTATATAATAAAAAAAATAAGCTCGCGACTATGCTAAATTGTTACGTATGTTATTGTAACGCGCCATCTATGCAACGACTATAAAAACTATTAAATTTTATATTATTTTTCAGTACGGGCGCTGAGAAAGCGCTCCGTTGATATACAACGGGCTTACACTAGTATAGAGATAATCGTAATTGTTTCCTATTAATTGTAGAAACACTTCGTGCATTTCAGTACCCAATTCCAATGACAAAAATCTTTCAAATTACAAAACGCATGTATGACACTGTAATAAAAACAGTCAAATACAGAATTCTCTTGGAATAATTAAAATAAATCAAAAGATTCGCGGTAAATACAGAATCTCTCATTACATATTTTAATATAACAAGAATTTTAATTCAAAACAGTCGATTTACATACATACGTAAAATGACCGCGCTCGCGTGGATTTGCCCTCTCTATGGGTATACGTACATACATAGTAGATAACCATCTTCCTAGACAAGTACAGTATAATATGTATCGTATTACACTGTACTTACACATATGTATACTGTATGGTTCAGACAGGGTTACCTTGTTGGAAATAAGGTCCCATGCCCACGCTGGGATTTATTTGCGTTCGGATTCGGTGTCAACTTCTTCGAAATATGCTGCTATAGGTACATAGTTCTTATCACTATTTTGAACATCATAATTATGACAATATATATTTTGCACCATTATAAAATCGAGTAGAGGAGCAAACGAACATAAATAAACAATGAGCAACAAAAAAATCACGTTTTTTAAAACCCAGAGCGGAGATTGGTCAATCTCTACTAAGTTTAACCGACTGAATTCGAATCCGATAATGTTTTTTGTTATATGCTCTAGTTTATGACTCATTCGTGATTTAAAAAATGGCTAATATAGTATCGATGTGCTCAATGTGAGTATTGAAATCAATAGTCAGATATTTTTCCTATTGATTATGATTTTTTATTGCTTTAAAATACTTATAATTAATTAGCTAGCGAATTTTTAAAATCAATAGAAGACGTTCGAGAGACGATAAAGAGGGAGCGCGTGTTAAAAAAAATATATTTTTGACTTTAAAAATTAAATAATCTATAGAAAAAATATCTGACTATTGATTTCAATACTCACTTTGAGCACGGCGATGCTATATTTTGAGTTATACATAGACCGCAACAGTCATTTTTTAAATCACGAATATCTCATAAACGAGAGCACATCAACAAAAATCATTATCGGATTCGAATTCAGCGGGTCAAACTTAGTAAAGATTGACCAATCTCCGCTCTGGATATTTTTTTTTGTTGCTCTGTGTAATTGGTCTCAAATACCTTTGAGCATCAAACATGGAACTTTATGTATATGAGATGCCTTTCCATAAAAGTCCACGAATACAGACGATTATTGTATTAGAACCATTGAAACGGTTGACAGAGATGAAGTTCATTAGTGGACACTAATTGCAACGCGGCAACCGCAGATGTACAATATATATTATAAGTAAAGGTCTTACCAGTTTCAGTTTACCAGTGGTGAATCGGATCGTCCACAATAAATAAAAGCATAATGTTTAAAATTTTTTTAAAGATTTGTATGCTTACAATTTGGGTAGTTTTAAAAATAAGTCGATTGTTGACACTATTCGCAATCTAATTACTATTGTTATGTGTTTAGTCTAGTGTCGCGTAAGTTTGCTAAATTAATTAATTGTTATATATAGGCGCTCAGCTCGTTCAACCAACAAGCAAAATAAGCAATTGTTTGTTGCAGTTTATTTTCGAATGGACAACCAATTTAGCTAACGAGCTGTGTTCGTGCGAAATTCAATTAGATAGTAGACAATACACTATTGAAACACACTTTTAGATTTATTTAACATAAAATTTGTCAAATTAATTATGCTTCTATTTTATGAATAAATTTTTAATATCCGATCATTTTTTTTTAATTACACATAATTTTCAATGAAATTGATTTCGTACGAGACAACAACCTTTTATTTTAATTCTATCCAATGCATGATTGAATATTTTAAATTTAATGTACACGACGACGGTCGCAGAATTAAGAGATCTAAAATTTTTCGATAATTTTATTTTATTATCACTTATTGTCGTTTTTTTTTTAATACATATGTATATAAAAGTATGATAAAAATTATTATCTGCCACAGCCTGCACCCCTGAAAAATTAAACCACAAGCCGCCACTGCTTGTTAACGGTTACCGTTTCTGAGTACATCTGGATCAGTGGCTTTCAACCTATTACAAGTTGACATAATTTATTTATTTATTTATTTATATAATACAGTAGCTTAAGCTAATTATATAATCCTTAACTAAGCACCTGTACAGAGATGTTTTTTTTAAGAATGTCAGGAATTTTTCAATAGTTTTGGAACTTCTAATTCCATCCGTCAGTCTATTTCTATTTATTTTAACATTTTTTATAATTAAATTATTTTTATTCCTTAAATTACATATATTCACAACCACAATACATAAAATGAGGTCTGACAATTACATTATAAATTATTATTTTAGTTTCTTTAGATAATAATTTTCTTAGCCAACATAATATTCCTACTTTTTTAGCTCCTTTTTTTTATTAAAAATTGACCGTATAACTTAAAATCTAACTGATCATCCAAATATTATACCCAAATATTTGAAATTATTAACTAGTTCAATCCTACTTTCACCAACTTTTAACCTAAAATCAGTTTTATTAATCTTATTATAATTAATTACCATTGCTTTGGTTTTTCCTACATTTAATTTTTCCATTATAAAATTAATATTCTTATCTGCTATATAAATCAATGTGTCATCGGCAAATAAATGTATCTTACATTTATTTACAATTAATATAAATCAATGAGTGACTTGTTGCCACTTTTGACGAATATTAAATATCCTCCCCCCCCTTAGTGTTTTTTTTTTGTTTCAAAAATTAAATTAATGAACTAACGAATATTAAATATCCTTCTTCCTCGCCTTTGAATTTGCAAATTCTTCAATCGTATCTTTCAGACATTTTTTAAGCCTCTTCATGTTCAATTGCTAATATTGCAAGTTCACTAAGCCTGGATTGACTGATCGATTTTATTTTATAGTCTTTTATTAATTTTAATTTACTGAATGTGCGTTCTATACCAGTGACAGTATCTGGCAAAGTGAAAAATAACAAAAAGGCCGTATAAACTAGGAGAAAATTGTACTTTGAAATTAACAATTCCGAAAATTGTTTTATGAACATCGTCGCATTAATTAAAATCGTTAGCATTACGAACGCTCCATTCTTCGATCGCTATTATTATATATATATATATAATAGCCCTATTCCGTCTGTCTGCTGATAACGCTCGCCGAGGTAAATAATTAAAAAGTGAGCCTGCTACAATTCGACAATATAAATTCCCAATAGGCACGCGACTTTGCTAAAATGTTACGTTGTTGTATAATAACGCGCCATCTATGCAACAAATAAATATACAAATACTCAACCACGTTGATATTCATCGGGTTTACACTAGTTATATATGTATAATACAATTAATTTAACTAACTCCACTTAATTGTATTTATACACTTAAGCGAAATTATACATATGTTTAAAAAAACACAGATTCTGAAATACAATTTGAAGAAGAAATAAAAAGCACTTTGATAAACCCGCGCATTTAACATAATATTTAATTTAATTTGAGAGAATATAGCCAAAATATTCACTCTAAGCAGAAGCGAGTACGTCTTACTACGAATTATGTACACACAAAAACCACATAAATACATAAAATGAAAAAATCCTACTTATCCATTATTCTGTTTATAATTTGATCCATATTTTTGACAACATTTTCTAAAAAAAAAACCTGTAACAAATCTAACATATAAAATTGCGTATCGAATTTTAGGATATAAAATACATATAACGAGCGCTTCAGAGGCATGACAATTTTTATTCAAGTTTTCTTATTATCTATTATTGATTTCCTTGAGAATTAATTTGATAATGATAATATTCTGATTCTTAATACGCCAACGTAAAATTACCAAACATGTGAATGTGTCAAAATACAACAATGTAAAAACAATGAACTGGATTATGGATTCTGGATGATCATGTCAAATACAAGATTGCCAGATTTGTGATAAGACACGTGATTCGCATATTGAATCGACGCATTCGGATTAGTTTGAACAGCCGAGATTATACCGTACAATGGAGCTCTGTATGTATGTATGTACGTACATACATATGTATGTACTACATGAATATTTTTTACCGTTTGACAAATCGCCTTACAAAAGTACTCGAGCGTAATCAATGATCATATTTTTACTAGTGTAAGCCCGTTGAATATCAACGGAGCGTTCTCATCACACGTACTATGAAAAAAATAATATTAAATTTAATAGTTTTTATAGTTGTTGCATCTATGCAACAATGCGCCATCTATGGCGCGTTATAATAACAACAACGTAACAATTTTAGCAAAGTCGCGATCCTATTTTTTTTTATATATAAATAGTCAAGTTGAAGCTTGCCCATTATCGTCCGGTTTGGCCCACCGCGTAAGCGCTCTGTTCCGAATCAGTGATACCTGCTACAAATCCCACTCGTGCGACGTTCTGGTTCTTTAATCATTTACCAAGGTGAGCGTTATCGGCAGACAGACAGATGGACAGACGGAATAGGGCTATTATATATACTAGTGTAAGCCCGTTGAATATCAACGGAGCGGTCTCACATCACCCGTACTGAAAAATAATATTAAATTTAATAGTTTTTATATGTAGTTGTTGCATAGATGGCGCGTTATAATTACAACGCGTAACAATTTAGCAAAGTCGCCAACCTTTTAAGATATCATAGTCATCGCCTCCGATGACTGATAGTGTTAGCACGATTCATTCCAACCTGGTGTTTACGGGTTCAAATACCACTCGCGCGACGTTCTGGTTTTTTAATTATTTACCGAGGCGAGCGTTATCAGCAGACAGACAGACAGACAAACATGCGGATTATATACATATATACTAGTGTAAGCCCGTTGAATATCAACGGAGCGTTCTCATCACCCGTACTGGAAAATTATATATTTAATTTAATAGTTTTTATAGTTGTTGTATCTATGCAACAATGCGCCATCTATGGCGCGTTATAATACCCATTATAATTATTTTTTTTACTTTACTATTTATATTGTAATTATTAATTATTATATATATAATAATTATGATTTTGTAAAAATCAAAAAACCAAAAAAATCTATTTATTATTAGCAGAGTTTTTATTTTATAGGTAAAGCAGAGCCACAAACCCTTGTATAGGTAATGTTAAAAAAAAAAGGAGCATCTCAGCAACAGGCCGTGGCTTATGCGTTAGCGTGATAACTACCGACCTGGCGTCCCGGGTTCGAACCCCACTCATTCTGGTTTTTAATTATTTTTCCTCATTTCCTATTTATTTTAACTATAGGTAATGTTTAAAAAAAAAGGACTAAATCGACCAAGGGCAATAGCGAATAGCATCAGTGCGAGTAACTCGAGCTTGCGGTCGTGGGTTCGATCCCCCACTCGTTCTGGTGGTTTTTTTAATAATTTTTCCTCAGCGAGCGTTATCAGCAGACAGGCAGACAGACAGACAGACAGACAGACTGACGGATTTCGGCTATTATATATATAATAATATACAATAAAGGGCTATTATATACCTACATACATATATAATAATACCAGAAACCTCACAAAGTGATTGTTCTGGAGTTGACATATTTGAATATCAAGCGTTACCTCTACACCACTGATGCACATTGTACACAAGTACAAATATGCAGTAGCAAAGGAATGTACATAATCTGAATCGTCACTAACAGAAAACCATACAGTGCTGTTTTATTTTTATTTTTATTTCGTAGATACGACTATTTTTTCACGGATAGAGATTTGCTCCCCATAATTTCGTCAGTGCACAACTTTTACGAAACAATATTGAAAATTCGCTGTGATTACCATTTATTTACCTATATAATAGCAGCAAACAATAAAAAAACAGTTCGGAGCCATTCTTTATGAAATCGATGCTGAATATATGAGTCGCCTAGTTCCAAATCCCGATAAGTCCACAATATATAAAAAAAACGAGGATAAAATATTTTCTGGTTCTAAGAATATTTTCAAACGATGCCTTATACTTGAATTATTCCAAATACCGCCAAGTGCGCCGTAAAAAAATATTGAAAATCAGTGTTAGTTCCAAACACCGACAATTGCACTATGATAAAAGCCATATTTAGAAACAAACAACGATAAGTCCATGTTTCTAATCTCAATATTTTGTTTAATATCAACAAAATTAAGTTTAAATGAGTTTAAACGCCATCAAGCAAATTAGTCTGTAGCAGAAAAACCGCGTTTGCGAACAAGTGAGTTTTATGGACTTATCGGGATTTGGAACTAGGCGACTCATATGTACATACATAATGGCCTATTTTATTATTCGTTGGCTAAGCAGAGGCAAGTTTGACATGACAATATGACAATAAATATGACATGACAAATGACAATAAATTGTGTCACTTTTCCCAGTGCAAAGAAATGTTTTCCTTACGTGGAATTGATTCCAGCCAAAAGTATACTTGCCACATCATCCAAATTCAAGAATCTTTTGATAGGAGATTTTGTAATTTTAATCGTGACCGATACTTGTTTAAGACAACAATTGGAAGATAGATAAATTGGCCCTTTTGTTAAATATGTACATAGGTTGTACACCACTGCTCTACACTATTTGACTAACATTTGACCGTCTGCCATCGTCAAGTAACTAAGGAAAGATACAATGTACCTGTACATATATGTATGTATGTAAAGTGTACATACATATGTACCATGTATTATAATTGTGTGTAATAATTGTACATAATATTGTATACATAGACACGACAACTTCGCATCGCTCGGTATGATAGTGACTCAAATAAACGATAATAATAAAAATAAAATTTCAACCCGGGGCAAAATAGAAAGGTACGATCGTCTAACAATGTACTTATTATCCTGTTACACGATAGAAATTGTCCACTTGTAATACTTTGATCTTGTGACGATAGTCTAGTTTTCCGAACGCTTTCACAAATATATATAAAACTCTATTCTATGTATTTTGATAGGTCTCTTTAAACTTAAAAGCTTATTTCAAATTGTAAATCTTATATTGCAACAATATAAACTGAATTGAATCGTTTTGATTTTTAACACAAATTGTGTACGTATGTACATAATATGTATGTAGCGAAATTTGCTAGGGAAAGTTGATCTATGGATAAGCATATTGTGGCAATATTTATATTTCCAAAAGCATATTTATTTGCCGATGTCACATTGATAGTAATATTAATTTTATAATGGAAACATTAAATTTTGAATTAAGTAATTTAATAAGTTGGCTGAATAGCAACAAATTAAAATTAAATGTAGAAAAAACCAAAGCAATGGTAATTAATTACAATAAGATTAATAAAACTGATTTTAGGTTAAAAGTTGGTGAAAGTAATATTGAACTAGTTAATAATTTCAAATATTTGGATGATAAGTTAAATTTTAAGTTACACGGTCAATTTTAATAAAAAAAAAGTAGGAATATTATGTCGGCTAAGAAAATTATTATCTAAAGAAACTAAAATAATAATATATAATGTAATTGTCAGACCTCATTGTATGTAATGTGGTTCATTATTAAATATGTTAGATAAGTCAACTAGAGATATCTATGTACATACATAGATTACAAATATTACAAAATAGAGGTATGAGATGTATTTTAAATGCGGATAGGTATGCTAGTATAAAAAAGATGATGGTTGAATGTGAATGATACTTTGAGGATTTGTATGTTCGTATTTATATTTTAGTTAGATAATAATATGCTACCATCGTATTTGAGTAAAATTATTGTGAGAGGAATGGATGTATGTGAATATAATTTAAGGAATAAAAAAAGTTTAATTATAAAAAAAATGTTAAAATAAATAGAAATAGGAGAAGCATCTTGTACAGAGGTGTTTTGTAGTATAATAGACTGCCGGATGGAATTATTAGTAGTTTCAAAACTATTGAAAAATTCCTGGCAGTCTCTGTACAGGTGCTTAGTTAATGATTATATAATTAGCTTAAGCTACTGTATTATATAAATAAATATTATAAATTGGATAGATGTAACCGAGTCTCCTTACAACAAATTCATAGATTAAGAAACTATTTTACAAGCTTTTTCCGATCGAGAAGTACATAATACATAAATAATCATTTTACTTCAGATAAGATTTTCCCCTACTTATAATATTTAGAATATTTTTAAGTTTTTCTTGTGGGACGATGGTATGGTTTGTTTTTTGTTCTTAATTAGTAATTGAAATATATGTATTACTTGTTTGCATTGCCTTAAATCAAATAAACTCCATTGGGGCAGTATAATTGGTTAAAATATCAAAAAATACAAATTACACCGTTTGTTTTGTATACCCATAGAGCAACTTTTCCAAACGCAAGCATTTCGATTTTCGAAAAAGAATTATTTCGTTCCACCTACTAAACATATCAAGAGAAATTTTTCCGTTTCATCACAATCGAAATAATATTGCACCATCATTTGTAACACTCACATTGACTTTGGTATTTGACGCTCTAAAACTTATTTTGATAAGCATTTGAATTTTTTTTTCAATCGCAAATTTTCTTTGAAAATTCAAATGCGAACATGCGAAATCTGTTTTTATTCGTATAAAAATATACACAGAGTGTGAGTTTAAAGATAACGAATCCATTACTCGAACCATATGCTCGTATTTTCACGCATATTAACGTATAATATATGTACATATGTACATATAATATAGGCATGGACATATACATCAATTCATTAGTTGAAAAAAATTCGTAATTTTCAATATTCAATATATAAAACGTCGAATGAAACAGCGATCGTAGGTTTTATCATTCAGTGATATTATCTAGTGATAGTTATGTTATACATAACAGCAGTCAAACGAAGACTTTTTTCGTATACAGATCGACATACATATGTGTGTTCACTCGTTTCTTTCTAAATTGATAGTATCGTCGTTATTTTGGGATTATTTAATAAAAATAGATTGCGTGCGGTGGCCCGCCAAGTTAACCATTGGATAACAATAGATTTTATCATATGTATGTGCCTATATGTACTAATATGTACATATTGTACATATTATCTAGTTCTACATGCATACATATGTTCATATGCATTATGTACGTGCTAAAGCGTGTGCTAACATTATTATACACTAATTTTGACACGTGATATTCGATGATGATGATGATGGCTATCGATTTCAATAACAATAACCACGTGAACATATCCTAAATTGGGAAATTGATGGCTTAGAACTGAATACCTTCACGCAATTCGATTCACCGATACAAAACGGGCCGAACATACATACATACATATGTATGTATGTATGTAGGTACATAAATAGTGAAACAGCTTGTAGTTATTTTATTCGTTTAAATCACTCAACAGTTTGAATATATGTATGCACTATGCTCAGATATAGACCGATGTTAGACTCGTGATGAAAAAATTATTATTTTTATATATGGATCATACTTCAACATATGTACATAGTACATATTTACAATGTATTGTATGCCTTCATTTGTAGGGACATATGTACCTACATATGTACCTACAAATGAAGATAAATACAAGGTAAGTGGTGCTCATTATTTTACTAATGAAATGATTTCCGAAAATGTTATTTGCAGTCAATTTATAAATATGCGTTTTTATTTGGCTTTTTTGACTTTATCGTAATCGGATAAAGTATTGTGATCGTGCGAAAATTCAACCTCGAGACTGTGACTGATTTGTATCAGGTATTTGTATATATATATATAAGTTTTTCGTCAACCGGAAGTGGTACTTAATTTTCTGTTATCTTTCGCAGGTTTTTCCAGCAAAACTATCATATTATATATATTACGTTAATTTTTTCGTTACTCTTTGTATTCATCAAATATATGGATAAAGTTATAAGTTGGCCACACCCGATTTTTTACTCTATGGACATACATGCATACATTGAATTAGCATGGAAATTATTAAAATATATGTTGTATGTAATTATTTTAACTGACATCTGTCACAGTTCTTAAAAACACATATCCATCCATCTATAAATTAGTCGTTTAGTACATAAGTCTCTATGAGATTAAACAAATAATTATAAGGTAGTTTATTATTAAATTATTGTGTATTTTATCATACAATTTTCTTTAGATGCGACATTAATTTCTTTGAAATGTTTCATAATTTTCATTCAAATATTGCACAAATTTTCATTTCGTTTCATTGTACGCCATCTTTTGTCCGAAAGCAAAAGCTCACGTCGGTAAAGCAGATCGTCGCTGAAACTGGAAGTTTACAGCTCAAACTAAAGAGTCACATTTCGTATTTTTAATTAAAATACTTTTCGATTTACACGTTAAATTATTTAAAAAAAATAATCATTCAATCGTGAGACATAAATGTAATTATTTTAATTATTATTCAGAAATTTTTTTTAATACATAAATGTAAAATTTAAATCAATACTTTGTTACACTACACGTCTATTATGTATGTATGTATATATTTGTGTATTATATAGCTTGCATAAATAGCAATAACTGAATGAATTCGAGTGAAATAAATTAAAAATATCATGCAGTTTCATGAACACTCGACCGATGGTTATTGTAAAGCCACTGATACATTTACATACCACACAGTACATATAATATTGAATTTATTTATAAATGTATGTATATTAATGTACACAATGCTTAAGTTTGACTTAGCGTGGCGCAATGCGGATCGTCGTGTGTACAATATATCTAATATACATACATATGTATGTACATATAAGCACATCACTATAATATCAATTTTGACTTGTCTGTGACTTGGTTACAGAACGACCATATTAAATGTAAATAGTACGTCCGTTCGCCAATTTCTTACAAAAACGTTTTGCGCCAGTAAATTGCGAATTTTATGTGTCAAATGTATGGGGATTTTTTCCAGTTTTGTTTATTTTCCTTAATCATCATTTTCAGCCGTTCACCAACCACTGCTGGATGAAGGCCTCTCCAGTCCTCTTCCATTCCTGTCTGTCTTGAGCAATCTGCATCCACTTGACTCCACACATTCTTCTCAATTCATCGGCCCATCTTCCACTCGGTCTACCTCGCTTTCTTTCACATCCTCTCGGATACCATTCCAGTATTTCTCGCGTCCAGCTGCCATCCATTCTCCTCGCTATGTGCCACTTCAACTTTTTCACGCGCACTGCTATATATCTGCCACTTTGTTCATACATATGTACTTCTTAACCGTGTATTTCTTTTGCGATCTCTTCTTGTTATGCCAAGCATACATCTTTCCATGCTTCTCTGTGTGCATTTCGTAGCATTCTTGAATTTAGCGTCCAAGTTTCACATCCATACGTCACAACTGGCAGTACGCATTGGTCGTATGCCTCCTTTTTTAAGCATAGCGGAAAGTTGGATTTAAAAACTATGTTCATTTCTTCTTCTTTACATCCAATCATATTCACCAACTTACCTAGGTACATAACTATCAATATTTTCCTTAATATACATATTTATAAAATACTAGCTTTATTACCCAGCTTTGCCCGGGGTGTAATTAATATATGTAATGTTATATACTGTTTCTTTAGTAAATTATTTCGGGAGCCCAAAAAAGGGGCCGCTGGGGCAGGAGGTCTGGGGGGGTGGTAATGGGCCGGCATAGCTTTTAGGGCGTATAGTAACGCTATAGTAACGCTATGACGTCACTATAGGATTTTTCGAGTTTTTTTCTATCAATATATTTAAAAAAAAAAAAATCGGTTTTTTTTTTATTTTTTCAACTTTTGATACCTCTCAAAGCCATTCGGCACTCAAACCACCCCCCAGACGTCCCTCAAGCCCCGGCGGCCCCTTTTTTGGACTCCCTCAAGCCATGCCGGCCTCCTACCACCCCCCAGACCCCCCTCCTACCCCGGCGGCCCCTTATTTGGGCTCCCGAAATAATTTACTAAACAAACACTATATTACATTATATTAATTACACCCCGGGCAAAGCCGGGTAATAAAGGAGGGATGCGGCGATGTGAAGGGGAGGTGTTAGGGGGGAGGGGGGGGGGGACGTACGTACTTAAATCTGCCGAAAACATCTACTATCGTGTGTACTTCGTCGTTTCTATTAATCGCACCCGAGCAACGCCTGGTAATTGACGAATGACCCATACGTACATACAAACTTAAGTGTTTTACATATTAGATGACAAAATTTGACCCTTTATACTTTTAAAGCGTAGAGGCGAGCTGTCGCTCGTCATGTGCCATTTTCGCTGGTTTTATTTCTTTTAAATTTTCCTATACCATAGGATAAGACGATTTTCCGACTTTTTCCCAAGTTTATTGTGGTGTATATGTGTTTGTGCGAGTCTTATTTACGATTGCGGCTCGAATTCCCTCGTGTCTAACGAGTGTCACGCACGCGACAGTGTCGTGCGTGCCATTTCAACATCGGCCGCTCTCCTTTAAGATTAAATGAAAAATATTACAAAAAAAAAGTCTGACAAGCCCTGGCTGCCGAAAGAACAAAGGAAGTTGATTACATTCGGGCTTTAAATTTTGGCGGCTACGCAAACAATATAACTTTCAGCACGTGCTACGTGCGGAACCAGGGATGCGCAACCATTTACATACGAGTACGTATGTACATACATATGTTACAGCGAAAGCATATTTCAAGTGAAAATATATTTTCACTGGTGTAAATATATTTTTCACCGATAATTTAGACCAGGGGCTCCCAACCTTTTTGTAGCCTAGAGCACATTTTAAAATATTGGTAGGGCCACCTATTTTTTCAAAGCAAATTTATAGTTGAACATACATACATATGTAGGTAATAAATAATATACAAAAAAATAATACCGCTTTTTTTAAGAATGAAAACATTTTTCTGTCCACTGTATTCCAGAAGTCCTTATCTGATATTGAGGATTTTAGCATAATATCATTCTGAAGGTCACTTGAACAAGCTCTGCAATGTATGCAGCTATTTCCATTATATTTATTTGGCAAGTAAAAGGATTGATAAAAAAGGAGACCATTGGCTCGATGATAGTAAACTGTTGAAATCTCTTTTCACACTCTTCTTGTAGCACTTGAAGGTGCTTAACAAATAATGACACGTTCAATTCACTGTTACCTGCCATTTTCTTCATATTTGGAAAATGCACGAGAGACTTCATCTGCAGACGTGATATCCACAAAAACAGTTTGGCTTTAATCATGAGTTTACAGAGTCTATCATTTTAACTTCATGTTTGTCTTTTCCCTACAACTGCAAGTTTAAAAAATTCTGTCGTGGTCGAATAGTGGCGGGCGCACACAAATCGGTCAGCGGGCGCCATGGTGCCCGCGGGCGCCATGGTGCCCGCGGGCACAGGGTTGGGAATCCCTGATTTAGACAGTGAAAATGTATCAAACGATGAATTTACAGTTTCGCTGCACAGTAAGTCTAAGTGAGTAATAGTGGACGTCAACATTTGACGCAGCGAATCCGCTCGTGTGTGTGAGGCCCTTTAGTGAATTGTTATAAAATCGACAAAGACTCATTGTAAACTATAATCGGTACTAACCAGTGAAAGCCTACGCCTGAACACTGGCACGGCACGATAAAAAAAAGAAGCGACAAAATAACTACATAGGATTGAATATTTCAGCAGATTATATGATTCGATTGGTCATTTGACAACTGTCAAATTTAGTTTCAATGACAGTTCGGAAACGAATATAATTTCACCGTTGATTATCTGTTAAAATATATGTACATTTATATCGACTGGTGAAAATGTTACTATCGAAAATGATATACTACTGAAAATGATATACTATCGCTGTAATATATGATACATATGTATATACCTAATGTATATACATTTTGACACAAATAGTACAGCATTTCAGTCTAAATCTATTACAGTCTTATTTCGTACGTCGTGTTGTTGGGGAAAGAGACTCCCCAGTGGTGAAACTATTGCCTTTTGTATATATTTTTTTACGTTTAAAATTCGCTAGACGATTATAATACTTTCAAATATCACAATTAATAGCAAAAATATGTGACTATTGCTTCCGATATTCATTTTGAACACAAAGTACTACTTCACTTCACCATCGCGCGAATGTTCGTGAAATGTTAGCCTTAGCGCTGTGGTCAGCTGCCGCTTGCTCGCCCGTCCAGAGCGCTGCTATCGTATCGCTAGTGGCGCCACTCTAGTGTCAACTAGCAAGCGGCAGCAAACGAAGTGTCATAGTGGCGTCGGTGTTTTGGATCCCATATCGCTAGTTCTTGGTGGAGCATTTCGAGAAAGTTCAGAGTCACTGAATTGGTCCACACGATTACGCACTAAAGGCACAGACAACGCTGGAGGGGTCCGGGGTGTGGGGAAGGGTCCCTCCATCTTGCTTTTTTCGCGGTTCGCAAAGTACATTGGTGTTAACGCGAAAATGATCGAGCGACATACCAACACCTTCGTCAGCGCTCGTCCAATATGACGTGCCGGCATAAGAGGAATACGTGGTTTAGAAGTATGACCAATGAGGATGTGAAAGAAAGCAAGGTAGACCGAGTGGACGATGGACTGGTGAATTGACGTGTGGAGTCGACTGGACGCAGATTGCTCATCGCTTCCGTTGGACGATAGTGTTAGCACGATTCATTCCAACCTGGTGATCGCGGGTTCAAATCCCATTCGCGCGCGGACGGTTCGTGTCTTTCAATCATTTACCTCGGTGAGCGTTACTGGCGCCACTCTTGTGTCAACTAGCAAGCGGCAGCGAACGAAGTGTCATCGTGGCGTCGGTGTTTCGGATCCCGTATCGCGGGTTCTTGGTGGAGAAGTTCAGAGTCACTGAATTGGTCCACACGATTACGCACTAAAGGCACAGACAACAGCGGAGGGTTGTGGGGAAGGGTCCGCCATCTTGCTTTATTTGCAGTTCGCTCAACTTTTGCGGATGTCGTTGGCCTTAACGTGAAAATGTTCGAGCGACATACCCACACCTTGGCGCTCGGCACCGCTCGTCAGCGCTTGTCCAATATGAAGTGTGTGCATACGCACGACACGAATTCGCACGAATGCGTACCCAGTGTACCTTATGGCCGTCGCACGATGCGACAGATGGTTGTTGCGCGCGACGACCAAGCGCGAAACCGATGCACAACTCTGCAGAGTGCGATCGCAATTAGTCCGAATGGTCAAACGCAACAAGTGTGTGACCGTTGTGTCTGTTGTGCGTGCGGCCGTGATCATCCGGCGGCGTCCGTCACGATCCAAAGAGCATTTCTCACAAGGTCACGATGCAAAGGGGGCTGGGCCCTGTGATCAATGATCATGATCACAGCAGTTGAGCATCCCTTACTTACGGCATATCAACAGTTGGGGTGAGGGGTGGGGGTGGCAGTGGCGCACGCGCGAGTCTCTCGCCGCAATGCGCCGCGATGACGTCACGAGAGGGTCCGCGCGACTTGTTGCGACCGCATCCGGCCTGCAACCAGCAACCATCTCTCAAAACTATGACTGGTTCAAATAGCAGCGGGGGAAGTGCATACATACATACATATATGCCCTCCGCTCGTTTCCCGTTGCCTTCCGCGGCGAAACAAAACAAAACTGAAAAAACATTTTTTTTTTTACCAGTTTTATAACATTTCACTACGTGTGAATTAATAATCCACATTGTGCCAGCGTTCGCACAATAAATTGAATTAAATTATGTACATTGGCGATAGCTAACGGTTTCATAAGTTCAATTTCAAAATATAATTATAATAATCTTTTTTTTTTTATTTCCTTAAATTGTCCTATTGGGTCATTCCGCAATTCTAAACTGTTCCATCTGAAGCGGCGGCTCCGGACCCACATGCGACTCTTTGTATGAAAACGAGCGACTCTCGCTTTTGCGTGAAAGACAAAACGTTGAAACACAATTTACGCAAAATCGTGTTTAGATAAAATTTACATAGAATCCTTCATGGCTAGAAAAAGTTTTAAGATTAAACTTTATAATACTTTTTAATAATAAACTGTCGGACAGTAAGAAATATCATGAAGATGACTTATTTCTTATAGCTATCCATTTCATAAATGAGCAACATTTAATTTAATTTTGAATATATGTAATCTCAAAATAATATGTTGCGGCTCCCAAAACTTAACCAATCTCGTAAGGTTTTCCCTAATTTATTTGGCTCTTAGCTCGAAAAAGGTTCCCGACCACTGATCAACCACAAATTTTTCACAAAATTCACTTATACATACATAGTTTCAACCTTTAAAAATCTGTCTACACCAGGGGCTCCCAACCTTTTTGTACCCTAAAGCACATTTTAAAATATTGGTAGGGCGGTGGGCACCACCTATCTTTTCAAAGCAAATTTATAGGTAAAAGGATTGATAAAAAAGGAGACCATTGGCTCGATGATAGTAAACTGTTGAAATCTCTTTTCAAACTCTTCTTGAAGCACTTGAAGGTGCTTAACAAATAATGACACGTTGACTTCACCGTTACCTGCCATTTTCTTCATATTTGGTAAATGCACGAGAGACTTCATCTGCAGATGTGATATCCACAAAAACAGTTTGGCTTTAAATGAGTTTACAGAGTCTATCATTTTATCTACATGTTTGTTTTATACCTACAACTCTGTCGTGGTCGAATAGTGGCGGGCGCACACAAATCGGTCAGCGGGCGCCATGGTGCCCGCGGGCACGGGGTTGGGAATCCCTGGTCTACACCATAGATGTACATAGAATAGTCTATATACGCCCTCACCATCTATAAATGTTCCAACTGTAACCATGACACTCAGGTATAAAAATCCTAGTTGTGGGAGTCGAAGTGTTGAAAAAAAAGGTCACTTCTTTGTTATTGGAGTCTCGGATTCATCCCCGACCGAAAAGTATGAACGGGCATATCTATGTATGTATGTATGTATTCTATATCTAGTATGGTCTACACACATCTTTCCAATCCTTTAATTCCATTCAATTTCTTAAATTGTCTTCCAACTACATACATATTAAGTTTAGAAACTAATTTACTAGCGTGTAAAAATAATTATTTTAAGCATCACCTACATTAATACACATAATACAAAATTGGATCAATTACTATTACACAAGGTACACCAGCCGAGTCTTCGTATATAAGTCGAAATAAAGTTCGTTTGTCACTATTATCATTTTTTAAAGGCATGTTTGATCAATGAATCGTGCACGTTGTGGAAAGTATGCATAACAATGAGATTGCAGAAAACTATCTATAGTTTACTTAAGTAACACGCGTGTATTTTTTTTATACCAACTATATACTATACTATATACTATACTATTAATAAAGAGCTTAATGTGTGTGTGTCTGTGTGTCCGTGTGTCTGTGTCTGTGTGTCTGTCCCGTAACGCTATGACGTCACTATAGGATTTTTCGAGTTTTTTTCTATGAAGATATTTTTGAAATTTTTTTTTTTTCGGTTTTTTTGGATTTTGCCAACTATTTTTTTGGAACTTTTTTTGAATTTTTTTTTTGGATTTTTCAGACTTTTTTTTGGAACTTTTTTTTGAATTTTTTCAACTTTTTTTTCTATGAATATATTTTTTGAAAATTTTTTTTTTCGGTTTTTTTGGATTTTTTTTTTTTTTTGGATTTTTTTTTTTTGGAACTTTTTTGAACTTTTTTGACTTTTTTTTTGAATTTTTTTTTTTGGATTTTTTCAACTTTTGATACCCCTTAAAGGGGCCCCCTTACCACCCCCAGAGACCCCTTAACCCTACGGCACCTTTTCAGCACTCCCAGCTATGCCGGCCCCTCACCACCTTTTTTTTTTTTTTTTGACTCACTAAAAGCTATGCCGGACCATCACCACCCACAGACCCCCCTACGGCACGGCACCTTTTCAGCACTCCCGAAAGCTATGCCGGCCCCTCACCACCCCCCAGACCCCTAACCTGCCCCTACGGCACCTTTTCTGCACTCCTGAAAAGCTATGCCGGCCCCTCACCACCGTAAGGGTTGACCCCCCCTACCCCTACGGCACCTTTTCAGCACTCTGAAAAAGCTATGCCGGCCCTTACCACCCCTTTTTTTGACTCTTTTCAGGCATGCCGGACCATCCACCACCCACAGACCCCCTCCCCTACGGCACCTTTTCAGCACTCCCGAAAGCTATGCCGGCCCCTCACCACCCCAGACCCTAACCTGCCCCGACGGCACCTTTTCTGCTTCCCCTCACCGGCCCCTCACCACAGACCCCTCCCTACCCCTACGGCACCTTTTCAGCACTCCTGAAAGCTATGCCGGCCCTCTATTACCCAGACCCCCCTACCCCTACGGCACCTTTTTTTGCACTCCGGCTATGCCGGCCCCCTCACCCACCCCAGACCCCTCCACTGCCCCAACGGAATCTTTTTTGCACTCCCGAAAGCTATGCTGGCCCGCCACCACCCCAGACCCCCCTCCTACCCTACGGCAGCACTCCCGAAAAGCTATGCCGGCCCCTTACCCACAGACCCCCCCTACCCCTACGGCACTTTTTGCACTCCCGAAAGCTATGCCTGCCTGCCACCCCCCCCAGAAAACGGAATCTTTTTCTGCCGAACAGGTATGCCGGCCCCTCACCACCAGACCACCCCCACCCCTACGGCACCTTTTTTGCACTCCCGGCTATGCCGGCCCGCACCCCCAGATCAAAAATCAAAACCATTAAAAAATTCAGCGGGCGTTGATTTCAACGGGCAATAAAGTACTATTAATAAAAGGCTTAATGTGTGTGTGTCTGTTTGTGTGTGTGTTTTTGTGTGTGTGTGTGTGTGTGTGTGTGTGTGTGTGTGTGTGTCTGTGTGTTTTTCTGTCCCGTAACGCTATGACGTCACTATAGGATTATAGGGTTTTTTGCAACTTTTTGAATTTTTCAACTTTTTTTCTATGAATATTTTTTGAAAAATTTTTTTTTTTTCGGTTTTGGATTTTTTCCAACTTTTTTTTGAATTTTTTTTTTGCACTTTTTTTCAACTTTTGATACAACCTAAAGCCATGCCGGCCCTCTAACCACCCCCCAGACCCCTCCCCCCCCGGCGGCCCTTTTCAGGACTGCCGAAAAACAATGCCGGCCCTCACCACCCCCAGACCCCTCCCCTGCCCCCTCGGCACCTTTTCTGCACTCCCGAAAAAAAAGCTATGCCGGCCCCTCACCCACCCACAGACCCCTCCCCCCCTACGGCACCTTTTCAGCACTCCCCGAAAGCTATATCGGCCCCTTACCACCTTTTTTGGACTCACTAAAAGCCATGCGGACCATCACCACCCCACAGACCGGCCAGCTACCCCTACGGCAACTTTTCAGCACTCCCGAAAGCTCTGGCCGGCCCCTCACCACCCACCCCCCTAACCCTACGGCATCTTTTGCCACTGGGAAAAGCTATGCCCCCCTCACCACCCACAGACCCCCACCCCTTTTTTTTCAGCACTCCCGAAAGCTATGCCGGCCCCTACCACCTCTTTTTTTGGGAGGGCCATGCCCATCAGACCCCCTACCCCTACCCCCAGCACTCCCCTTTCCCCTCCCCCCTACGGCACCTTTTGCCGGCCCCCCACCAAACCCTTCCTGCCCCACGGCCCTGAACTCCCGAAAACTATGCCGGCCCCTCACCACCCCCAGACCCTCCCCTGCCCCTACGGCACCTTCACTGCACTCCCCAAAAAAATGCCGGCCCCTCACCCCCCACAGACCCCCCAAAACCCCAAAACCTTTTCAGCACCTATTCTAAACCCCCCCCTCCCCCCTACGGCAACTTTGCTGGCCCCCGAAACTACCCCACCACCTTTTTTTGACTCACTAAAAGCCATGCCTTTTTCACCACCCCAGACCCCCCCTACCCATGCCGGCTTTTCACCATGCCCCAGACCCCCCCTACCCCTACGGCACCAGACCCCTTTTTGCACTCCCGAAAGCTATGCCGGCCCCTCCCAGACCTTTTCCCTCCCCTATGCCGGCACCTTTTCTGCACTCCTAAAAAAGCTATGCCGGCCCCTCACCACCCCACAGACCCCCCCGCCCCTACGGCACCCTTCGAAAAGCTATGCCGGCCCCAGCTACCCCTACGGCACCTTTTTCAGCACTCCCGAAAGCCCAGACCTGGCCCCCTCCCCCTACGGCACCTTTTTCTGCACCCTATGCCGGCCCCTCACCAAGATCCCCCTACCCTACGGCACCTTTTTCACCACTCCCGAAAGTGCTGGCCCCAGACCACCCCTTTTTTTTTGACCCACTACAAAAGCCAGGCGGCCTCTTTTCTGGACTCCTAAAAACAATTTCTGGCCCCTTACCACCCCTCAGACCCCCTCCCTAGGGCCCCCCTACGGCACCTTTTAGGTCTCCCGAAAGCTATGCCGGCCCCCACCACCCCCCAGATCCCTCCCTCCCCTACGGCACCATTTTTGCACTCCCGAAAGCTATGCCGGCCCCTTACCACCCCCCCAAATCCAAAAATCAAAACCCTTAAAAATTCAGCGGGCGTTGATTATCAACGGGCAATAAGCTAGTACTATTAATAAAGAGCTTAATGTGTGTCCGTCGGTCTGTGTGTGTGTGTGTCCGGTAACGCTATGACGTCACTATAGGATTTTTCGAGTTTTTTTCTATGAATATATTTTTGAAATTTTTTTTTTTCGGATTTTTTCAACTTTTTTCTATAAATATATTTTTGAATTTTTTTTTTTTTCGGTTTTTTTGGATTTTTTTTTGAACTTTTGAACTTTTTTTAATTTTTTTTTTCGGTTTTTTTTTGGATTTTTCCAACTTTTTTTTGGATTTTTTTGAACTTTTGAACTTTTTTTGGATTTTTTTTTTCGATTTTTTCAACTTTTGATACCCCCTAAAGCCATGCCGGCCCTCAAACCACCCCCCAGACGCCCCTCCTACCCCGGCGGCCCCCTTTTTGGACTCCCGAAAAACAATGCCGGCCTCTTACCACCCCTTTTTTTGACTCACTTAAAGCCATGCCGGCCCATCACCACCCCAGAGCCGCCTTCTACCCCGGCGGCCTTTTTTTGGACTCCCGAAAAGCAATGCCGGCCCCTCACCACCCCCTGCCCCCGGCCCTTTACCTGCAGCCTACGTTCATGCCAATTCTGACCGGTCTCTAGCTTATCACACACGTACTTAATGTAATACGATCGATCATTTCCGAGAAGATGACATACTAGATACCTTAATGAGCCTAAGCGTCTAAGTTTAGAATATGTAGTCCAATATAATTTCATATACAGAATGTCTTTTTAAAACAGAATTTAATGATCGAAACGTACAGTTTTGTATTCAATGAGATAATCTCAAATTATAATATTTATAGTGAAGTGTACGGCAAATACTGTGAAATATAATGGTGCCTTAGCGCTTAACATATCCGCGAAAATATTACAATAGCCTCACGTGTACGTTGCAAACTTAAAATAAAGCAGATAAGCACTTCTACCTATAGAGTCACTCGTGAAATATATTATTATTTACGTAAATTGTCGGCTACTTTTTGGATTAAGATTAAATCAGCGGTCGGTCGGGAACCGGCGGCTCCCCAGCCGCATGTGGCTCTGTATATGAAAACCTGCGGCTCTCGCTGTCATCCAAAGATTAACACGAAACCACAACGTTGACACACAGTTTACACAAAATTAAAATTAATCCCATTTTCATAACTTAATGTCTACAAAAATGTTTAAATCGTTTTACATATTGAACTTTTTAATACATTTTAGTGATAAACTGTCAGCTATCCATTTAATTTAATTTTGAATATCATCATCATCATTTTCAGCCGTTCACCATCCACTGCTGGATGAAGGCCTCTCCAATCCACATCCATTCTTGTCTGTTTTGAGCAACCTCCATCCACATTGACTCCACACACTCTTCTCAATTCATCAGCTCATCGTCCACTCGGTCTACCTTGCTTTCTTTCACATCCTCTCGTATACCATTCTTCTCGCTATATGTCCACTTCAACTTTTTTCACACGTACCCCTATATCTGCCACTTTGGTCATACTTTTTCTTACCCATGTATTCCTTTTACGATATCTTCTTGTTATAACCAAGCATACATCTTTCCATGCTTCTCTGTGCGCACTGGATATTATGTAACATTCTTGAATTTAGCATCCACGTTTCACACCCATACGTCATAACTGGCAGTACGCCTTATTTTTTAAGCATAGCCGAATATTGGATTTAAAAACAATGTTCATTCATCCAAAAGCACTCCATCCCAGTTTCATTCATCGTTTTATCATTATATACATATATATAATAGCCGAAATCCGTCTGTCTGTCTGCTGATAACGCTCGCTGAGGAAAAATTATTAAAAAACCACCAGAACGAGTGGGGGATCGAGCCCACGACCGCAAGCTCGAGAGTCATCACGCTAACGCTTACTCTATCACCCTTGGTCGGTTTAGTCCTTTTTTTTTTAAATATATCGTGACTCGACGTTACCTACAAAAGGGATCGTAATTCTGCTAATAATACATAGATGGCACTATAGAAACTATTTTTTTTTTTTTTTTGATTTTTACAAAATCACTTACAAAATTATAATTATTATATATGTATATAATAATTAATAATTATAATATAAATAGTAAAGTAAAAAAAAAAAATTTTTTTGAGTGGGTATCGATAGGGTTCAATTAGTGGGGATTGCTACAATACATAGATGGTGCTATAAAAACTATATTTTCGATCAATTAGTGGGATCTCTATTAAAAAAGCGCTTTACGATATTTAAAATTCAGCGGGCGTTGATATTCAACGGGCTTACACTAGTATATAATATAATCTGAAAATAATATGTTGCGGCTCCCAAACTTGACCAATTTTGCAAGGTTTTCCCTAATTTGGCTCTTAGCTCGAAAATGGTTCCCGACCACTGGATTAAATCAAACAGTTCGGTCCATATGTACGCATGTAGATAAATTTCCGTAGTAAACGATTCGTTCGTGCTCGAAACTATGATTTTTTTTTACAGTTTATCTATAAATAATATAGACGAAGTTTCTACAAGGCCATATGTACATATGTACATGCATAGTTACATCTCTGCGTTTACAGAACATCTAGTTTGTAGCACGCGATATGTCACACGGCTTAAACTTCACCGGAAGCGACCTATGTACATCTACTATGCGACAATTTGCCATTTTTCTCTTTGCAAAATTTTATTTCCACTTTTTATTACACAAATGCGCACACTTCAATGAATAGTGTAAAAATGAATTTGACACAGTGCAAAATTCTTGGTCAAATTCGAGTTGTATTGACACCATCTGACAACTGAACCACACACTACTGACTGAACTACATAATATAATGTATGTAATTGATTCGGTTCGTATCTTGGGACAATTTTTATCTTTTTCATTTTACACTTTTCACTTTTGGCACGTGCTACTTTATATTTATTATAAAACGAAGCGATCATTAATTATCCCCCACCGCGTCTAGTGTTATTTCGCTTTTTTTCCTCTCTGAGCCCATTCTCGAAGTTTTCCCGGAAGTGTCATTTTCTATCGAATTTGTGCGCGTGAAAATCTAAATTTCAATTCGATGAGTGCGAGTTCTATAAATAATCTGTTTATGATATACATATGTAAATTTGAATTGACATACGAGTGAGTATGTGCTAAAATTCCAATTTGTCGACACGCATTTTATTATTATGTCATTGAAATGACCGTATTACATTTGTGTGTATTATTTGAGTGGCAATTTTACTTTTATTTTTTGTTTTAAATCGTAACCAAATATTTGGCAAATCATTTTGGGACATAAATTTAGTAAAAGTTTTTACTTTAATGTCGGGAGATGGATCGAATGCATCTCCGCTTTTTACACATTCTTTCTATATTTCGTGAATTTTAATACCCAATCATCGAGTGGATACTTTTTTTCTCGTATAATAATAATTTGTTTATAAGGTCAAAACCAAAAATAAATTAACTTTATATTTTTTTTATTTAATTGGATAAAAAGATGTAAAGCGCTGCTCCAATCATATACATAAATACACCGAATATCTAATACACATTTTGTATGTCCCGAATTTCCCTCAACTCTACAGTCAATTAGCCGATGTAACGAACGGCAAACCGCAACTGGAAAATTTTCTCCTCTGCTAATAATTAATCGAGTTTTGATAGTGACAATTAATTTGGTTGCCAAAATGACAATTAAATACGTATTTGATCATATCAAGCGTGATACTTTTAATACACTGCACGTTGCAACAACAAAAAATTACATACAATAAATAAAATTGTATGTACGCAAATTGGGTTAATACATTTTATCGATCATTAGTTTTAGGGGGACTTATGTATGTAGTATGTATATTATAGGTACTTACTTATGTACTGTACGTTTGTCGGTCGACCCCAAATTTCAGTCTTGGCTCCTTTATATAATATCACACCACACCATCTAGAACTGCCTTTACATAGTAGTAGATTTTACTTACCTAGAAATAAAAAAAAAATTGCAACGATTAAATCGAAATAGAATTGAAATGTGAATACGATTTATTTTAATACGCAATAGTGACTACATCGTTAGCTTACTTAATGCTTTAATCAATTTTTGTTATTCGCAAATTGAATCTCTCATCGTCAAAAGACCCTTGATTAGCGTCTAATCTTTGAACTCATTTCCGAATATTTAATTTGTACATGTATGTGTTTCAATTTCATTGCTACAATATTCGTAATAAAATATTACTATCACCATACAATGTAGATACATTACATAATATTGGATAAATGTGTAGTATAAAAACTTAATCAACACTAAATCTAAGTTTGTATGTACGTATGGGTCATTCGTCAATTACCAGGCGTTGCTCGGGTGCGATTAATAGAAACGACCAAGTACACATGATAGTAGATGTTTTCGGCAGATTTAAGTACGTACGTCCCCCCCCCCCCTAACCCCATCCCTCCACATCCCCGCATCCCTCCTTTATTACCCGGCTTTGCCCGGGGTGTAATTAATATAATGTAATATAGTTTTTGTTTAGTAAATTATTTCGGGAGCCCAAAAAAGAGGCCGCCGGGGCAGGAGGGGGGCCTGGGGGTTGGTAAGAGGCCGGCATAGCTTTTAGGAAGCCCAAAAAGGGGGCCGCCAAGGCTTGAGGGGGGTCTGGGGGGGTGGTAGGGGGCCGGCATGGCTTGAGGGAGTCCAAAAAGGGGACCGCCAGGGCTTGAGGGACGTCTGGGGGGTGGTTTGAGTGCCGGAATGGCTTTAGGAGGTATCAAAAGTTTAAAAAAAAAACGAAAAAAAAATTTTTTTTAAATATTAGAATTTGAAAAAAACTCGAAAAATCCTATAGTGACGTCATAGCGTTACTATAGCGTTACAATACTCCCAAAAAGCTATGCCGGCCCATTACCACCCCCCAGACCCCTCTCCTGCCCCGGCGGCCCTTTTTTTGGGCTCCCGAAATAATTTACTTACATTACATATATTAATTACACCCCGGGCAAAGCCGGGTAATAAAGCTAGTGATAACATGAAATCGTAAATAAATCATTGAGACTGTCCGCTTTTGATAAAACCAGAATAAAACGTAAGCATACAAACATATTTAGTATATACAACTATTAAATGTAAATTTTCGATGATTGACTCTTTCATTTTTAATCGAAAAAAGACGACACTGAATCGGACATACACAATTGCACATGTGCATTACAGTAGTAGCGCAGGAATCTGCCTGGCTGGCTGGGTGGCCTAGTCGCGGAACGTTCGCATACCCGGCGCGGCACATACATTCACATACACACTTGGCGCGTGTTGCGCACAGCGCTCACGCTACATAACCTCACCAGCTCACATAAACACTCATGACACGCTAACCACCGTTCATCTGCTAGTTTGTACATACATATGTATGTACATTCGTATTGAATTCGAGCGACACAATTAAAGAGGAAAAGTAGCGTTGATTGTTATTGGAATGCGCGTTTTCGGGGTCAATTTTCCCGCAACACATATTCTATTTTCTGAAGGGGTGAAAATGAACAAAAAAATAAACCGAGACGACCAAGTCACGCGACCCTTTTGTTTTCGACTCTATTTCGGCTAAAATCCTCTTTTCCACTGTACGGTGTCTTATGGAATATACACCTGAAAAATCCCCTCGTTATTGCTGAAAGAAAGCTCGTGCGCCAAGTCGTTCGCAATGGAAAGCTGAAATTTCCATTAAATTGAGACACAATAATTGTTTCAATTTAAATCGTATTAAGGAATCGAGAACGCGCGAAATACTACACCGTAACGTTGCGAATGTTACGATAAAGAATGAAAAAAAAAAGTGGACTAATTACAGCCAAAGGATACGCTATGGGGCTTTCTTCAAACGCGATAAGAAAATCACACACGAAACATTCAAAATTAAACTGTTCGCGGTGCTTGGTTCAACCGTCCATCAACATTTTCAGCATCACATGCGCAGTAATGTGTTGCTCAATGATTGCCGGCAAGTACATAGTTGCTGGTTTTATTATTGCGCAGATTTTGTATTTTCGTATATACCGAGCGATATCGTCGGCAATATGGCAACAATACTCGGCCAACAACACACGGCCATACCAGCAATAGTGGAACAATATTTTCCGGCCCATATCACCATATTGCAGTAATATTATCAGCAATGCTTGCCGGCTATAATACATTGCCGCGAAAATGTTGATCGTTTACCTTAAGACTACATATACAGTCAACCCTCCTATAGCGTTGAGATACGGACCACGCTATAGGAAAAAACGCTATAGAAAGTTAGGCACCCATACAAAATTTGGGGTTAAGTTTTTTTAATTGTATTTTGCGATTTGAAGCAAATCAAACATTTTACCCATTTTTATATTTCCAATGACCTTGGATGTGTTTAGTTTGATAACAATAGCACGTGTCTACACGCGCGACGGAGCATTCACCTTGCATATTTAGTCCAGTTTATTTTGCTACCGACAAATATTTTCTAAGTGCACATACAATATTTAAATGCACATTAATAATATATTTATGAAAATTCTAATTTGCCCTTGAAAATATTGCATTTTTTTAAATGTACGCTATAGAAGGGACCGCTATACAAAAAACCGCCGCAAACGCTATAAAAGTATACGCTATAGGAGGGTTGACTGTACATATGTATCTATATACAGTGGAATCCCGTTGCATCGTTTTTCATGGGACCGTAAAAAAAAAAAAAGATGTATGCAGAAAAACGACTTATACGATAAAGTATACTTAGTACGTAATATTTAGACGATTGATACAGGATAACGATATATAGGAGAACGATGCAAACGAGATTATTTAACACTGTTCTAATGGGTGTTTGGCCGGGACTATGAAAAAATAGCGATACATGCGAAAAAACAATACAAGCGAGAACGATGCAACGGGGTTCCACTGTATATAAAAATCAATGTTTGTCTCTTATAGGCTCCTAAACCACTCAACCGATCGCGATGAAACTTTCAGGACTTATTGTGATCGTGCCGGGGATGGTTCCTGTGAAAAAAAATCGGAAAAAAACGGGAACGGGAACGGGCCTGCTCACGCGTCAGATAACGTACTAGGTACGGGAACGGGAACGGGATCGGGAACAGGATCGGGATCGGGATCGGGATCACGTACTAGGAACGGGAACGGGAACGGGAACGGGAACGGGATCGGGATCTGGAACGGGAACGGTATCGGGCATTGCAACGCATGCCGGGTCAGCTAGTATATTATAAAACATACGAAACATATCAACATTCAATTCTACATGCATAATGTCCAAAATTGCACGTCATTGTTCTTCCGTAGGTGCGATTACTGTTACGTGTTGTACATAATATGTATGTACATAAATATTATGTACAACACGTATCATAATTTCATTCCATGCTCATTTTGACTGGAGCAACTTCATCAAACGCAAATTTGTCAAACGTATCCGTAACATGTTAAACCGATCAAAAATGCGTGCTATAATAAATCTCTATACATTTTATTTATACCTACCACCCTAATTATGGTCGACGAAAACTAACACATAAATCAAATTTATGATTGTTTCATATGCTTACTTTCAAAACTCTCGATGTAAAGAAAGAGAGAGGTGAGAATAGGTATTCATATAATAAAACAAAACCGATAATAGCAAACTCGCCAAATTTTGCATCATCCAGATCACCTGTCAACGTATGTACACATAAGTGACTGGACACTTGTAGTTGAGTAGCGCTTAGAGTACAATTATATATGTACATAATATACTTATCTAATTAAGAAAATGTCCGGAGAATTGTTTGTGAATTAATCTGTTTGGTTATCCTTTTACATATGTACGTATGGTTACATGGATACATGGAATCAAACTTTTCTTCCTTATACACTTAACTGGCGCTATTTTACGTTTTACTTTATCCCATACATACGTAGTATACATACGGTGACCATACGTTCTTTATTTAAGAGGACAGTCCTTTATTTCACTGCTCTGTTCTTTAGATTTATTTTTTTTTTCTAAAATGACCATTTTGTCCTTTATTTTGTAAATTGAATATTGGGGCATATCACGCAGTGCAATAATTGCATAAGCACTAGTGTCGATTGTCTTCCGGTAGATATTAAAGTGACATTTTTACATCTACACAATCAGAGTGAAAAAATTGAAAGAATTTTTTGATGATGTACATATGTATGCAGATGTTCAATATAGAAAACTACTGGGTTACAGCAAAACGCGATGGGTAACTTTTCTACCAGCTTTAGAGAGAATATTAAAACTACTAATGTTAAGTCACTAAAACTGGAAAAACGTCCCAACGATTCTGAAAAACTTTTTTAATTATGTAATTGCTGAGGCATGATTATTTTTTATTCACACCCGAGCTTCAACATTTCAACAATATACATATATTAAAGTTAATTGAACGAAAAAATCGAGGGTTTTTAAATTTTGAAAAAATCCAATACATATTAAAAGATGCAACAAAATCGAGGAAAGCGTTTTGTTAATTAATTACCAGTCACTGGAACTTAAATATAAATGACCGCGAACTATTTCATGAAATTTCGTGTATTAAAAGTCATGTCACCGGTGTAAAGATCAAAGAATGGTGACAAGTTTTGCCAACGTAGATGGTTTAAATTTTTAAAAATTTTCACAGATAAACACGTATCTTTTAAAATACATTTTAACAATCTCACTGGCCCCCCCACTGAACGAGTATTTTCATTAGTGAACCAGTGAAAAAAACCCAATTGAAAATCGAAACATTGGAAGCGTGCATTTATGTATACCAAACGCAACTTTGACATGAATTGTATACAGTTGTATGTATGAATTCTTAATACACAAACCTGAGCTATTAAAAAAAGTAAATTTATTTATTATATTTAATAATAAATATTATAAAGCTTTTTAGTTGTAGTGAAACAAACAAACGCTACCAACTTTTTTTTTATTATGAAACAATTTCTGCTTTGTCCTTTATTTTCTCAAAAAAAATATGGTCACCGTAAGTATACGTATTGTGATCGCGCCAAAATTCGACCTTGAAATTTTCAATGATATACATCAGGTATTGTCCACGTTTTCATAATGTTTGGAAAATGTCTGTATGCGTGTCTCTGCTTCTGTGTGACGCAGATGTGTATTAAATCGCTAATCGTATCTCGGAAAACGTTAATCTTGCGTATGACACTGAAACCTCATATTTATGAATTTAAATACTGGCCGTCACAATTGAAAAGGTTTTCAAAAATATTTTTCCTCTCATTTTTGACTTTTCTTTAGAATTTTTTGTCCTCCGAAACTGTCGGATAAATTAATCTGAAATTTTGCACAGGCATATACATACATACATATACAGGTAGTACATACACACACGTGTATAATAATGTACAATGTACTTTAAAAAAAATAAAATTTTTAAATATTTTTTGCCAGTAGGTTTATGTATTCTTGGTGCATTCGATGCGTTTCAACTTTTTTAAATTATACACAGGGATAGTTTACTCGCTACAATTTCGCTACGATTTGCTGGCCGCTAGTATATAAATAGCCGCGTGTAATAGGCGACGCTAGAAAACTGGCTGGTTTTTTCGGCCGCGCGAATGAAGTTCGATCGAATGTTTAAACTTTACTCGCACTAGCTCTAGCTGGCTTGTGTGACGTCACTTCATTGACAGTTTGAGGTTAAGCGTTTCATTGTCAGCTGCCAACACACACAGTACACTTCAATGGACATGATACACATTTACGATATTGTAAATTGACGACAGCGCCTCTAGCGGCAGCGATTGGCAACACTGACGAGTAAACTTAACACGTGTAATAGGTTTACTAGCTACTCGCTATCAGCTCTACGTGCCGGTCACTAAACTAGCGAGATCGTAGCGAGTAAACTATCCTATCATCGATAGTCAAAAAGTATGTGTTACCGCGCAATATTTCCGAAACTACTACTAAGCCCATTAAGCTGAAAATTCGTATTTATAGTTTTCACGCCAACCAAATCGGTAGTTAAACTTTCGAAAGAAATTTGGTTTCAACGAATCGTTTCCAAAAGTGGGCCGTTTTTGTATTCGTTTGAATTCGTGTCCGAAATCGTATGATTTATTACGACACATCGGAATAATACATAGTTGGCGTATGAACGTTTGCGAAACGCTCGTTATCCTTACCGTGTTCCCTTTCATCCGCCATTTTCTCACGCGTACGATACGAACTGATAAGGGCTATGTGATACCGGAAACTGTCTGGGTAATATCTGATCGTGAACTCATCCATATGCGTCAATCGAGATATACATACGTATGTACATACATGTTTGTATGTCTACCTATATATTTTTTTTTTTTGCGCCTTATTGGTATAATTCCAATATTTGGACAATGTCCAAATATTTGGCGAATCGTTATCAATCATCATTTTCAGACGTTCACCATCCACTGCTGGATGAAGGCCACTCCAATCCTCTTGCATTCCAGTCTGTCTTGAACAATCTGCATCCACTTAAATCCACACATTCTTCTCAATTCATCAGCCCATCTTCCACTCGGTCTACCTCGCTTTCTTTCACATCCTCTCGGATACCATTCCATTTTTCTCGCAATGTGTCCACTTCAACTTTTTCACACGTACTGCTATATCTGCCACTTTGGTCATAATTATTACCCATGTATTCCTCTTACGATCTCTTCTTGTTACACCAAGCAAACATCTTTCCATGCTTCTCCGTGTGCACTGGATCTTACGCAACACTCTTGAATTCATACGTCATAACTGGCAGTACGCATTGGTCGTATCGTATGCCTTCTTTTTTAAGCATTGCAGGATGTCTTGAGCAATTTGCATCCACGTGACTCTACACATTCCTCTCAATTCATCAGCCCATCTTGCATTTAGCATGCATTTCATTGGCATTTAGCATTGATTTCAATCAATTCATTAGCTTTCTTGAATTTAGCGTCCAACTTTCACATACATACATACGTCATAACTGGCAGTATGCCTTATTATATAAGCATAGCGGAATGTTGGATTTAAAAACAATGTTCATTCTTCCAAAAGCACTCCATCCTACTTTCATTTCTTCTTCTATACATTCAGTCATATTCACCAATTTCCTTAGGTATATATAACTATCAACTATCTCTACAATATGATTATCTACTGTGACTGGGCTTTGCGTGCAAAATTAATTATTAAAATTAATTTTTAAGCCTTTCATTGCTATAACTATGTCGTCAGCGAATCTAAGATGGCTCAAATGTATTCCGTTAATCAATCAATACTTAACTTGCAGTAGTATTTCAACCATCTCTGAATACAATACATACATACATATATGAATGTGTATAATACGTATATATTTTCGAAACCATGCTTACCGCAATCAAAAGTTTGATTTCATCCTAGATTTTCAAATTTATCAGTCTACGATATTTTAAACTATGTATGTATGTATGTAGCTGTGAGTGTTCCACGTTTCCCGGACACAAATACATGTACCTTTTTAGTAATTGACAATACTCAATGTGATATTTATGTATTAGCTGTTGTCATCCAAAAATGTTCAATTGCATTCGGTTGCCTCATTAAATTCACAGGATCATTGGGAGTGTCTGTGAAATGTTTGATTCCGATCAGTTAAAGGATGTTGGAATGTACATATACATATATATGAAACAAGTAGACAAACACACAAGAATATTTGCTATGTATGTACATAAATAGTGAGCACTCGTGCCGTTAATTAACCACCAATGTTCGTTACACTTTTTTTGTGTACAAACATTTTTACTTTATCCTAATCGGATAAAGTATTGTGATCGTGCGAAAATTCAACCTCGAGATTTTGACTGTATCAAGTATCATCCCCTGATCACGTTTTCGTGATTTTTGGAAAATGTCTGTGTACTGTGTGTATGTGTGTGTGGCTGTCTGTGTGTTTTCTCCGAAACTATCAAGTCCATCAAGCTGAATTTTCATATCTATTATTTTCACGTAAGGTGTAAGAGACATAAGGAATTTGGTCAACATCAGTCAACCGGAAGTAGGGTTTTTTAAATCCTGTTAAAAATCATATTTTTTTTTTTTTTTTAAAAGAGTGTTACGTACCGCCCCGCGTTAACATTAGCATGTTTCAGCCCAACTCATTTCGAATTCTTTTATGTCTTGTTATATTGTAATATGTAGGGTTATGGGTAAATACAGTAGGATAACAAGCACGTTAGAACCACTGCAAATTTCATTTAGATCATTTTTCTTTTTGATATTAAATTTTTCCTCCGTGTCGTGGTCGCCTGGGATTTTTTCGATTAACACGTTGGAAAGTACTGGTACTACTGGTTGACTTTTGGGTACAGCGTGCAGTACCCCGAGACGGTTAATGAGTTCCTATATCAAGAGATCCCCTTCTCCTTTCTCTCCCTCAAGATTTAAGGGACCCTTAATGACCTCATACCCCCGAAGCAACGGTCTAGCAAACGCTTTGCGAAAATATACAACTTTGTTGAACGTTAATTTTAGAAAATTAATAAAACTGGCCCAATAGGCGTCAAAAGCGCCTTGGAACGTTTTTGTCGCAGACTAATTAACAAGCGACTAATTAAAAAACGGTACTAGTTTAGCGTCAAAGTGAAATCGATTAAAGGGTTGGAGCGCTTCGTCAGGTTTGGCATAGAGTTGCGTGATCGCGATCGAACTTCGATGATACAATAAAAATACAGAAAAAATTCGTGGTGTGGCTGTGTCGAACACGGCCGTGGGTTTTTCGTGAATACGTCTGCGTCAGCCCGTCTATCTCGCTTTCTTTCACATCCTCTCGGATACCATTCCAGTATTTCTCGCATTGTGTCCACTACATCTACCACTTTGGTCATACTTTTTACCCGTGTATTACGATCTTCACTTGTTATATCAAACATACATCTTTCCGTGCTTCTCTGTGTGCACTGGATCTTACGTGGCATTCTTGAATTTAGCGTCCAATTTTAAAACAATACGTCATAACTGGCAGTATGCCTTATTTTATAAGCATAGCGAAATGTTGGATTTAAAAACAATGTTCATTCTTCCAAAAGCACTCCATCCTACTTTCATTACTTCTTCTATACATTCAGTCATATTCAACAATTTCCTTAGGTATAAATAACTATCAACTATCTCTACAATATGATAATCTACTGTGACTGGGCTTTGCGTGCAAAATTCATTAATTAGATTAATTAATCTTAGATTCAATTTAAAACGTAAAATTCGGGGTTTTGGCTGTGTCGAACACGGCCGTAGGTTTTCCGTGAATACGTCTGCGTTGGCGGCTAATATTTTATTTGAAATATGAAAATGAAATGATACATTTACTAGGATCGATTACAATTTTATTTATCACTAGCTGACCTGGCATGCGTTACAATGCCCGATCCCGTTCCCGTTCCCGTTCCAGATCCCGTTCCCGTTCCAGATCCCGTTCCCGTTCCCGTTCCCGTTCCCGTTCCCGATCCCGTTCCCAATCCCGTTCCCGTTCCTTGTACGTTATCTGACGCGTAAGTAGGCCCGTTCCCGTTCCGTTTTTTTCCCGATTTTTTTTCACAGAAACCATCCCCGGCATGATCACAATAAGTCCTGAAAGTTTCATCGCGATCGGTTGAGTGGTTTAGGAGCCTATAAGAGACAGACAGACAGACAAACAGACATTCATTTATATATACATATATAGATAGATTGGCCTGTGGTAAACAGTGGCCATCAAGGTTGTTTTCCCTGCGCGCCGCGTCGACTTTCTGATGTTCCCGATACCGTCTCACTCGTTCTGTCACAGATATTCTGGTACTGATCGATAGATGATTAGACCCACTTTCTGATATGCGTTTTTTTTTGTTATATTTCCTATTGGCTTTTCGGCGAGTACGGGCCGACATAGTGAAATTTTTAATTAATTAATACATTATTATGTCAAAATGTATAATATTTTGTAGATTGTTAATATATCGTATATGTACATCTTATAAATTAATTATTAAACGATTTGAAAACTTTCACACCAATTTTTGTAACCAAAATTTTTCCGACCAATACTTTCGCTGTATTAAAACTGAGCTACAGAAACGTATACATGATGTACATAATTTAAAAAATTAAAATTACTTTAAAATTGAAAAAATCGAGGCAATACTACATTTATGTACATATATCATCCAATGCGGACCCAGAAAAGGAGAGTTGGTCCACTTGACCCACTTGCACTACACAATACAATAATAACACATCTCAAATAATAATATTTCACTGTTTTATTATTCGAGAGTGACCTCGGCAAATTCTCATTTAGATTCTCCAAAATGTATAATAATTATAATTGTCGTTTTGTATTAATTTCGAGCGACGCAAATTAATAAACATCGTTTCGAGTGAAAATGGGTCGAAATTAATATACAATCGTATTTATAAGTAAATGCAAGGAAACAATAAATATGGATGAACTATAAATTATAAATGTACGATTCTCTCAAATATTTATCGCGAAATAAAACTTATACTGTAGATATTTTCACAGTGAAATGAAATGTGAACCAAAAATTGTACTCAAGCCAAGTTACCATGTTAATATAAGTAATGGACCGTTATAACATTAGCATAACAGTGGAAATACTTATTTTCGACATTGTATCTGAGCTGGATTGAAAAGATTTGCTGGCAGAAAGTTTTGTCTTAAAATAAAAATAATTAAATTTGACTATGTATGTAATGTATGTATGTACATATACATATGTAGGTACAATGTAGATATAAATTCCAAAATTCATTATTAAAATACAAATTTTTCGATAGCAAGTGAAGAAAAACTAGTTGGCATCCGTTCTAAACCACGTAGATTTGCATTTTTAACGTCATATTTGTCATATAAATTAGTGAAAAATTATTGCAAACTTTTATCGAAACTTGTAGCGAATCTGAATTAAAATTTAACACAGCATCCTATGTATGTACATAATTGTCTATATACATGTACAATGTATGTATGTAAATATGTACATACATATGTGGTGTAGCGAAAGTCAGCTCGATTTACAATTAACTGATTAAAAACCACGACAACGCATAAAAAAATTGGAAACGATCCGAGCGCGTTAAAGCTTCAAGACACGGCCATACATTTGCCAGCTGTCACATACATATGTAGGAGCGCAACGATAACGATGCCGTACAAACACACTATGTAAATGATTTGACAGTAATTTGTGATTATCAAAGTGAATTGTTTATATAAAGCTCGAGACATTTGCTTTAATATTATCAACTATAGTGTAAGCCCGTTGAATATCAACGGAGCGCTTTCTCATCACCCGTACTGAAAAATAATATTAAATTTAATAGCTTGTATAGGTGTTGCATAGATGGCGCGTTACAATAACAATGTAACAATTTAGCAAAGTCGCGAGCCTATTTTTTATGATACATACAAAATACTGTTCCGAATCAGTGATACCGGGCTCAAATCCCACTCGCGCGACGTTCTGCTTTTTTAATTAATTACGTGGGCGAGCGTTGTCAGACAGACAGACACGCACACAAAGATACGAAATAGGGCTATTATATATATAAATATATATAATTTTATATTTCCAAATAAGTTCGTTCATTCGCAATTGAATCAAATGAGCATAAACACACCAATCATACTCTCACAACTCTCTGCTGTGATAAGTATGTAGATACATACTAATGCTTAATTGTATGATGAGATCAAATTATTATTCCTGTAGGTACTTTTCTAACCTTTCGTGAATTTGAATACGTCTATACGTGAACCAGTTCGAAAACGGCGGTGTTAAGTTTGGATGGGCATACATTCCGACACTATAACTTCGTTACTAATAACACGATTTACATGAATGTTGTTTTATTCGCTCGGGTATACGTTTACGATGCATTTATGATTTTGAGTTGGTACTGTGCATGCGCGAGGCGCGGAGGAGAGGGCGTATCTTCCAACGGCTATTTTGGAAATTTCCAAGCAGTATATGTATGTATCTCGCGACTCTGATTTTGCTACTAAACGAAATACCTTTTTAAAATCTCTTGATTTAAGTCGTAAAAAGTGAACGGTGTATATTATTTGTTGGTGAAAAATCAAAAACAAGTCGAAAAAAAATGTTAAATTTCACCATTTCGGCCCATACTCACCAAAAAGTCAATAGGAAATACAAAAAATGTATATAATCAGAAAGAGGGTCTAATCATCTATGGATCAGTGCCAAAATGTCCGCGACAGAACGAGTGAGACGGTATTGGGAACATCAGAAAGTCGACGCGTACACCTCGACGGCCACTGTTTACTGTCACAGGCCAATGATAAATAAAATTATAATCGATTACTAGTTTTTATACTAAGACTTTATTCGTTATCTATATATGTATGTATATAAAAATCAATGTCTGTCTGTTTGTTTGTTTGTCTGTCTGTCTCTTATAGGCTCCTAAACCACTAAACCGATCGCGATGAAACTTTCAGGACTTATTGTGATCATGCCGGGGATGGTTCCTGTGAAAAAAAATCGGGAAAAAACGGGAACGGGAACACGAACGGGCCTGCTCACGCGTCACATAACGTACTAGGAACGGGAACAGGAACGGGATCGGGAACAGGATCAGGATCGGGAACGGGACCGGGATCTGGAATCGGGAAAAAACGAGAACAGGAACAGGAACGGGCCTGCTCACGCGTCAGATAACGTACTAGGAACAGGAACGGGATCGGGATCTGGAACAGGAACGGTATCGGGCATTGCAACGCATGCCGGGTCAGCTAGAATACATATAAAAATTAATTTCTGTCTGTCTGTCTGTCTCTTATAGGCTCCTAAACCACTCAACCGATCGCGATGAAACTTTCAGGACTTATTGTGATCATGCCGGGGATGGTTCCTGTGAAAAAAAATCGGGAAAAAACGGGAACGGGAACGGAAACGGGCCTGCTCACGCGTCAGATAACGTACTAGGAACGGGAACGGGATCGGGATCTGGAACGGGAACGGTATCGGGCATTGCAACGCATGCCGGGTCAGCTAGTGCTTAATAAAAATATATTAATGTGTCCATTTCGATGCTTTCATTTCATTCTCATATTTCAAATAAAATATTAGCCGCTAACGCAGACGTATTCACGGAAAACCCACGGCCGTGTTCGACACAGCCACACGCCCAATTTTTTGTTCGAGTTATCTTTGAATTAATTATTTTCATCAACCGATATGCACGTACATGTATACATACATATAAAATACATTTATAGATAATAGGGTGAGAATTGAACAGCCCCACTGTAGAAAGCACAGTGTTTGAGGTTGTCATCTATGGGGAGAGTGGGTTTCGGATCATTATCGTTAAGCATCCGCGGGCTTCGTTTGTGAACGCTGTCTCTTTGGTGAAACCTTTGTGAAACCTAGCACGAGTATATGTATGTATGTATGTATGTACCAACATACATATGTATGTAGTATGTGTGTGTTTTCCACGGTGAAATTACTGCATATTAAACTGTTCCTCGGCAAATCTATTCTCCCCCAGCTGATAGCTATTTTCAAACTATTATTCGCATCGAATTCACCCTCTATAACAGCGGTCGCCAACCTTTTGAACCTCACGAACCACTAAACTGAAAATCTCGAATCCCGCGGACCACTAACATGATTTTTTCCATAAAAGTAACATTCTAAATGTAAAATGGTGATTGCACTTCAAGTTATTTGCAAACAGTTGGATATCGCCTTATAATGATAGAAAAATTATAATAAATAAACGATATATTCATTATTCTTTATGAAAACTGCCTGTTATGACGTATAGATGTGAAACTTGGATGCAAAATGCTACGTAAGATCCAGTGCACACAGAGAAGCGTGGAAAGATGTATGTTTGGTATGAAACAAGAAGAGATCGTAAGAGGAATACATGGGTAAGAAGTTTGACCAATATGACACATAGCGAGAAGAATGGATTGCAGATGGACGCGAAAAATACTGGAATGGTGTCCGAGAGGATGTGACAGAGAGCAAGGTAGACCGAATGGAAGATGGGCTGACAAATTGAGAAGAATGTGTGGAGTCAAGTTTTAGTGCACACAGAGAAGCATGGAAAGATGTATGTTCGGTATAACGAGAAGAGATCGTAAGAGGAACACATGGGTAAGAAGTATGACCAAAGTGGAACGTGTGAAAAAGTTCAAGTGGACACATAGCGAGAAAAATGGATGGCAGATGGACGCGAGAAATACTGGAATGGTATCCGAGAGGATGTGAAAGAAAGCAAGGTGGAACGAGTGGAAGATGGGCTGATGAATTGCAAAGAATGGGTGGAGTCGAGTGGATGCAGATTGCTCAAAGGATTGGAGCGGCCTTCATCCAGCAGTGGATGGTGAACGGCTGAAAATTATGATGATGATGATGATAAGATTGGGTATAAATTGGGCCAGCCCCTGACTGCTGGATGACAAAATATTCATTGTGAAAACTGTCAGCTATGACGTATAGATGTGAATCATGGATGTTAAATTTAAGAATGCTACCTAAGATTTAGTGCACACAGAGAAGCGTGGAAAGATGTATGCTCGGTGTAACAAGAGGAGATCGTAAGAGGAATGCATTGGTACAGCGGAATATGTGAAAAACGTTACTGGGATGGACGCGTGAAATACTGGAATGGTATCCGAGAGGATGTGAAAGAGAGCAAGTGGAAGATGGCCTGATGAATTGAGAAGAATGTGTGGAGTCAAGTTTTAGTGCACACAGAGAAGCATGGAAAGATGTATGTTCGGTATAACGAGAAGAGATCGTATGAGTAACACATGGGTAAGAAGTATGACCAAAGTGGAACGTGTGAAAAAGTTGACGTGGACACATAGCGAGAAGAATGGATGGCAGATGGACGCGAAAAATACTGGAATGGTGTCCGAGAGGATGTGAAAGAGAGCAAAGTAGACCGAGTGGACGATGGGCTGATGAATTGAGAAGAATGTGTATAGTCAAGTGGATGCAGATTGCTCAAGACAGACAAGAATGGAAGAGGATTGGAGTGTCTTTTATCCAGCAGTGGATGGTGAACGGCTGAAAATGATGATGATTATGACAAATGTGGACCACCAAAATTCTCTCGCGGACCACCGGTTGGCGATCACTGCTCTATAATACGATCTGCTAGCCAGTTTGCACGCCATCCCCTTAACATTTATCAATTTTCCCGTAAAACGAGCCACGCCAAATTGGTACCGATTAATTGCGATCACCGCGAAAAACTACCGCTACAATTATACGCTTAACGTCTAGAGGAAAAACATTACCTCGTGAGGTCGAAAAAGTGAGTCGTATAATACGTGTGCTGTCTGATTCATATGTACATACATATATTTATTAGAGTGTAGCGAAAATTTTTCTTTTTGAAAATCAAAATACTTGGGCTTGGGATAGGTGCTCCGTGGCTATACAAAACAAACGGTATAAATTGTGGCAATATTATAAGTTGGGAAGAGATTCATCGATAAAGATACTATTTTATTCAAAAAGTAATAAATAATCATTTTACATCAGATAAAAAATTTTCCATGCCACACTCAAGCTACACAGTGAAAATAGTGACAGAAGTCTCTGCTACTGTTTGTGGATCCTCGAGGCGAGATGGTTTCATAAAAATGAGATTCGAATAACGAAAAATAATGCCTCATTTCAACACAAAATAAAAAAAACAACAAATCGTTCAAGAGTAAACTGCCACTTCTGTCAGAGGGATTTTGACCAAAATCACAGTATCTCTTACGGCTAACGTGAAAACTATAGATATGAAATTTCAACCTAATCGATGGGGCAGTTTCGGAAATATTGTGGTAAACTTTTCGACAAAAAAAAAACCTACTTCCGGTTGACTGATTTTAATGATTTATTTTTTCGTAACTAGCAATTTTTCTCAGGATTATAATATTATAATATGGTGACGATACTACATATTTAAAAGGCTGAAAAAAATCGTTCAATAGTAAACTGCCATTTCCGGTAGTCAGATGTTGACCAAAATCACAGTATCTCTTACGGCTAACGTGAAAACTATAGATATGAAATTTCGACAAAATCGCCGATGCCGTTTCGGAAATATTCTGTGGTAAAAGAATTTTTGAATTTTCTACACGAAAAAAACCCTACTTCCGGTTGACTGATGTTGACCAAATTCCTTATGGCTTTGACACCTTACGTGAAAATAATAGATATGAAATTTCAGCTTGATAGACTTGATAGTTTCGGAGAAAACACACATACAGACACACACACACATAAGTACACAGACATTGTTTAGAAATCATGAAAACGTGATCAGGGGATGATACCTGATACAAATCAGTCAAAATCTCGAGGTTGAATTTTCGCACGATCACAATACTTTATCCGATTAGGATAAAGTAAAAATACTATTACCCCTAGTATTTAGGTTATTTTTAAGTTTTTTTTTTGCGGACGCTGGTGTGATATGTCCTTTATTTTTTGTTCTCAATTTAGTAACTGAAAAATGTGTATTACTTTTTTGCATTGTCTTAAATCAAATAAATGACGAAAAAATGTATTTTATCTGAATTATAAAGAGTTAAAATATCAAAAAAATAATTTTTGCTACCCCACCTTTTCCAAACACAAGCATTTCGATTTTGTAAACTATGGGAAGATTTTATATTTTTTTCCCAATATTAAAGCAGCTTGGGGCACAGTACTAAACATTAATATTTTTAAGAGATATTTTGCAGTTATGATGGGTATGTGATAGAGCACTAATCCCGCGCACAAGCTTTATAACAACTATAAAAACTATTAAATTTAATATATTTTTTCAGTGCGGGTAATAAACATACAAAATCAATTAAACAAACTTTACCGTAAACTTGGATTTTGTTATTCAATTTATATTTATTGGTTAGTGTTATCCTTTTTATATTTTAGTTTTATTTAACCCTCGCGTGTGCTTTTATTTAAATTGTGAAAATGGAAATTGTGTATTTTAAGCGGTGTTTACATTCTTTAGGACGTTATGTCGCTGTAAAATACGGACAGTATTTCCTCTTAAAAATAGTACCTTTCTAAATCTTTCCGGACAGAGGTGGGTCATGTTAGAAAGCTGCAGGTTCTTTCCCCATTCAACATTCTTTAGAATATCCACTAAGTGCGCTATAATTCTATAAATTCTAATGTATGTATGTACATATGTACATCTTACATATTAAACCGCAAGCGCAGTATTGAAATGTTTCAATATAATATGCAATTTGAGTTAATTCCTAAAATTTAATTCGAAAAAAAAATTACAAAAAAGCTGACCTGAATTGCGGAAAAGTTCAACTGAGATAGTTCGTATTCGTATCGTATTTGTCGCCCAACTTTGCATATATGTACATATGTATTTTACTCCAGTAGTGATCAAACTGTTGCGTATGTTAAATATACGTGTATGTTATACCTGCTTAAAGTTTCATAATTATATATCACCAGTGTAAGCCCGTTAAATATCAACGGACGTGTTTGACGTAATTGATTACGTAACAATTTAGCAAAGTCGCGAACCTACTGAGGATTAGTGTTTTCAAATTATAGGAGACCTCCCATCACCGGTGTTGGATGAACGCGTTAGCGCTAACTCGCCCAACCTGGTGATCCACGGGTTCAAATCCTGCTCGCGACGTTCGTGTTTTATCAGCAGACGGACAGACAGACAAACATTTATTTTTTTTATTAAATTAAAATTAAAATTAAATTTTATTTTATTAAATTTACATTTCTTTTTTCAATTAAATGGGAATTAGCGTTATCAGCAGACGGAATTATTGGGTTATTAAGGGTACTGTTATATTTAATAGTATTTGTATTACTATTTCTAAAAACCTAACCCAAATTTTAACCTAACATAACCTTGTATTGCCTTTACACAAGTATGTGGTTTTAAACGGTCTTAGTCCTTTAAATGTAATAATATTTGAATTACGTAAATTCACCTTACTCAACTTTAAACACGCAGTGCTTAGGTTTTTAAACAGCTTTATTCGGATGAACGCGTTAACGCTAACTCGGGTTTAAATCCCACTCGCGACCTTTGTGTTTTTTCAATTATTTATTGAGGCATACGTTTTCGGCAGACGGACAGACAGATGTAATTGGGCTATTATATGTATGTATATATTTATTTATTCACCACGAACGATTTCCCCTAATGAAACCCGCCAACTAGACAATTTTCTAAAGACGCATATAAATTATTACTATACCTATGTAATTAACAGCTTATAATAAATAGATTTATATTTACTCAGCTATCGAGTCAATTTCAAGTTAAGGCTCCCGCACACCGCTACGAAGTCGTATATGAAAACCTAGCGAATTTCGCAAGTCTACCGGCCTGCGCAAGCGTCGGTTTCTGTCACTCTGACATAAGCTATCAAACTACCATCTGTCACCTCGCATTCGGAACGTTTGTATTTCACTCACGTTTCTCAAGTCAGAGTTATTTACAAACAACTCAAGTCAGAGTTTTTTTTACATACAACTTTTCCACAAACGTCATCGAAATCGGCAAAATCCCCGGAAATCCTTATTGGTTCAGTTATTCGATTCGTGCATTAATGCCACACACGCGCATCTAACTTTATTTATTGCGAATTTGTTTCAATTCTACTGTTTTTGCACTATTTTACGTGATATATCTATTATAACAGCTAACAAATATATAATTTCAACAAGTTTCAAGGCAAACTAAAGTTTTCATCACGTGGTTATGCCCGAATATTTAGCGGTTAAAGGCAACTTTGCTGTCGCGCGCTCTGTTTGGCTTATTAACTGAATAAATCGCGGCTATGCGATACAACTCCCCCACCATACCGCCCTTGAGATTTTTCTACCTGTTGGCAGCGGTGTGCGGGATCCTTTAACGTGAATAATAAGAAATAATTGACAATGCAGGCATCAGAAATCAACAAACGAATAATTTTAAGCCAAATTTAAAATTTTATTATAATGGGTATAATGGCTAATTAAATTTTATGATGTTTTAACTTTCTTTTGGTGATATTATTATATCCGAGTCTTTTTACAATCATGTTCTACGATCTAGGTCAGGGGCTCCCAACCTTTTTGTACCCTAGAGCACATTTTAAAATATTGGTAGGGCCACCTATTTTTTCAAAGCAAATTTATAGTTGAACATACATATGTAGGTAATAAATAATATACAAAAAAATAATACCGCTTTTTTGAAGAATGAAAACTTTTTTCTGTCCACTGTATTCCAGAAGTCCCTATCTGATATTAAGGATTTTAACATAATATCATTCTGAAGGTGCTTCACTTGAACAAGCTCTGCAATGTACGCTGCTATTTCCATTATATTTATCTGGCAAGTAAAAGGATTGATAAAAAAGGAGACCATTGGCTCGATGATAGTAAACTGTTGAAATCTCTTTTCACACTCTTCTCGAAGCACTTGAAGGTGCTTAACAAATAATGACACGTTGAATTCACTGTTACCTGCCATTTTCTTCATATTTGGAAAATGCACGAGAGACTTCATCTGCAGACGTGATATCCACAAAAAACAGTTTGGCTTTAAATGAGTTTACAGTGCCTATCATTTTAGCTACATGTTTGTCTTTTCCCTACAACTCCAAGTTTAAACAATTCTGTCGTGGTCGAATAGTGGCGGGCGCACACAAATCGGTCAGCGGGCGCCATGGTGCCCTGAGAATCCCTGATCTAGGTCGTAGATGTATAATTTCGCATTTATCGATATAGTCATATTTTACTTTTGAATATCAAGTCAGTATTTGTGACTTGAGACATGCATGTGTATTTATATGTACATATAAATCAAATCGCTCACAGGGCAATTTCTACAGCACAAATTTACAACGTAACAATGCATCAGCATTCAATAAAACGACAATGCCTCTCAATATAAGGCAATGGCCTCGTATTAGTTATTTATTTTAGCAACGCTAATCAAAAGTGAACAAATAAATAGTCAACCTCGATTTGTCTCTGTGGGTTTTTTCTTTATATTTATTTTACCCTTTGGGTTATTTTCTTATTTATACTCTTAGCGTATAAGGGTGGTTACTCTTTGGGCTATTTTGTATATTAGCCATTTGGGTTATTTGTTATACTATCTTTTCGAGTGAATACATATATTTAAATAATAAAAACTATTTAATTTGGGTGTTTATTCCCGTTAAGTAAATAAGTTGGTGGCAGCGGTACCCCTTATACGCAATACTTCTTCAGCTTCAAAAACCTCAATTTGCGAATCGTTTGGAATTGAGATTGATCATTCTCACCCACAAGATCGTAACATTATATTTATTGGTGGCAGCGCAGCGCAGCAGTGGGATTGATTCCTTCTCACCCCATCAATTTTGTAACAATACCCAATCTTTAACGATTTTGTTATTATTGAGTGAAATTAAATATATTTTTTTCTGTTAATAATAACGATAATTTAGTCGAAAAAAATACTTGGCTCTTTTTAACTTCGTTTGGCGATGTTTAATCGTTTAATAATTATTAATATATATAATATATAAGTAATTAATAATTATTTATCAGTCACCGGGTATGATAAAGCTGCTGCAAATAAAAGTACTCACTCTAATGAAACATCAGCTTATTTCCAACAGGAAAGTTTAAGAAACGGCGTACAGCTTCTTAGTGAAAGCCTTCAGCTAAATCTTCGTTCACAAGCAGAGGAGACTTTCCCTCACCTGACCAAAGGCCCTGAAGGGAAAGCGAGAGGGAGACTAATGGAGGAGAAGCATATGAGAGTAAGTAGAAAAGCAGAAGGGGATGAAAAGGAGGATGAAGGGACATATTATTGCCTCTCGTTTGGACGACATTTGCTTTGTGAATATCGTACGAGGGCTCTCTCCAGACAGTAAGACAAATATCCCTTTAATTTTGGCAAAATATTCTAATCCAAAATATTCTAATATTGAGTGTTCGAACAGTGTTGCACGTACATATGTACATACTCGTATATTCCAAAGTGAAATTAAATTTTAGTAATTTCGACTCACTAATTGAGGTGCCCTTTTATGTGTAAGTGTGCAAAATCAAACAGCATCAAACATTTATTAAGTGATAAATACAAAAATAGGAATTATTAATAATGGACTAATACAAGTTATTTAACAAGATTTTTGACAAGACGATTAGCTGCACTGAAATCCGATTCAACTAAATACAAAGTTGGAAAAGCCAGTTTTATTAATGAAATTTAATCCAAATTTGAGGATAAATATAGAAGATAACTTCGTATTCTGCCAAATATTTTTAGTTGCAAAAATATTCTCAGACTAGCATTCGTCATCATGATGCAATTCTAAAATTTCTTTTCGACACGTAAAATCAACATCAGATACATTTTCTTTGAATGGATCCACCATCCATGGATCTTTAAATTTATCAGGATACTGAATCGAGTTCTCAGACCATGCAAATGATGTGCGAATGCATTTATATCAGCAGTTGTAAGCTCATCTTTTATTGATAATATGTATGGGAATTGATGAAATTCTTTATGCAAAAACAGTGCTAATTTATCGATAGCCTTTTTACAATCAATAAGTGTCACTGATTTATCCTGAAGATGCAGTTATCTTTAAACTTAAAAAATATTCCAGCTAAGTAAAAATTATCGTTTTTCGCCCTCTGCAAAGTAATTTTATTTTTTTAATTTCTTTCGGATTTCATCAGTATTGTCGTAGCGCCCACCAAGTATCAAGAAACGCCCAGAGGTGTGCGGTATCGCCCAGTTTGAAGCCAAGCTGATTTACACCGACCACCGAAGAGTAGTGTTTTTATATGAACATTGAGCAAGTTGAATAATTATGGGTAGCGTGAGTAAGAAGTTTTAGCGGGAATCTCTCGGGTGCCACTGAATGGGTTAGTTCTACGTGTATAAAGAGAGTTTCTTGTGAATAACACCTTATCGCCCTCACCTCCATTTAAATACACCTTCGAACGATATCGATTTAGGATTTCAAAACTTGGTGAGTGTGTGTGTGTGTGTGTTCGGAACTACCTTAGAATGTAGCATATACATTATATATATGTATATACATATAATAGCCGAAATCCGTCTGTCTGTCTGTCTGCTGATAACGCTCGCTGAGGAAAAATAATTAAAAAACCAGAAAGAGTGGGGGATAGAACCCAGGACCGCAAGCTCGAGGGTAATCACGCTAACGCTATACTCTATCGCCCTTGGTCAATTTAGTCCTTTTTTTTTAAACATTACCTATAATTAAAATAAATAGGAAATGAGGAAAAATAATTAAAAAACCAGAATGAGTGGGGGATCGAACCCAGGACCGCAAGCTCGAGAGTAATCACGCTAACGCTATACTCTATCGCCCTTGGTCAATTTAGTCCTTTTTTTTTAAACATTACCTATAATTAAAATAAAAAAGGAAATGAGGAAAAATAATTAAAAAACCAGAAAGAGTGGGGGATCGAACCCAGGACGCCAGGTCGGGAGTTATCGCGCTAACGCATACGCCACGGCCCGTTGTTGATTTTTTAAACATTACCTATACAAGGGATCGTGACTGCGAATAATACATAGATGACGCTATAAAAACTATTATATATTTTTTTTTTTTTTGATTTTTACAAAATCACTTACAAAATTATAATTATTACATATGTAATAATTAATAATTATAACATAAATAGTAAAGTAAAAAAAAAATAATCCATACTACGGGATTGCTGTAATACATAGATGGCGCTATAAAAACTATCACGATCAATTAGTGGGGATCTCTATTAAAAAAGCGCTTTACGTAATTTAAAATTCAGCTGGCGTTGATATTTATTATTAATTATTAATTATTATTTGTAATAATTATAATTTTGTAAGTGATTTTGTAAAAATCAAAAACAAAAAAAAAAATAATAGTTTTTATAGCGTCATCTATGTAGTCACGATCCCTTGTACCTATAGGTAATGTTAAAAAAAAAAAAACGGACTAAATTGACCAAGGGCGATAGCGTATAGCATTAGTGCGAGTTCTCTCGAGCCTGGGGTCCCGGGTTCGATACCCCACTCTTTCTGGTTTTTTAATAATTTTTCCTCAGCGAGCGTTATCAGCAGACAGACAGACAGACGGATTTCGGCTATTATATATATATAATTATACCAAGCATGCGCTGGATTTTTGAATTTAGCATCCACGTTTCACATCCATACGCCATAACTGGCAGTACGCATTGGTCGTATGCCTTATTTTTTAGGCACAGTGGGATGTTGGATTTAAAAACAAAATGTTCATTCATCCAAACGCACTCCATCCCAGTTTCATTCATCGTTTTATCATATATATATGTAATATAATCTGAACATAATATGTTGCGGCTCCCAAACTTGACCAATTTTGCAAGGTTTTCCCTAAATTGGCTCTTAGCTCGAAAATGGTTCCCGACCGCCGACCAATAAACAATATGCATTTTATTGTTCAACAGTACCCGGATAGTGTTGATTCGTGAACCACACTTGAACAACATACATATGTACATTCACAATTGGTAAAATTGTTTTATTTGACCCCCATATTTACGAGGGGCCCCCTTTTTTCCGCTCTAGCTCAGTTACGGCACATTCGCGGCGATCTTATCAGCCCCCGAGAAAACATTAAACGTCGTTTTTGATATATTTACGGTGTGTGTGTGTGTGTGTGTGTTTTTTTCTTTTCCTCTTTTCTCTTTCTTTCGTTCCGTTTCTTTATTTCTTTCTTTCTTTCCGATGCGATGCACGAACGGCGTGTGCACGTGGCGTCGGCGTCGGCGTCGGCGTCAGTCGCGTCGTTATGTAACAGCCGGTGCCCAATATTAAAACGCTCACAGGTCGCAAACCTCAATAGGCTACACCAGCGTTTACCAAACTGTGGGTCGCGAGTCGATTTTAAGTGGGTCGCGAAAAATTCATTGTTCAAAATTCCCATTCCAAAGAATGTGATTTTTTTTTTTTTTTTTCATTATTTAATAAGTAAAAATAATATGCAACAATTTAAAAGGACAAGACGGCACAACAGAGAATAGGGTGCGCCCGAACAAATTGCGTTGGCATTTTGTGATGAAGCATCCAAGTCAGCGGTCGCCAACCGGTGGTCCGCATTTTTCATATTCGGCCGTTCACCATCCACTGCTGGATGAAGGCCTCTCCAATCCTCCTCCATCCCTGTCTGTCTTGAGCAATCTACACCCACTTGACTCCACCCATTCTTCTCAATTCATCAGCCCAACTTCCACTTGGTCTACCTTGCTTTCTTATACCATTCCAGTATACTCGAACTTTGTTACACGTTCCACTATATCTACCACCTTGGTCATGCTTCGTACCCATGTATTCCTCTTACGATCTCTTCTCGTTATACCAAGCATACATATGTCCATTCTTAAATTCTTGAATTTAGCATCCACATTTGACATCCACTGCTGGACGAGAGCCTCTCCAATCCTCTTCCATTCCTGTCTGGCTTGAGCAGTCTGCGTCCATTTGACTCCACCCATTCTTCTCAATTCATCAGCCCATCTTCCACTCGGTCATTTTTAGAGTTAGTTAGTTTTCGTTAATTATAAGTTATTTAAAAACAAATAAAACTCTGGATATATGTACTTTAAAAATAATTTAAATACCCCTCCCCCCTCTACCCCTGCACCCCATCATGTCCATTAAAACTGGGCTAAAGTTTGTCCTTCTAAAACGTGGTTCGCGGTACTAAAAAGTTTGGGAAGCCCTGGTCGCTACTCACTTTTACTTATGTATACATATGTATGTACGTATGTATGTGTCGATTTTAACAACGCGAATATCGCATATCTTACATTAATTTAACGAATTCACTTTAAAGCTATTATGTACATATATATGAGTCGCCTAGTTCCAAATCCCGATAAGTCCACAATATATAATAAAAAACGAGAATAAAATATTTTCTAGTTCTAAGAATGTTTTCAAACGATGCCTTATACTTGAATTATTCCAAATACCGCCAAGTGCGCCGTAAAAAAATATTGAAAATCAGTGTTAGTTGCAAAAACCGACAATCGCACTATGATAAAAGCTGATAAAATCCATATTTAGAAACAAACAACGATAAGTCCATGTTTCTAATCTCAATATTTTGTTTAATATCAACAAAAATAAGTTTAAATGAGTTTAAACGCCATCAAACAAATAAGTCTGTAGCAGAAAAACCGCGTTTGCGAACAAGTGAGTGTTATGGACTTATCGGGATTTGGAACTAGGCGACTCATATGTACATATCTACATATTTTGAATCGAAAATATACCATTAACTCATTTATTATGGATATTTATTAATAACTACCAGATGATAGGAGTACCTCAATAATGTTGGTACTGTATCAGCAACTTTCTTTTTACATATATGTATGTATAGGTATAATATACATTTTTCATAGCATAATAAGGTTACATATGCTCATTTGATCGGTGATTTTATGAAATTTCAATATTTTGAGAATTTCAATTGATTCTGTCTGCAAAAGGGTAAAAACGGGTCTCCTCTCTCGAAAACCCGTTGCGTGCTAGAGCCGTTAACCATAAAACAAACGCTCGCCAAGGGTATTTTTGACCCTTAACTTATCAATAAAAACACACACGCGTATAAAGGAAAAAATACGCACGGCTAAAAAAGGCAGGTGGGGGCAGCAAAAATCAATTGCCATTCTCGATAATATACATAATAAACATTTGGCACGTAATATTATATTAAAAATGCTTGAATCTTGCAGTGGACGTCTGGCGGAAATCGCGACCTTTACTTCGTTATTACTTAATGTATGTAAAAATATTATTATTATATTAATAAAGAGCTTATATATATATAATAGCCGACATCCGTTTGTCTGTCTGCTGATAACGCTCGCTGAAGAAAAATAATTAAACCAGAACGAGTGGAGGATCGAACCCGGGACCCCAAGCTCGAGAGGACTCGCACTAATGCTATCCGCTGTCGCCCTTCGTCTCTTTGGTCCTTTTTTTTTTAAATATTACCTATAAAAGGGATCGTGACTCTGCTAATAATACAAAGAGGGCGCTAGAAAAACTTTTTTTTTTGTTTTTTGATTTTTACAAAATTACTTACAAAATTATAATTATTATATATATAATAATTAATAATTATAATATAAATAGTAAAGTAAAAAAAAAATTTGGGATTTGGGGTTCGATACCGTGCTCGATATGTCGATAGGTGATCTCTATTAAAAAAGCGCTTTACGATATTTAAAATTCAGCGGGCGTTGATGTTCAACGGGCTTACACTAGTTATAATATAAATAGTAAAGTAAAAAAAATATTTTTTTTTTCGAGTGGGTATCGATTGGGTATTGTAACGCGCCATAGATGGCGCATTGTTGCATAGATGCAACAACTACATATAAAAACTATTAAATTTAATATATAATTTTCCAGTACGGGTGATGAGAGCGCTCCGTTGATATTCAACGGGCTTACACTAGTATTATACATTGCTGAAAGTGGTGTGCGCTCCAAAAGGATGCGCGTTTAGTTTCGCCGAATTAATTTCCCGTTGAAATTTTCATTGACAAATTCGCACTAAATGCAAAGATTCTTTTCAAAAGAGTCTCATTTTCCAAAATCACTTGAAAAAAAGCTTGTTTATGTATTCAAATTCACCCTTTTTTTTTTTTGCCTTTTACCTTCCGCTGTGTCCCGCATTTGGCTTACGAACCGTGAACCCTTCAAAGTTTACGAAATGGAAATTTTTTTCTTATATACATACGTATATGCACATGTGTATAAATGTATCAGTGGTGTACCGTTCATATGTAGATGCTGTGGATTCGGCGCATCCCTCAAAATCTCCAGTGATAAATAAATAAAAATGAAAATTATTTGTCGTTTTAAAAAATGACGTATGTGAAATTCCAAAACGTGTAAAAATCATCAAGTACACATAAGCATTAGGACAAAGTGGTCGCAAAGTTATTACAACATGACGTACATATGGTGGCATTGCACGATGATGCTGTGGTTGTAAAGCATCGCTTGCGCATGCGCGTTAGCTCTCTCTCGAACAATCGCGATCGATCGATTTTGATCTTTTGTTCGACCAACGGATTCTCTCGTCGTTCAGCATCTTCGGCCGCCTTTATCATATCTATTGCATATCTGAGACAAAACTGTCTTTGTATTTTTATTCTTTTAGTAGTCGAGAGTATTTTTTTTTTCATCGTTTGACTTAACATGTGGAAATAAGTTAAATGTTGCTTTTCAAAGCATCCTCTAAGCTGAAAGTCACCGCACGCCACTGGTTTACATACATATATATACATACATTAGGCTGACCAACTTTTTAGGAAGCCAAGGAGGGACAAAACCGACCGAAACTATATTTTCTATCAAATTAGTCCAACTGAAACTCGTAAAGGTATCTGCTCCAGTTTGAATTGTATTATTTAATATACATATGAGCACAAAATTCAACTCCAAAACTTTTTCTCCACCAAGATTGATTACTTTTTGAACGACATTCTTTTCCCCTCTTTGTTCGGTGAATACGCTGATAGTGAAATTAATTTTTGTGAAATATTTTCATTAACTAAGCAATCAGTAATTTTGATGGATAATATTAATTTTAGCTGTTACTCCAATGAAAGAAAAAAATGTAAAAATTTTATTTACAATGAAAGTATTGTACTAAAATTGTAAATAAAATTTGTAGAACATAATCAAAACACAGTCAAAAAATTAAATATTCTTCAAATCTTTTCACATGCTACTTTGGTCCAATAAATAAAATACATTAATAAAGATACCTTACTCTTACGTAACGCACTTGGCTGCCTGGCTGCTACAGCCATGGTGCAGCCAAAATGTATGTGGCTGCCTGTTTGATAACGCACTAGGCAGCCACATACATTTTCTAACATCGTTCTGGCTGCGGCAGCCAAGCAGCCAAGTGCGTTACAGGCCTTAGATTGCCCATATGATTTTTAACCTGCAATCCTCTGATCGAATTATGAGCTACATTGATCACTGATAAGCAAAGTTGGCTTATTTACAAGCTAGAACCTTCTCTTCCTCTCGAAATGCTTCGCTTCTAAAAAATGCTGTGACAGAAGAAGAACTTTATTGCATCCTGTTGGCCACTGCTACGAATTCACTTATGTCAATGTTGTTTCTTGGAGTGCAAGGCAATGTTGCCAGTAATTTCACTTACATTTTTAAATTATTGTTTTTATTGATGGTTATAGGCATATTTATATGCCTACATATGTATATACTTTGTTTTTCTTAATCGCTAAATTTGTACTCCTTCAAAGAATTCGGACTATCTTTTGGCTCTATTCAAGAGAGTCAACTGCAGACATTGATCAATGTATGTATATATGTATGTATAATATTATGTGTGTACAATGTGCATACATTTGATGTATGTACGTTTGATTCAATAAAATAAATAACATTCTGGCAATTCGTCCACTAATACTAACACACTCTTAATATATTTCAAGCAGAGATTGAAAAACACTGAAGAAATTTGCCCTTTCAGAATGTCCTAAAATATACATATGTGCTTTATGAAATTTTAACACGATTTCCAATTGAAATTTAAATCTGAGCTCAAAATGTGCACGTGCAATTGTTAGTCCATCGAAATGATATCTATAAGCTGAGCAATTTAAATTCATCAAGTCTTAACGACTGCTGCAACATTGCAAACTATATGTATCTACTTTTAAACTAGCGATTCTTATTTATTTATTTATTATATAAACAACTTGGTATGCGAAATACGCTAAACAACATACATACATATATTGTATAGCTACATATGTATGTATGTATGTATGTACATATGGATTTCCTCTTTCGACTTATCGGGATTAAGCTTTGTAAAGCCATCTATGATCGTATACCATACTTTGCCTGTAATAATTTTGATGAATTTCACAAACGAATATGTATAATAATAATAATTCTTTGGAAAAATGACGTAGGCAATTAAGAAAATATTCATTTGTTTCGTTTTTCGCTGCTTTCAACTTGCAATTTCGCGAATTTCAATAAAGAAAACGTATTTCTGAACATCAAAAAAAATATATACATATGTATATATGTATATTTATATAAAAACTCATAAAACGAAAACGGTACACATTTAATATGCAAAAATTCTTGTATAAATTAATCTCATTTGAAAATATTCTCTCGCGTTTTATTATGCTTAGATGATACATATATATACAATATGTATTTATGTATTATTACGCCCAGTATTACATATTGCATAGATTAAACACTCTTTAAAATAGATATGTACATGATATGAAAAAAAATAATGTTAAATAAAAATTTAACAAATTAAAAATAAAAGTAAGTATATTATGATAAATAATAAATAAATAAATGATAGTATAAGCCAGAGTCTCAATGAACACAGATTAATGCTAAAGTAATCAATTAATTCACAATATTTGTTACCATACCTAAATCAATCTTGGAATGGGAGAGGATATACATATGTATGTACTATGTATGTAGGTATTTGATTAGTGTCTAAAACTTTTAATTTGATAAATCTAAAATCATACAGAAACGTGTTATTTAAAAACAATATCATCAGAATTATTCATCTTTATTTTCTTTATATGTAAAACATTATCCCATTTTTCAGAAGAAATAAGATATGCAATGAAATTTTGCTAAATTTTTCTGTATGAAAATGTATTCATACATTTTTGACGGACCTAATATAAATTGTACCATTATGCTTAATAATTTTTATTCAATCAACAAATCTAGGACTATTCCGTGGTTTGCGTGTGTCATACATATTTATATATGTAACTCACATATAGTATATATGTAGTATTATATAGGTTAGATTTGAATCAATGTAACACTTAATTTGATTAATTTAGAGCTATAACTTTGATTATTTATATTTTTTGTTCTACATACATGTTAAGAATTATATCATTAGAAATAGTGATATCCATAGTTATTGTACTAGAAATAAGAACCAATTAGTTGTAGGTAGAGTAAGGAAAACAAAGACAGATGGTGGTGTTTTTCACACATTAATGTATAATGCCCTCCTGGAATGCGTCAAGTCTTCTAAGACAATAGATGCATTCTTGAAAAGTGTGAGGAGACACCTCTGTGAGAGATAGTAGTTATGTATAAGTATGTATAGTGTATAATGTGTAATAGATTTATGTAGTTGTTATAAATATGTAATACTAGATGTAAGTTAAATTAGCTAATTAGCTAATATTATATAAAATAAATAAATAAATACATACATATGTATGTATAAGTCGTACCGTGCTGTTCAACTTTCGTCCGAGTGCACTCGTATCGTGTCAACTGGATATTACGTGAAATAACCAATATTTGGCTGAATTTGTGAAATAGATAATGAAGCAGTAATATTCACGATTATCGAAATACAAACATATGTTCATGTGTACATATATAAATATATTCAATTTTGAGTGGGCATATACATACATATACAAAGCTGTAAAAAATTGCTTTCAACTAAATAAGGGGAAACATTTCAGTTCATTTGGTACAGCTTACTACACGCAAGGTATGCTTCATTATACCAAATAAAATATTATTATTTTGTCTGAGGAGTGGAACTTGACTTGGATAATCCATCTCAACTTCTAAACTAAACACAAACAGCCCACCTGTCCGTCTTGCATTATCTCCGTGAGAAGCACACGCGAACATAATGGAAACTAGCATATACATATGTATGTACAATTATACATACATACATTGTACATTGTATAGGGACAATGTACATGCATACATATTCCACAACAATATGTACATAGAGCAAAAGAATAGGTACAACCAAAAAACAACACATTGACGAATCTTTAAGGTATGACAGTTGTCATGTACCAAATACATACATGCTATAGGTATATGTATATCAGTGGTGCACAACCTATTTGATAGAAGGGCCAATTTATCCATTTAATTGTTCACGGGCCGCACAAAATCTCCTTTCAAAAGATTATTGAATTTGGATGATGTGGCAATCATAATTTTGGCTGTAATCAATGCCATGTAAGGATAACATTTCTTTGGAGTGTGGAAAGATATTTTCCCTCAGCTGTGAATGAAACAATTTAAGTTTTTCCTGGAAGTCTGAGATGTAATGATTTTTCCCTTGCAATCGAAGATTCAGATCATTAAGGTGTGTTGTAGTATTTGTCAGAAATTCAAAGTCACACAGCTATTGAGGATCTTCCAAAATATCGATAGACTTTCCTTTGTTAACGAGGAACATTTTGATTTCTTTTAAAAGTAACACAAATCTATTCAAAACCTTGCCTCTGCTTAACCAACGAACTTTGCAGTAGTACAATGGGTCATTATATTCAGCATAGATTTCATCAAGAAAGACTCTGAACTGTTTTTTTTTTTTTTTATATTTACTGTCATTAACAAAAATGTGTTGAATGAAGTTAGGATTAATGATACAATTATTGAAATAGTTCATAATTTAAAATATTTGGGAATTCATATAGACTCTAAACTGAACTTTAAGGTACATGCTGAATATATAATTAAAAAAATGACTAGAAAAGTTGGTGCTTTATGTAGGTTAAGAAATATTTTAAGTAGGAAAAGTAAGGTTTTAGTCTATAATACAATTGTCTTGCCACACCTGGTTTATTGTGCCACTGTACTTAATATGTTCAATGGCCAAGATTTAGATAAAATGCAAACGTTACAAAATAGAGCTATGAGAGGTATTTTGAATGTTGGTAGGGTAAAAAGTATTAAAAGTATGTTAGATGAATTGGGATGGGTGAGTATTAGAAATTGTTTAAAGTTAAGCACACTGTCTTTTGTTTATAAGTTAGATCATAAGTTATTGCCAAATTATTTTAATAATTATATCATTAGAAATAGTGATATCCATAGTTATTGTACTAGAAATAAGAACCAAATAGTTGTAGGTAGAGTAAGGAAAACAAAGACAGATGGTGGTGATTTTCACACATTAATGTATAATGCCCACCCGGAGTGCGTCAAGTCTTCTAAGACAATAGATGCATTCTTGAAAAGTGTGAGGGGACACCTCTGTGAGAGATAGTAGTTATATATAAGTATAGTGTATAATGTGTAATTGATTTATGTCGTTGTTATAAATATGTAATAGATGTACGTTAAATTAGCTAATTAGCTATTATTATATAAAATAAATAAATAAATAAATGGGAATCACGGCGAATTGTCAATATTGTTTCATAAACGTTGTTATGGTTTTCTGTTAGTGACGATTTAGATTATGTACATATGAGTCGCCTAGTTCCAAATCCCGTTAAGTCCACAACACTCACTTGTTGGCAAACGCGGTTTTTCTGCTACAGACTTATTTGCTTGATGGCGTTTAAACTCATTTAAACTTAATTTTGTTGATATTAAACAAAATATTGAGATTAGAAACATGGACTTATCGTTGTTTGTTTCTAAATATGGCTTTTATCAGCTTTTATCATAGTGCAATTGTCAGTTTTTTGAAAACTAACACTGATTTTCAATATTTTTTTACGGCACACTTGACGGTATTTGGAATAATTCAAGTATAAGGCATCGTTTAAAAATATTCTTAGAGCCAGAAAATATTTTATCCTCGTTTTTTATATGTATATTGTGGACTTATCGGGATTTGGAACTAGTGACTCATATATTCCTTTGCTGCTGCATAATTTGTTAACATATCAAACATAGAATTTCTTTATATTCAATGAAGTACTTGTCATTTTGGGCCGCATGCGGCCCGCGGGCTGCGGGTTGTGCATCACTAATGTATATAGTACATACATATGTATGTATGTATGTACATATACTGAGAATACGATACCGGCCAACATCCACGTTCTTTATTTTTACAACAGATCTGATATGGATCCGATTTCAATATGTAGTATGAATTGTCTTATACATACATAGTTTATTTTATATCGAAAACGTGCTCGTTCTCGCACATATTTTATCTGTAATGTATTTGCATAATATGGGTACGATTAATTTGCGTTCGAGTTCCGTTTTCGTTGAAATTTTGGCCAATCCGATAGTCGATGTCGATGTCGTGCGAGACGTACATAATATTATACATATTATGTATGTATAAAATGTACACATTTTTCTATCAAATCATAAATTCTATAAACTGAACCATTTAATGGTTATTTGTTTACACAATTTTGACTAATGCAAATTGATATCGTGTCAAGTTTCCAAGTCAAACCATTCAAAGTTGCATCCTTTGGTAAAACGGTTCACCGAACTGAAAGATCATGCAGCACTAGAATATTATTGCGCACTGCAGTAGTCCATGGATATACGCAGACATATACCTATGTACATATGTAATATGTACAACATAATCTATTATATAGCGGAGCAATTGTTTGCGAACATCCTGTATACATCATAAATACATAAGTTCGATCTATTCCCTCGTCAGTTGCGATGAATACGCCACGATTACTCCTCGAAAGGAAAACATTATTATTACGTGAAAATTTCGTGATAATGTACAACATTATAATTAAACTTGAACGTGCCTTGCCAAATCATTCAGCTTGCATTGTAATTGTTTCTTTTACTGATGATTTATTTGTCAAATGTACAGGTAAATAAATATATGTATACTGCCGTCCTAAGCCCACTTAATGTAACTGAAAAAAATTACGAAAATGAGTTTTAGGGGTTATGGGAGTGTATTCTTGCGATTTTTCATATCAAAATTAATGTATCTTCATTGAAAAGTGACTTTTTTAAGCTATTAAAAAGTAGATATCCAATATTTACTTCGGTCACTACCTTATCATGAAAGATTGAAATGACTGAATCTCTCCACATTGGAGACGAGGAGATTGAGAGGTGATTTAATTGAAGTATTCAAAATAATAAATAATCATTATTCATGTGAAATGGACCAACCTCATTATGTTCAATGAGAACCCTCATCTACGTAAGAGGTCATACTCTGAAAGTCCGAAAAGAAAAATCAAATACTACTACTACTAAAGTATTAATTTTTCCTTGGAATTATCAAAACACAATAGAAAATAACCTCATGCACTAAAAAAAAAAAGTTTAAATAAATCAGTAATATATGAAGAAAAACACACATTTAGAATAAAACTTTCATGTCCATTTATCTCGATATTGTTGTTTTGTCAGTTGCGTTAAGTGGGCTTAGGACGGCAGTATATGTACATTAAGTGATTTTTTTTGCGAATTAATTAATGGAATTTCATTTGAAGGTTTTTTAACACATATTGCAATAAGACAAAGGGAAAATGTGAATAACGGTGGAAAATCCAATAGTTAAGCGTTCACATGTAGTCTCTAACTGTATCCTGAAACCATTTCCGCTCCATTCGCGATTACTCACACTCAATCTCATAGCTTTCTGCACTGCACCAAAATGGATGGTGGCTAATGCTTTTGCGATTCTGAAAACTTTTGCACAAAAGGGGCAGCAAAATTAGTACCGACAAGAATGTATTGGAAACCGGCTGCTTTTATTGTTTAACTACACAATACGCGTTCGGAAAATGTATCTTTATTCAAGTCAAATTTTCCGAGTAGTGACGCTATTACACTACATATAAGCCTCAAGATGATAGGAAGTACCTCTTCAAATTTTGATTCCATTTATTCAAACGGTATGTGAATGTTAAAAAAAAACAAATAGACATATGAGTCGCCTAGTTCCAAATCCCGATAAGTCCATAAAACTCACTTGTTGGCAAACGCGGTTTTTCTGCTACAGACTTATTTGCTTGATGGCGTTTAAATTCATTTAAACTTAATTTTGTTGATATTAAACAAAATATTGAGATTAGACACGTGGACTTATCGTTGTTTGTTTCTAAATATGGCTTTTATCAGCTTTTATCATAGTGCAATTGTCGGTTTTTGGAACTAACACTGATTTTCAATATTTTTTTACGGCGCACTTGGCGGTATTTGGAATAATTCAAGTATAAGGCATCGTTTGAAAACATTCTAAGAACCAGAAAATATTTTATCCTCGTTTTTTATATATTGTGGACTTATCGGGATTTGGAACTAGGCGACTCATATACACTATCTGAATTTCAGGCTTATACGTGTATGGCCGAAACGTCACATGCAGTTTTATTTTTTTGATTTTCCTCGTTACTCTAAAGATTACCAACGTAAATTGCTTTGAAAACATCCCCAATACACGTTTCAAAGTTGCCTGTTTATTAAAGGCGAATTTTCGATGCAATTTTGCAATGCAAACCTTGTGTTAAACTAGTGCGGGGAAAGATTGCGCCCATGTTCAACTACGGCTTCCTTTCAGACTTTGCGAATACCTGCATTCGAAGAAGACTGACATGTTCTATTCCATGTACATATGTACAATAATCAGAAAACAAAATGAAAATTGTATTTTCAATTCGCCAAGCTAAAATAACTTTACTTTAATCAAAAGTCTACCAAAATGCCACGGCAATATTCGATCAATTGATTTTTTATAATAATAAAATAAAATTTTAGTTAAATTAAACGGAGGTTTTAGTTCTACGTACATACATATAATATATATGTAATGTATGTACATACGCTAGGGTTAAAAGCGACAAAAAGTATTACTTTTTAAATTCAAAAATGCTACGTAAGATCCAGTTGCACACAGAGAAGCGTGGAAATATGTATGCTTGATATAACAAGAAGAGATTGTTATAAAAAGAATGACAAAAGGGAACGTGCGAAAAAGTTCAAGTGGACACATAGCGATAAGAATGGATGGCAGATGGACGCGAGAAATACTGGAAATGGGAGGATGTGATAGAAAGCAAGGTAGACCGAGTGGAAGATAGGTTGGTGAATTAATAAGAATTTGTGGATTCAAGTGGATGCTGATTGCTCAAGACAGACAGGAATGGAAGAGGATTGGAGAGGTCTTCATCCAGCAGTGGTTGGTGAACGGATGAAAATGATGATTATGTATTCATATTAAAGATTGGACTTTATGTATATAGACATATAGATTTTGAACGATTCAAATATGTAATAAAGCAAATAATAGTCTTATTTCCACGAGATAATATTATGTATTAATAACATTTTGATTCATTCATTTTAATTCATTTTAACGCGGAAAATGCGACAAAATAGTTTTTCCAAAACGTAAGAATTTCGCAACGATGGAAATTATCCACAATTATAATAAATTTCATCAGAAAAATATTTAATCGATAAAAAATGACACTGATAAAGTCCCGCTCGCTCTAATTGAACAAAATTGAAAAGTCGACAATGCAATTTTCACTTCACTTTTTTCGATTTTCACAAATACGATTATTACATTTTCACCTGCAAATTGGGCGCAAAATCTATGTCAAAATTTAATGTTAAAATAAATTTCGCCGTGTAATAAATTAATTAAAATAAGACGAATTTTCAAATATGTTATGATAATGCTATCCAAATAATATTTTATAGATACGGTTTGTCGAAATATTAATCTTTGTATTTCACATGAATATATTCAATTTATTCAAATCAAAAATTTATATACGACTATGTATGTATAGGTACATACATGGATATGTATATACATACCTATGTATGTATGTATGTACGGCAAAATTGAATTTCAGACGCGTTCATAGCGCATAAAATATTCAACAGGGCTTCAACATAACAGTTTCAAAGGGTGAATTGAATACAGTTCAAAAAGCTAATTAAATCGATTAAATAAATCTTCACATACACACATTTTGTTTATCCTACTATAGTAAAAAGATCAAAAAGCAAAATAATCATATTGTGTATGTATTGCATAGATGGCGCGTTATAATAACAACGTAACAATTTGGCAAAGTTGCGAGCCTATTTATTATATAGAGTCAAGTTGAAGCCAGCCCATTATTATCTGGTTTGGCTCACCGCGTAAGCGCTCAATGTTACGAATCAGTGATACCAGGTTCAAATCCCAATCGCGCACAGACGGTTTAATTGTGTACCGAGGCGAGCGTTATCAGCAGACAGACATACAGACGGATTTCGGCTATTATATGTATACTAGTGTAAGCCCGTTGAATATCAACGCCCGCTGAATTTTAAATATCGTAAAGCGCGCTCGTAAAACGTAAAACGAATTTTAAATATCGTAATATCGTAATAGAGATCCCCATTACCCAAATCGATCGATCCCCGATTACTATTTATATTATAATTATTAATTATTATATATAATAATATTCTGCTATTTTGTAAGTGACTTGTAATAAAAAAAAATAATAGTTTATAAAGCGCCATCTAATTGATCCAACGGAAACGATAATTTCGATAATTTAATTAATACCCAGATTTATTCTTATTATATTATAATTATTAATTATTATATATATAATATAATTTTGTAAGTAAAAAAACAAAAAAAAATTATAGTTTTTATAGGTAAAGCAGTCAAGTTCGCGTGTATATAGGTAAAAAAGGTCTCTCTTAGCGAGCGCCCGTAGCTGATACGTTAGCGTTCTCAACTACCAACTTGTCGTTCCGATTTCGAACCCCACTCATTCTGGTATTTTAATTATTTTTCCTCATTTCCTATTTATTTTAACTATAGGTAATGTTTAAAAGGACAAAATCAACCGACCGCGATAGAGTGAGCGTTAGCGCGATACCTCTTGAGCGTGAGGTCGTGGGTTCGAACCCCAATCCCCACTGCCAAGGTTTTTCCCAATTTTTCCTCAGCGAGCGTTATCAGCAGACAGACAGACGGATTTCGGCTATTATATATATAATAATATACATATATATGATTATCTACTCTCAAGCTGTTTCAGGCTGCTGTTGTGCAAGCAATTAATTATTCAAAGCGTTTGATAAGTTCTGAGCGTTTGCACAATCAAATTATATGTACGTCGGCATCGACACAAAATCTACACGTGATCAAAATGGCGCAAGTCTCTCTCCAGCTTATTCCACAATATTTTATTGAATATTCAATATTTTCACATTATGAAATAATTGAATTCAATAATTCAATAACCAAAGTCTTTTTTAATCTATCTACCATGCGCAATTTTAAAGATAGTCATATATATGTAGGTAAATAAATAACCGATATTCACTTATGCACTATTTGTTATTTAAAATGCACCCATGCAACGCCGGGTACTTTCAGTTTGTAGTTTATATACTTTTAAGTTTGATTAAGTGCACAATTTAACTAGCTTTAGTGAACCTGTGACAGTTGAAAAAATTTAAGCCATGCAACTTTTGCCAGCTGTGAACTTTTTCGCCACTATTTTTAGTCTTCCGTTTTCTATTTTAGTTTAGTATTTTTATTTTTAATTTTTCCCTCGAGACCGTGCCTGAATTTTGGTCACGTTTATAATAAAAATATTTGACCGTAAACAAGATAAATTTCAACTTTTACGTTCGCTTTTTCAATATTTCAAGCGTGCGAAATCGAAAACGATTTGGACCAATCTGCAAATTAAAGAGGTTCTTTTACTATTATTTCGACCTAGATTTCCGTTCAAAAATCGATACTATCTAAAAGAAAATCGAATTATTTAGTATATGGCCACGAAAATAGCGGACACGGAACAAAGCGCACAGGAAAAAATGCGCACATTAGAAAAAAAGCTCACATAAAAAAATACATTTAAATCACTCTAATCTTTTCTCGTATTTTTCAGCTTTAAAAATTTGAATATTTCTAGTGTAGTAAATAATTTTTATTTTCTCCACTATATATTTTTACTGTATATTAAAGAAGATGTATTGTTAAAAAATTCACATATGTAACAGGAATTAGTTTTCATTAATAAATTAATTTTATTATTGCAAGTTAGCTAATTTCAACGAGAACTTTATTTTGTCTTCCGTCTGATCATATTCCCACACACACAAAGTCTTTCGTACTTTGTTGTACTAAAGTACTTGTTGAAGTTATCTAAAACTTGCTAAAATCAATTAACTTTAATAAAATTAATTAATCAATGAAAACTAATTTCTGTTACATACAATGTGAATTTTTTAATAATAAATTTTCTTTAATATACATATGTACAGTAAAAATTAATTTTCATTATGTTTGCGGAGAAAATAAAAATAAAGTACTACAAAATACTATTTACTACACTAAAAATATTCAAATTTTTGAAGCTGAAAAACATAGGAAAAGATTAGAGTAATTTAAATGTGCACATTTTTCCAAGTGCGCATTTTTCTGTGTACGATTTTTTCCGTTTCCGCTTTTTTCCATGTCCGCATTTTTCTGTGCGGATTTTTCGTGTACGGTTTAATCACCGAACCCAATACATCCATACATACATTCATAAGTGGTAATCTCAGTCGTCTCCGTTTTTCCGAACATCGATCGGAATAAAAACCGCCGATAGTTTATTTGTACGTACCTACAAGCAAGAAGCAAGAAGCTTCGGGACAAACGGGAAACAACCTGGATGTTAATTTTTCAAAAAATTAAATAAATTAAGACGACCACCTTTTTGGTATACCAAAAATTATTAAGCTATGCGGACCCCTTATAAAAGTATGTTGAATAAATTCATTACATTTTAATTTTAACCTCATTTTTATATTGTTGAAATTTTAACAATAAAAATCAGGTGTCAATCAACCCTTCGCTTTATTCATATACATATTATATTAGATAAAACGGAAAGAAATATCATTTTTTTTTAGTGCATCCCCTTGAAATCAGTTTGTCACCGGTTGCCGTTGAGTTAACACATTGTGGTTGGTATCATTTTGAAGCTCTGTTAGTAATCTTTCGTTTTCGATAGGAGGGGGGTCTGGGGGGTGGTAAGGGGCCGGCATTGCTTTTCGGGAGTCCAAAAAAGGGACCGCCGGGGTAAGAAGGAGGGTTTGGGGGTTGGTAAGGGGCCTTCACTTGAACAAGCTCTGCAATGTACGCAGCTATTTCCATTAGATATATTTAGTTAGCAAGTAAAAGGATTGATGAAAAAGGAGACCATTGGCTCGATGATAGTAAACTGTTGAAATCTCTTTTCAAACTCTTCTTGAAGCACTTGAAGGTGCTTAACAAATAATGACACGTTCAATTCACTGTTACCTGCCATTTTCCTCATATTTGGGAAATGAACGAGAGACTTCATCTGCAGATGTGATATCCACAAAAACAGTTTGGCTTTAAATGAGTTTACAGTGCCTATCATTTTAGCTACATGTTTGTCTTTTCCCTACAACGCTTATTGGAAATATCTAAACGAAAATGCACACAGCCGCGGTGCGAGGGAGACCGCATATACGTAAGACCATCGGAGAAGGGGGAGAAGCGCTATCTGGCCATGCATGCGTGTAGCGATCAACGGAATCCTGGGGCTAGGCCATTATTACAAGTATTTACATTACCAAGTTGTTTAATGAATTTTGCACGCAAAACGTAGTCACAGTAGATAATCACATTGTAGAGATAGTTGATAGTTATTTATACCTAGGACAATTGGTGAATATGACTGGATGTAAAGAAGAAGAAATAAAACGAAGAATGAAACTAGGATGGAGTGCTTTTTGGAAGAATGAACATAGTTTTTAAATCCAACATTCCGCTATGCTTAAAAAAGAAGGCGTACGACCAATGCGTACTGCCAGTTATGACGTATGGATCGCAAAAGAAATACATGGGTACGAAGTATTACCAAAGTGGCAGATATAGCAGTACGGGTGAAAAAGTTGAAGTGGCAATGGGCTGGACACATAGCGAGAATAATGGATGGCAGATGGACGCGGGAAATACTGGAATGGTATCCGAGAGGATGTGAAAGAAAGCAAGGTAGACCGAGTAGAAGATGGGCTGATGAATTGGAAAGAATGTGTGGACAGTCAGGTGGATGCAGATTGCTCAAGACAGACAGGAATGGAAGAGGATTCATCCAGCAGTGGATGGTGAACGGCTGAAAATAATGATGATGATGACATAATCAAGTGTTTTTATTGTATGCTGTGCCATATACGAGGAGACCAAGTACTGCCCGCGATCCATCCATTGATTTATTTCTTCATTTACTATGCAAAATTCATTAAACAACTTGATACATTAAACACTTGTAATAATGGCCTCGCCGCAGGATTCCGTTGATCGCTACACGCGACCGCACGCATACATGGCCAGATAGCGCTTCTCCCCTTTCTCCGATGGTCATACGTATATGCGGTCTCCCTCGCACCGCGGCTGTGTGCATTTTCGTTTAGATATTTCCAATAAGCCGCGCGCACACATGCACCCATGCGCACGCATGCACGCACGCGCACGCACGCACGCACGCACGCACGCGCACGCACGCACGCACGCACACTTGCAATTACTCGGTTCTGTGAAAGAAATAAAGAAAGAAAGATAGAAAAGAATGAATACTGACTGGTTGAGGCTGCGGTCCGTGGTAGACGTGGGTTGGGGTTGCTGTTCGTGGCGACGCTCCTTGTGCACGATGCCCATGAGCTTGAGCCAGGGGCTGTTGGCCGCATGGCTGCCCATGCCGCCACTCTGCCACATCGTCATCGTGGCCTATTCGTATTTATTTAACAATTGTTGAATGTGTGTGTGTTGTGTGTGTGGTATAACATAGATGTGGTATTTAGTGGGCAAGTGGAGACATGATGATGACATGAGACAGGCGGTGGGCACCGCTCTGCTCCAGCGCTGGTGTCACCGGTGCCACCACTGACCAGCAGCAAACATACCAAACATCACCACCGAACACCACTGTAGTCTTCTGCACACATTCTGGCCCACCCTACCGACCGACACATTTCTACACTCTCATTTTATTTTTATTACATGGCCAAACTGCTACTTCAATCACAACAATTACCTCTTGGTATCATTTCAACGAGAACAACACTATGTATGTATATTGTGTACATTTCGATCGATTCCAACGCAATGTGAGTATCTGTAAATGCCATTCATGTACCTAATGCTACATATGAGTCGCCCAGTTCCAAATCCCGATAAGTCCATAACACTCACTTGTTAGCAAACGCGGTTTTTCTGCTGCAGACTTATTTGCTCGATGGCGTTTAAACTCATTTAAACTTAATTTTGTTGATATTAAACAAAATATTGAGATTATAAACATGGACTTATCGTTGTTTGTTTCTAAATAAGGCTTTAATCAGCTTTTATCATAGTGCAATTGTCGGTTTTTGGAACTAACACTGATTTTCAATATTTTTTTACGGCGCACTTGGCGGAATTTGGAATAATTCAAGTATAAGGCATCGTTTGAAAACATTCTTAGAACCAGAAAATATTTTATCCTCGTTTTTTTTTTATATATTGTGGACTTATCGGGATTTGGAACTAGGCGACTCATACATATGTTCTAATCATGCTCAATTCAAATTAGTTAAATGATTAACAGGAATTGAACTGACCAAATGAACAAATGAACTAATTTTTGAAATCACATAAATTATGTCTATTCGTGTAGCAGTCAGAAGAGTCAAAAGAACAGTATCATCTAAAAAAAAAACGACGAAAAACTTGTTGTCATGTCGCTATAAGTGATAGGAATTTACTGGTTTTTTTTTGTTTTAATGAAAATAAGCATATTAAAGAAAGTTCAGATTAAAACATTTAATTTTGTTTTGTTGGTTCGTTTGTAGAATCCGAATAAATGATTAACTAAAAAATCTTAATTTTTGAGTTGATACTGTTTTGATCTAGGTGTGCGATATATATGTAAGTTGCTGTCAAAAATTTATAAATCGTATATTAGACCTAAATGTTTGGAACCCTAACTTAAAAAAAGACATTGTATGTTTAGAAAGGGTTCAAAGAAGGATAGCAAAAATGCCATCTGAACTTCGATCACTATCCTATAATGAAAGGTTGAAGAAAATGAGTCTCACATGTTTGGAGACGTGAAGATTAAAAGACGATCTAATAGAAGTCTACAAAATAATAAATAATAAATATAAATGCCCAATGAAAAAACCCCTGACTTTCAATAAAAACGCACATCTCAGAGGCCATACACTGAAATTACTAAAAGATTTTTTTATTTTTCAAATAGAGTGGTCCAAGTTTGGTACCGTCTGCCAAATCAGCTAGTAACTTCCGAAAATACAAATCTATTTAAAAATCGTCTCGATAAGTGGATTTTGTAATCCTTCAAATATAAATAATTAAGAATTGTATGTACAAGTTATGTCAGAGCCCTGGGCTCCATCGACTATGCCGCCTGTCCATGTATTTTAAATAAATAAATAAATATACGAGATACGAGAAAGTTAAGCGATGCCTCATATCACATAACTAACCATCAAAAATATATAAAAAGGATCATTTATGATATGTACACGAGATCAGAGCAATTTGGATAGCGAGATAAGAAAGTGTCACCCTCGGTATCAGTTACTGATAATATCTGTTCATACCATCAAAGTATGTAATTCATGTAACGGGATTAGAAAGTATCTCCCACAGTATTATGTACGTAGTTGTCGACAATATTTGTTCACATCATCAGTGCAATTTATGCAACGGGAATAAAAATGTCTTCCTCGACGATATGTTTTTACATATGTATTTTACTTTAAATGATGCAGCAGCTGCAATGCGACCAATTAACACAGAATCTCCCTCTCCCGAATAAAAAAAAAAAAAAAGTATTTAAGAATATTTAAGTACGTGCCAGACGTAGCACGTACAAAAATTTAGCTGGCACGTGAACGATTTACATTCGTTACTGTAATGGAAATAATATCAATGAAAAATTGAACAGTTTAACATCATTGGCAACAACAACAAAAGGAATGCATAATTCAAGTCACTGGAAGATGTTATGATAAGCCCTGTAACGAAATTGATCAATTTTATATCTGCACGTGGATTAAACAAACAAAACTTTTTAGAATTATTAAATTATATAAACTCGGCGTATAATGATTTAGTTGTGTACAACAACGTGCTAAAGATTCCTCGAGTGTTTAGAATATTTAGACGAAGTTAGGCTTTTTACTTTATCCTAATGGGATAAAGTTAATTCGACATTGAGATTTTGACTGATTTGTATCAGGTATCATCCCCCGATTACGCTTTCACGATTTCTGGAAAATATCTGTATGTCTATGTGTCGGTTTTTTAATCCGTTTATGCTATTACACTGAAACTTAATATTTATATATTTTTTGCCGGCGATTACAATCCATAAGGCTTTCAAAAATTTTCGAACAACCGAAAGTGGTACTTCCCTTGGAAAGTCGCATAATTATTCATATAATCATGTAATCTGGTGTCAGGTTTTTCCAGCAAAACTATGTACGATACACATTAAGCTGTTACTGGATGGTTGACGAGCAATATTGTTGATAAATGTTGATCGTTTACAAGCACCTTTACGCTAATGGAATAAAAGTTCCGTTCATAAGCCTCATGGTGCCTGTAAACGATCAAAATTTTCACGGCAATGTATTGCCGGTAATATTACTGCAATATTGTGATGTGGGCCGGAAATATAGTCGTGTTTCCCGACACGATTGTTCCACTATCGCTGGTATGGCCTTGTGTTGGCGAACATTATTGGCAATGATATCGTCCGGTATACGAAAATACACCATCTGGACAATAATAAAACAGCAACTACTTGCGCATGTGATGCTGAAAATGTTGCTGGATGGTTGACGAGCAATATTGCTGAAAAATGTTGCTCGTTCACAGTTCAGCTCTTTGCAATACAAAAAGTATCGTTATATGGACGGTACAGTACAGTAACAGTAACAGTACATTAGTGTGGCAGTGGCAGTGATCGCTGCCCCTATGCATAATATATACATACATACATAGGTATGTTTAATTGGCGACAATTTTTAATACATGCATACATTACGTATCTATTCTGTTTTTAATGTGTTTTTAAGGTGTTTTTGGTGATTTTTTACGTTTGTACAAAATATAATTATTTTATTATCGTTTCAGCCGAAGAGACCGATGTTTTAAATATGCCATTCATACGAACGTACATACATATGTATGTAGAATACCTACGTATAATAAAATCCCTAAGGCTCTGTGGAAAAAACACTCTTAAAACATTGCTTTGCACAAGTTTACGTTTGAGTGTCCCTCCTCACTCTCTTGCGTTATATCTTTTTCATTTTTGAAAATATTACGATTGTGTTATTTTTAAATTACACACATATAAGAACATTGTCGAGACAATAGTAGAAAGTATTACTTTTTCTACAGTACATATGTATGTTTATATATATGTACATACATAGGTAGACCAGTTGTAATTGGAAGATCGATTAAGACGCATCGAACTCACTGACAATTTCCATACTTTATCCGAGTATGTAATTAGTCACATACATACATATGTACATAACTTTAAAATAGATATCTAAGCGAATTTGAAACATAGCAATTTAATATGTATAGTGTAAGCCCGTTGAATATCAACGGAACGTTCTCATCACCCTTACTAAAAAATAATATTAAATTTAATAGTTTTTTATAGTTGTTGCCTATGCAACAAATGTGTTGCGCCATATATGTATGGCGCGTTATAATAACAACGTAATAACTTAGCAAAGTCGCGCGCCTATTTTAATTATATTCGGCTATAAATAGTTACGTTGAAGCTTGCCCTACATCATCTGGTTTGGCGCGCGCTCTGTTCCGAATCAGTGGTACCGGGTTCAAACCCCAACTCGTTCGACGTTCTGGTTTTTTAATTATTATTTACCGAGGCGAACGTTATCAGCAGACAGACACACACACACACACACACACACAGACAGACGGACGGAATAGGGCTATTATTCAATATATCACAGTTCAATGTAAGGGTGATATGTACATAGCTCATCATGGGAAGTCACCAGCTTTCGTCAACCTAATGCTGCGTCCACACCGACGAACCAAACATCGAACGAGGAAGGGTTGTTATTGTATGGACGTTCATAAATCATCGGATGTTATTGTGTGGAGCGGTCCACGCAATAACGCGCTTTTTTAATAGAGATCCCCACTAATTGATCGCACGGTTGTAAGTGACAAAAAAAAATAATAGTTTTTATAGCGCCATCTATGTATTATAGCAATCCCGCAGTATCGATAGTATCGATTTTTTTTTACTTTACTATTTATATTATAATTATTAATTATTATATATATGTATGTTTTTTTTACTTTACTATTTACATATATTATAAAAATCATTTTTTTTACATTACTATAGATTTTGTAAAAATCAACAAACAAAAAAAATAATAGTTTTTATAGCGTCATCTATGTATTATTAGCAGTCACGATCCCTTGTATAGGTAATGTTAAAAAGAAAAGGAGCAAATCAACAACGGGCCGTGGCGTATGCGTTAGCGCAATAACTCCCGACCTGGGGTCCTGAGTTCGATCCCCACTCATTCTTTTTTTTTAATTATTTTTCCTCAGCGAGCGTTATCAGCAGACAGACAGACAGATTTCGGCTATTGTATATATAATATAATAATACAGTCAACCCTCCTATAGCGTTGAGATTAGGGACCACGCTATAGAAAGTTAGGCACCCATACAAAATTTGGGGTTAAGTTTTTTTTAATTGTATTTTGCGATTTGAAGTAAATCAAACATTTTACCCATTTTTATATTTCCAATGACCTTGAATGTGCTTAGTTTGATAACAATAGTACGTGCCTACACGCGCGACGGAGCATTGACCTTGCATATTTAGTCCAGTTTATTTTGCTACTGACAAATATTTTCTAAGTGCACATATGTACATATTTAAATGCACATTAATAATATATTTATGAAAATTCTAGCTTGACATTGAAAATGTTGCATTTTTTTAAATGTACGCTATAGAAGAGACCGCTATGCAAAAAACCGCCGCAAACGCTATAGAAGGGTTGACTGTATATCGAATTCAATCTACCGTCGCGTCGCGCGTCGACGTGAATACATAATTGGAAGTTTATCTTCACAAATAGACAAAAAAATAATCCCGACTAAAAAAAATAATGGTAATTCACCACCCCATTACGAGTGAGTAAAAAAAAAAAAACGGTACACATGTACATACATACACATTATGTCGGTGCATAATAAATAAAAGTGGCGTCGAATTGTTCCGTGCGAAATTTGCACGGTTGGTTTTTATTTATTTATCGTTATTTTAATTTTTTTGTCGTTTAGGAAACAATGCCTAGGTGTAGAGAGAGTACACAAATTCTCAAACGTGTGGTCACCGCAATGGATTTATATGGTGGCGCAGTGGCGCAGCTGTGCCACAATCCCCGGGGAATCCCCGATACTCATACAAACGAATTCCCTCCTTATTTCCTATTCCCTTTATTTTAGTGAATCCTTTTGAACGTGTGAGCCAACATACATACATACATACATACATACATACACTCTACTTATATAATATGTACCCACATACGTACATACATATGTATGTACATACATACTGTTTGCTTGTTTTTGTGCGTGCGGTTACAAAAGTCAAACGCTCGAAAGGATAATCGCCGAAATATTAACACTCTGAAACCAAACTAACTAACCAACTAACGGTTTGCGATTAGCGAGTTCCAGTCCAGAAAAAGTGAGACAAGTCCATTTATCCATTTAAGATTTTTAATCAAATCTACGCTCTTCCTATTCTCGGGTAAAATAATACAGGCGGACTTCAACTTTCGCACATAATTGGTTCCTGAAAATGTGTGCGATGTAAAAAAAAAAAAAAAAAAGCACCAAAAGTTGTATCAAAAATGTATGTATTAAATAAAAATTATTTATATACATTAAAAAGTAAAAGTAAATATCGCATTCAGGCACGGCAAATTAAATCTCGCAATGAACTTGTCAAGAGTTAGTTGAATATGACAATATTTTTTTTCTTCATAAAGAGTTCTGTAACACACAGTACTCTTATGAATAGCCCTACGTACTTGAGATATTTGTGCAATTTTTTTGTCTTTCCCTTTCAATGATCTAGGATTTTCTGCTTGATAAATTAACATTGGCATCAATTTTAAATTTCCACCAAGAAGCAATGTCAATCGGTTTTTAGAAGGTTTATAACCAACTGATTCTTCCTTTGATAAGAATGTACGATTAGGCATCTTCTTCCAAAATAAACCAGTCTCATCTATGTATGTACGTTGAATATTTGACTAGAGGAATATTCACCATCTTCAATAATTTTGGACAATGGGGCAATAAAGTCTTTTGCAGCATCTTCATCCGCATCAGCTGATTCTCCAGTGAATTTAATATTGTGTAAAGAATACCTTGTTTTAAAATTTGAAAAAACCAGCCGTTACTTGCATGAAACACCGTGTTAGAATCTTCTTTTAGTCTAGCCTTTCAATCCTTACCAACCGTGAGAAATGAACGCATGTTTATACTATTTATATTTTTATAATTATAGCATGTAACATTTCTTGGTATATATTATCCCAACGGTATTTATATTATGGTGTGTTATGTGCGGCCCATTTCTCTATTTATATATTTCTATCAACCTGGCGCTGAAAAGATATCACATTGTCACGAAAAATTGACAGCTTTCAAAATGAAGCTCGAACTATGGCGTGTAAAGTTAGAGAAGAGGAACTTTGCCCCATTTCCACAGTTGAACACATATATTGATGAAAATGAGCTTTTTACGTCGATGATGATATCCTTGAGGTGATGAAACAGCATGTATCGAATTCTTAGCGAAGAAATTTGAAAAAATGTTCTGACCATTTTCAATTCACATTAGTTGAATAATTACGAAGAGTCGAATCGACCAAATGAACTTTACAATATGTAACTTGTCATACCTTTACATTAATTACGTCTATTCAAGTAACCAATAATCGAAGGAATAAATTAAATTATAGACGGATAACCCCTGTCACATAACTAACCAACAAAAATATGAATGTGATCACTTGTATATACGAGATAAGAGAAATGTAAACAATAAGATGAAAGCGTCTACACCACTGTTAGTTTATAGACGGATAACCCCTGTCACATAACTAACCATCAAAAATATGGAAACAATCTTTTATAAATACGAGATAAAAGTAATGTAAACGAGATTAGAAAGTGTCTCTCTCAATGTTAATTTATAGACCAATTAAGTTTTAATTTAAGAGATGCGGGCTGTGATGCAATCAAAATATACAATCGAGAATAGAATCTCCCCTCTCCCAAATATTGTAAAATAGTATTTAAGGTATAGAAAAACTCATCTCTAATCAGTTCAGTTCAGGGCAGTTGTTCAGTGGACAACACAGCACTGCTCACTAACCAATAGACATACGCCATGTCTGAACTCACTATTCTAATACACGTACACTACATCACTTGTACTTTCAATTTAAAATAAATAAAATAAGTTTTAACTATTAAATGGATCGACTATCATTTTGAACCACAAAACATGACAATTCATAAACAAGCACTACAATCAAGAAGATGCATGCAAACAATTTTCGCACTTCAAGATATCAACATTAAGCGTACCTCTATATCGGGGGCTCCCAACCTTTTTGTACCCTAGAGCACATTTTAAAATATCGGTAGGGCGGCGAGCACCACCTATTTTTTCAAAGCAAATTTATAGTTGAACATACATACATATGTAGGTAATAAATAATACACAAAAAAATAATACCGCTTTCTTTTAAGAATGAAAACTTTTTTCTGTCCACTGTATTCCAGAAGTCCTTATCTGATATTAAGGATTTTAGCATAATATAATTCTGAAGGTCACTTGAACAAGCTCTGCAATGTATGCAGCTATTTCCAGTATATTTATTTGGCAAGTAAAAGGATTGATAAAAAAGGAGACCATTGGCTCGATGATAGTAAACTGTTGAAATCTCTTTTCACACTCTTCTTGAAGCACTTGAAGGTGCTTAACAAATAATGACACGTTCAATTCACTGTCACCTGCCATTTTCTTCATATTTGGGAAATGCACGAGAGACTTCATCTGCAGATGTGATATCCACAAAAAACAGTTTGGCTTTAAATGAGTTTACAGAGTCTATCATTTTATCTACATGTTTGTTTTATACCTACAACTCTGTCGTGGTCGAATAGTGGCGGGCGCACACAAATCGGTCAGCGGGCGCCACGGTGCCCGCGGGCACGGGGTTGGGAATCCCTGCTCTATATCAATCATTATTATAGTAAAAATATGGCCACTTTCACTATAACACAATACACTCAAAGATAGCGGACGCCTTGATGAACATCAATTTTGCGACGTTTAATTTCCCAAAGGCCCATACCTGATCGGTATAGCAAGGTCGCCAGATTTCTCCCTTCTTTATTTTATTGAGTGTTTATTTTTCGATGGATACTAAAGGACGTATGCGACTCAATCTATCATTGCTTATCTCTCGCGTGCGCGCTCACATTTAACGGGTACGAGCTCTTAAACCTATTTGTATTCATTTCGCAACCGTCAATGAATGGCCATTTTCGCTACATAAAAGCGTGTCTGCTTGCAAGCTTATTTGATTATAGCAGCAAACGGAAAAAATACCATATATCGAATGTCTTGCTTCAAAACTACACAATTGTGAATACATACTATGTACATACATACATATCTACCGTTCAACAAATTCCAAATTTTTCATTCCAAAATCCAAATTCCATGTAATTGTAGTACATACTATATATGTATATAGCCGTTCATCATCCACTGCTGGATTCTTCTCAATTCATCAGCCCATCTTCCACTCGGTCTACCTCGCTTTCTTTCACATCCTCTCGGATACCATTCCAGTATTTCTCGCGTCCATCTGCCATCCATACTTCTCGCAATGTGTCCACTTCAACTTTTTCACGCGTACTGCTATATGTACATATGTACATATCTGCCACTTTGGTCATACTACTTCTTACCCATGTATTCCTTTTACGATATCTTCTTGTTATACCAAGCAAACATCTTTCCATGCTTCTCCGTGTGCACTGGATCTTACGTAGCACTCTTGAATTCATACGTCATAACTGGCAGTACGCATTGGTCGTATGCCTTCTTCTTTGAGCATTGCAGGATGTCTTGAGCAATCTGCATCCACGTGACTCTACACATTCCTCTCAATTCATCAGCCCATCCTCCACTCGATCTACCTCGCTTTCTTTCACATCCTCTCGGATACCATTCCAGTATTTCTCGCGTCCATCTGCCATCCATTCTTCTCGCAATGTGTCCACTTCAACTTTTTCACCCGCACTGCTATATCTGCCACTTTGGTCATACTTCTTTTGCGATCTCTTCTCGATATGCCAAGCATACATCTTACCATGCTTCTCTGTGTGCATTGGATCTTTCGTAGCATTCTTGAATTTAGCGTCCAAGTTTCACATCCATACGTCATAACTGGCAGTACGCATTGGTCGTACGCCTTCTTTTTTAAGCATAGCGGAATGTTGGATTTAAAAACTATGTTCATTCTTCCAAAAGCACTCCACCCTAGTTTTATTTCTTCATATACATACATATATTCTTTTATATATTTATTAATAGAGCCTGGACAAATTCATATTAATTTTGAACACAACTGTAATTCATTTTATGGCAGATTATGTACTTTTGACACTAGAGCCAATCAACTTGTGTAATTTTCTTTGAATTTACATTAATTATTATGCAGAATTCATGAGTTAAATATATGTTGAAGTTTTTCCGTTTGAGTCCGCACATAATATAATAATATACATACATATATATGTATATTGAACATTAAGTATGTACATATGTATGTCTATGTAGCGAGTGTGTATTAATTCGTCTCGTGAACGGTTTGCAAACATTTCAATGTACAAAACGTTGTTGTAGTTAAACGGCCATTTTAAACTTAACGACTTTGGATGTAAAACTATGTCCTCAGAGTGCTGCGGCTCGTTTTATACACCCATTAAATGCCGGATTATAAACATTTTGCGACCCCTGATTTCAATACTGAAACAGACACGCTACATTTATATACGTATGTATGTACTATACTCTGCTAAATATATCTTACTAGTGTAAGCCCGTTGAATATCAACGCCCGCTTAATTTTAAATTACGTAAAGCGCTCTTTTAATAGAGATTCCCCACTAATTGATCGCACGGTTGTAAGTGATAAAAAAAAAAAAATAGTTTTTATAGCGCCATCTATGTATGTATTATAGCAATCCCGTAGTATCGATAGTATCGATTTTTTTTTTTTACTTTACTATTTATATTATAATTATATATATGTATTAATAATTATAATTTTGTAAGTGATTTTGTAAAAATCAAATAAAAATAATAATAGTTTTTATAGCGTCATCTATGTATTATTAGCAGTCACGATCCCTTGTATAGATAAAGTTAAAAAAATCAACAACGGGCCGTGGCGTATGCGTTAGCGCGATAACTCCCGACCTGGCGTGCCGAGTTCAATCCCCACTCATTCTGGTTTTTTAATTATTTTTCCTCATTTCCTATTTATTATAATTATAGGTAATGTTTAATAAAAAAAAAGGACTAAATTGACCAAGGGCGATAGAGTATAGCGTTAGCGTGATTACTCTCGAGCTTGCGGTCCTGGGTTCGATCCCCCACTCTTTGTGGTATTTTAATTATTTTTCCTCAGCGAGCGTTATCAGCAGACAGACAGACGGATTTCGGCTATTATATATTGTATGTATATAATTAATTATGGTGAAAACTTGCAAACTCAAATATTTCGAATTCGTTGGATACTACTCTGTTTTTATTTTTTTGCAATATGTACGTATGTTCTCTATGCACGTACGTTTTGACATTGGCCTTTTGAATATCAATGTTTCAATTGAATACACGCAAGTGGGTATTTGAGTCGCCTAGTTCCAAATCCCGAAAAGTCCACAATATATAAAAAAAACAAGGATAAAATATTTTCTGGTTCTAAGAATGTTTACAAAACGATGCCTTATACTTGAATTATTCCAAATACCGCCAAGTGCGCCGTAAAAAAATATTAAAAATCAGTGTTAGTTGCAAAAACCGATTGCACTATGATAAAAGCTGATAAAAGCCATATTTAGAAACAAACAACGATAAGTCCATGTTTCTAATCTCAATATTTTGTTTAATATCAACAAAAATAAGTTTAAATGAGTTTAAACGCCATCAAGCAAATAAGTATGTAGCAGAAAAACCGCGTTTGCGAACAAGTGAGTTTTATGGACTTATCGGGATTTGGAACTAGGCGACTCATATATTACTGATTAATTTAAACTTTTTTTGGTCAAAAATTGTACACGAGTCCTTTTACAGACAAGACCCGGATATAAGATTGACAATTTGAATGGCGAGTCCTAATCTGATTAATTATTGTTTATTCCATTATGAAAAGCATATAATGTAACTGAATTCGGCGAAAATTTTACATTGGCCTTTGAAGAACCGAGAGCTACACAACTATAAATAAATTTATACAATTTATCAGACTCGTGGGGCGAAGGGGAAGAGGAAAGGGGGCAAAGTTGAACGCATTAGCATAATAGCCGGTTTCTAGAGAGATGGCCGGTTTCTCGATAGCCGGACATTCGAGCTTTCAGTGTAATTTGCAATTCTCGTAAATCTAAAATGCGTAACGTTCGTCGGCCGAAAAAAAGTAACCTTTGAAAAAAGTAAATAAAATATTTTTAAAAAAACTTTACACGAAGCGATGAAATGGAAATATTTTTAAGTTGCGACATTTTTTCGCTCGGAAAACTCGGAGCTTTCCACGAAGGGTCGCTTCGAATTTTCATTTGTCGATCTTGATAGTTTTCCGCGCACGTAATTAAAGCCTGCGACTATTTTTACTTTTGGAATTATTCACGTTGTTATTTTTTTTTTTTGCACTATTTACTTGTACGCAAAAACGCACACGCTCGCTAAAATCCCAGCTTTCGGAAGATGTTGTTGGTGAAAAAATATACAGATAAAAAAAGACAGCCGCAAAACTCGTCTCGATCGACCGCTGCTAAAAAGCTCGCAAAAAAACAACCCTCGTCTCTCGTTTGTGCTATTTTTAAACAAGATAATATTTTTGAAATTTTTAATCGCACAATGACGAATCCTTTTTCAAACATTTCATAAAAGAATTTAATTTTAAATAGAAATCGGTTATGATCAGCCCACAACTTTTATCCCTATAACTTTTATATATAGGTATATGGGCAAAAAAGCGATACCTGTTTAGCAATAAGAAAAACACTAAAATTCATTCAACATTCTTTTTAATGATATGGTGATAAATTAACTATTTACCTATAATAACAATTTGACTTTAACTATTTTTATTTTATTTTATTTATTTTAAAGAAGACCAACACTGCCGTCCTAAGCCCACTTGACGTAACTGACAACGTTTTATTCTAAATTTGTGTTTTTCTTCATATATTACTAATTAATTTAAACTTTTTTTTTTAGTGCATGAGGTTATTTTCTATTGTGTTTTGATAAAATTCTAAGGAAAAATTTAAAAAAAAATGAATACTTTAGTAGTTACGTCACTTCATTATTCATTATTAATGTATACGTATGACTATTTCAAACTTCAACCGCTCAATTTGAAAAGAATGAATCTCTAACAATCTAATTTGATTTTTCTTTTCGGAGTCCAAGAGTATGGACCTCTTAGATGAGGGTTATCATTGAACATAATGAAGTTGGTCATTCATTTCACATGAATCATAATGATAATTTATTATTTTGAATACTTAAATTAAATCACCTCTTAATCTCCTCGTCTCTAATGTGGAGAGATTCGGTCTTTTCAATCTTTCAGGATAAGGTGGTGACCGAAGTAAATATTGGATACGTTATTTTCGTAAGTATTGGTGATACTATTTCTCTGCGCGTGCAGATACGTTAGATTTAATAGCTTAAAAAAGTCACTTTTGGATGAAGATACATTAATTTTGATATGAAAAATTGCAAGAATACACTCCCATAACCCCTAAAACACATCTAACTCATTTTCGTATTTTTTGTCAGTTACGTTAAGTGGGCTTAGCATTCCAGTGTATGCCCGTTGAAAAATCTATCACACAATGTAGCAAAGGAAAAATCAAAATCAAAGTCAATAAAACAGAGTAGCAGAACACAAAACAACAGCCAATATACATAGTACAACAGTAAATTAAAGTAAAGTAATAGTTGTATAGTAAAAAAGCATATACTAGTATATAATAATAGAATAAAGTAACAACAGATAGTAAAGTACAATGATAATATAGTAATCGTATCGCTTAAAACTATTTGCACTGTTACAAAACAAAAGTAATATATGTACATACATAGTGAAAAAAGGTAAAAAAAAAAAAAGAATACCGTCTAAATGAAAAATAAAGGAAAGTTTCGTCATCTAATTTAATTTGATCGATGCAATGTTTCGTTTGTCTTTGGACACAAACGAAAGCCCATTTTGAGTGCATTCTTTCCGCAGACGTCTCTTTAGATATTTGTTTTTGAAAGCAAGTGATTCTCGGGTGTCTGAATCGAACAGCTGGGAAAAGTTTCAAAGTGACACTCAAGTGCTAGGAACGCAAACGGTGCAATTCATTCCTTCCTCGAGAAAACCAACAAAAAAGATTCCTTTAGTAAAGGAAAATAAACTGTGCGGTCCAGTGTTCAATTGAACCGAAGGAGAGGAACTAAACTCTTCTGGAATAGGTCGATATCTTTGTTCGTTTCATTTTCATTCGATCGTATTCGGGACGGTATGAATGAAATCATTACACATTAATACTTTTATATTTATATTTTAAAATTGTACATATGTAATATTTTGATATTGATCTATCCCACTCTTTTTGTATTCTACAGCAACCGCTGAGAAGTTTGCGAGTGTTCAAAGCTCGCGAAGTTCACCCTCTCAATACAATTTGATTAATTGCCGGTCGATTGCGAAATTTCGATCGTTTTCTATTTCTTATCGAACCATCAATTTCGCTTTAGTGCCCAATAAATGCGAGCGCCGTTTACGAAGTGCTTTTAATACTTATTTATTTATTATATTTGGCACATGCGAAATTTTAAATTTATCTCACCCATTCGTTCATTGCTACTTTTAATCAAGAACTTTATAGAGCGGAAGTTGTGAACTTTTAAATATCATGCTCCGCGCCGTGAAGTTACTTCTTATATTATTATATCAAACAACTCGGTGAAAACATTTTTTTTTTCGTATTATTATAGGTATAAAATATAATTATTCTGTGTTTACTTAATTTATAATACGACCACATGTTTAACGAATTAATATACAAGGTAACTTAATCTACTAATCTCAATTTAAATATCAATTACTACTTCTATTAAATGTAAATATAAATTTCATAATATAAAAGTTAATTCTATTTCTTAATCTATCGGCTATGCCGCCTCTCCATGTAATTATTAAATATACGCTCGACAAATTCGCAAATAAATATCTATGTATTTCAGTCCGTTTTATGCTAAATTAAACCACGTATAAATCAAAATTAAATTATGTATAACATAATGCAACGCTCGTTTCAGATGTAGTTGAAGTTCAAAATTTAATACGATGAATGTATTAACAATTTATTACAGCTGACGATGAAAATAATATTTCGTGTACTAGGGATGCCAAATTACTCAACTTTTTCCAGTACCAGAATCTGAATTCTGATTTTAATATCTGAATATTTCCAGATATTAAAATTTATAAAGATTTTAATAAATTCGGGTACATTAAGTAATGTATATTAAATATTCTAGTTCACAGAAAAACGAAGTTTACATATATGTACATAAATAGGTACATATGTATGGTATTTAACGTGCGCAATTTTTTCTAAAAACATAGTATTGCCCTTGTGGTATCCGATTAGCCAATAAAGGCTCACAAAAACCTGTTTACAGCGTAGTAAATAACTTAAATAACTACATGTACATTATTTGTGAATGATATATGGCGTATTTTGTGTACAATAGATACATATACTAGTGTAAGCCCGTTGCATATCAACGGAGCGCTTTCTCATCACCCGTACTGAAAAATAATATTAAATTTAATAGTTTTTGTAGTCGTTGCACAGATGACGCGTTATAATACAACAACGTAACAATTGAGTAAAATTGCGAATTATATGCACGTCCTTCGTTTGGAAGATAGTGTAAGCACGATTCCTCCCAAACTGGCGATACCGGGTTCAAATCCCACTCGCGCGACGTTCTGGCTTTTTAATCATTTACCTCGGCGAGCGTTATCAGCAGACAGACAGACAGACAGACAGGCGGATTTCGGCTATTATATACATATATACAATACGCTTTCTAACTACATAGACAGATACATACATACATATGTACATATTAATAAATAGATACGACAAAAATAAATATTTTATTTTTCCACTGTTCTCTTTTGTCGTGTTCTGTTTTGTCATGTTCTCTTTTTTCCGGTTAACGAAGCATACATATACTGCCCTCCTAAGTCCACTTAACGTAACCGACAAAAATTACGAAAATGAGTTAGATGTGTTTTAGGGGTTATGGGGGTATTCTTGCGATTTTTCATATCAAAATTAATGTATCTTCATTCAAAAGTGACTTTTTTAAGCTATTAAATCTAACGTATCTGCATGCGCAGAAAATAACGTATCCAATATTTACATCGGTCACTACCTTATCATGAAAGATTGAAAAGACTGAATCTCTCCACATTGGAGACGAGGAGATTGACAGGTGATTTAATTGAAGTATTCAAAATAATAAATAATAATCATTATTCGTGTGAAATGACCAACCTCATTATGTGACCAACCTCATCTAAGAGGTCCTACTCTTAAACTCCGAAAAGAAAAATCAAATAAGATTGTTAGAGATTCATTCTTTTCAAATAGAGCGGTTGAAGTTTGGAATAGTCATACGTATACATTAATAATGAATAATGAAGTGACGCAACTACTAAAGTATTCTTTTTTTTTTATTGATTTTTCCTTTTATCAAAACACAAAAGTTTAAATTAATCAGTAATGTATGAGTCGCCTAGTTCCAAATCCCGACAACTCCATAAAACGCACTTGTTCGCAAACGCGGTTTTTCTGCTACCGACTTATTTGCTTGATGGCGTTTAAATTCATTTAAACTTAATTTTGTTGATATTAAACAAAATACAGACTTATCGTTGTTTATTTCTAAATGTGGCTTTTATCAGCTTTTATCATAGTGCAATTGTCGGTTTTTGGAACTAACACTGATTTTCAATATTTTTTTACGGCGCACTTGGCGGTATTTGGAATAATTCAAGTATAAGGCATCGTTTGAAAACATTCTTAGAACCGGAAAATATTTTATCCTCGTTTTTTTTTATATATTGTGGGACTTATCGGGATTTGGAACTAGGCGACTCATATGAAGAAAAATCGTTGTTGTTTTGTCAGTTACGTCAAGTGGGCTTAGTACGGCAGTATAGTCGAGTTGGCATCCCTAATTGTACATATACCCATTCCCAATAATATAGTAATTATAAAATTGAATTGTAGTGAGGGCCAGGGGGGGCCGTGTGGAAGCGTGCGCTTAGGCGTATTTCGACATGGGGTAAAGTGTAAAGGTATGGGTAAAGTTTACCCCCGAAAGCTCGATAAAGCTCCCCGGAAAGCTCGGCTCGGGTGCGAACGCATCGCGGCGTTTGCGCCCCTCGGCCAAACTTTATTGTTAAACGAAATAATCGGCGTCGGCGTCGGCGTCGGCGTCAGCGTCGGCGTCGGTAACGGTGCGGCTTTAGCTTTTGCCGCATTGGCGGCCGTATTGCGGCTAAAATTCTATAGACTAGACTAGACGATACTAGGACTCTGGACTAGTGCACTCGTTAATTCGCCAATATTTTCCGACAACAGAAGAAAATATTGGAGACGATACGAAACACATATCTAAATACACGCTAGTCCATGTACGGAACCTTTCAGACCTCACGGACCACTACCATGATTTTTTTTCCATAAAAATAACATTCTAAATATGAAATGGTAATTACACTTGACCACGTCACCAACAACCAGATTTTTTTTGAACCTCGACAACCAAATACAGGTTTAGATGGTACGTATTAGAGTGTGCGATTCTCTGTTGCATAAAAATTTCTTGAAAGTCAATGGTTCGATGAAAAAAACCTTTTCTGACCTTTTTTTGCATCGTCGGTACTCAATTGTCAACGCAATTGTCAACAAATCGAAAACAATGAAATTCATACAGAAATATGAGAGGTTGAGTACCTAGTTTTCGTATAGCTTCCTAGACCTATTTTTTTTTTGTGTGAAGATTGTGTGATTAACAGGTAGCTGGTGAAGTAAAAGTGGTGCAATGTAATAAGATGCTCGCCACCGTCAAAAAAAATCTGGTTGTTGGTGAAGTGGCCAAGTGTAATGTCGCTCTTACATACATTTGCACTTCAAGTGTTATTAGTAAAAAGTTGGATATCACCAAACGATATATTTTTATATATAACAAGAATTGTATAAGTATATACATATATGTAAGATGTATGACCAAAGTGGCAGATATAGCAGAACGTGTGAAAAAAGTTGAAGTGGACACGTAGCGACATAGCGCGAAGAATAGCAGATGGACGCGAGAAATACCGGAATGGTATCCGAGAGGATGTGAAAGAAAGTGAGGTAGACCGAGTGGAAGATGGGCTGATGAATTGAGAAGAATGGGTTGGAGTCACGTGGATGCAGATTGCTCAAGACATCGTGCAATGCTTAAAAAAGAAGGCATACGACTAATGCGTACTGCCAGTTATGACGTATGAATTCAAGAATGTTACGTAAGATCCAGTGCACATGGAGAAGCATGGAAAGACGTTTTCTTGGTATAACAAGAAGAGATCAAAGTATGACCAAAGTGGCAGATATAGCAGAACGTGTGAAAAAGTTGAAGTGGACACGTAGCGACATAGCGAGAAGAATAGCAGATGGACGCGAGAAATACTGGAATGGTATCCGAGAGGATGTGAAAGAAAGCGAGGTAGCCCGAGTGGAAGATGGGCTGATGAATTGAGAAGAATGGGTTGGTGTCAAGTGGATGCACATTGCTCAAGACAGACAGGAATGGAAGAGGATTGGAGAGGGCTTCATCCACCAGTGGATGAAGGTGGATGAATTTAAGAGTCTAAAACCTAAGATTCAGATATATATATATATATATATATATGATACATATACATACATACATATAATGTTACATATGAGGTATGCTAGTTCAGCTGTTTTCCACCTGAGCGATTCGAGCCCACTTGTTGGATTTTCGTGATTTTTCGTGTGACCGACTGGTGGCTAATCGGAGAATAAATTAATCGTGGGATTTGTGGGATAATAGGGATTTGATATTGTCATAATCTGACGTAACAATACGTGTTTGATGGATTATCTCAAACGCTATAAATTCATCGAATTATGTGACATTAGCGCGTGTACAGCGTTAAAAAAAAAAGATTTGACTTTTATACATACATATACATACATCATTGAGTCGCCTAGTTCCAAATCCCGATAAGTCCATAACACTCACTTGTTCGCAAACGCGGTTTTTCTGCTACAGACTTATTTGCTTGATGGCGTTTAAACTCATTTAAAGAAAATATTGAGATTTGAAACATGGATTTATCGTTGTTTGTTTCTAAATATGGCTTTTATCATACATGGTGCAATTGTCGATTTTTGGAACAAACACTGATTTTCAATATTTTTTTACGGCGCAATATTTGGAATAATTCAAGTATAAGGCATCGTTTGAAAACATTCTTAGAACCGGAAAATATTTTATCCTCGTTTTTTTTATACATATATTGTGGACTTATCGGGATTTGGAACTGGGCGACTCAATATATATGTACATGTTTGTAGAAATAGCGTCGATAAGTTATTTATATGTATTTTTTGAAGAAAATAACACTCCCGGTGAATTGCATAAAATGTATTTGTGTTATGACACCAGAACAATCTCATTAAATTTTTAACTATGTACATGTCGACTTTAGCACAGTCGCTATGATAAGTATGCACATTGTACATGACAAACTGTAAATTCGATTTAGATATTTGTTTATGTTGTAGGTACATACATGTGTATGTAAATAAATTATATATGTATGTATGTATGAGTGGCTGAGATCGGAATGATCTTGTAGTCGTATATACCGTTAACGTTATAGCACCTGCAGTGCGGTTTTTTCCCAAAAACTTAGCCTTTCTTCGGAAAGTGTGAGAGACGTTGAATTATAAAAGACAGTCTTTGTGGTCTTAAAAGGTTTGGCTAAAAGTTGGACACTGTCACTGAATGGAAAGTGGTCTCACTAAAATAATGACTGCTTTTTTAATTGTTTTTTTTTTTTATCAATTAAAACCTATTGAAAAACGTTCGCCATTACTAACTGCTGGGAAAAGCGGTCGACTTTTCCGCACCCTTCACGTCTTTATCGCGAAAACTTTTCATTCCGATTTATGCTCGTTAGCTTATTCATTTAAGCGTCATACCTTAATTGGAAAATGTTCACTAGATCTACCCGACATAATTATTTAAAACGAAACGAAGTAGTGTGTCGATTGTGTAATTTGTAGTGATGCCTCGTGATTGGATAGGAAAATAATAATGAATTTCCGTGAAAAATACTATTGATTTCGAATATGTACATACATACATACATATGTCTATTAATGCCAATGATTCTATGTATGTAGGTGATATCCCACACAAGACAATTTTAGACGAGTGGCGAATCAATGGACCGAAGAGATTCGAGGAGAGCGGATATTTTTCGTCGGGGTGAAAACATCACACTTACATTTCACAATCGCTCGAGCGTATTATCAGAGACACGATAATGTAACGTTCACAAAATATGTCACATTACATTATTGAATGTGACGGATAGCATAATCGGCATTACACTGTGCTAAACCCTAACCCCCATCGTGAAAAGGATTGAAAAGGTCAAGGCAAAAAAATGTCTGACTTTAGAAAACCTCCGTGTTCTTTGCAAAATCAAACAATGCGACCGAATAAAGGTCAAACACATTTACAGCAAACTTTTTATTATGCAATTCGTTTTTATGCACCCCACCTATGTATCAAAAATCATTTAATCACACACAAAATACAAACCAAGTTTTGTTCCAATGTGGAATATTGATACGTTCTGTTGAATTGTATTGGTAATTTATCGTGAACTTGATGAGGCCCGCATTACATGTTATAAAACATCTCTAGGTAGTTTAATAGCTTTTTTGGAGGATTCTAGGTGTCTGAGTGCATTTTGTGAATGACATTTGACGACACTGAATGTGTCATTTCGTCATTTTAACATACGCACTACTGAGCGTGAACCTTTTTCCGCGAAATTCTCACAGGAATGCAATGCTTGTTAACACTGGAAGCAATAAATTATGTATACAAGTCCACAATATATAAAAAAAAACGAGGATAAAATATTTTCCGGTTCTAAGAATGTTTTCAAACGATGCATACTTATACTTGAATTATTACCAAATACCGCCAAGTGCGCCGTAAAAAAATATTGAAAATCAGTGCTAGTACCAAAAACTGACAATTGCACTATGATAAAAGCTGATAAAAGCCATATTAAGGAAACAAACAACGTTTCTAATTTCAATATTTTGTTTAATATCAACAAAATTAAGTTTAAATGAGTTTAAACGCCATCGAGCAAATAAGTCGGTAGCAGAAAAACCGCGTTTGCAAACAAGTGCGTTTTATGGACTTTGCTTTATCGCTTTGTTTGTGATACACTAGTGAAATTGTTACGACTTAAATCATTTAAATTTATTTACACTCAGAACGCCCCATCAAATTTAGTTTTTGTCGCCGATACTAAGTACCAATATCGTTCGTGTAATCCGTATCACCTCTCCCGAGTATTAGCCCGGATTAGGGGGAGTTCACCGTATATTCAAACACCAATACAGTGTTAATTTAGTCGAGGGTACATTGTGCAATATAATGTACTACAATTTATTTTAAACGGAATATTCTCCAAAAGTACGTGTACCAACTTGACCATCAGTGTGTGTCGCAAGTTTAAAAACAAACTTTAAAACTTGGCGTTTGCGTTCACTTGCCTTTTCGATCGACGTCTCGACGCACTCGCTGCGTGACGGTACACTCTAACCAAAACTAACTACTACATACTAGGTACATACATATACATACGATACTATTAGAAAATCGTTTTCCTTCTACTTTTTTTTCGTTATTTTTCTTTTGCAACACATTTTTGCTTTCTTAGTTTGTGTGTGTGTGTTTATGTGTGCGAGTGTTCGTGTGTGCGTGTTTGTGCGTGTGTGTGTGTATGTGTGTGTGTGTGTGTGTGTGTGTGTGTGTGTGTGTGTGTGTGTGTCAGTACATATGTGTGTGTGGAATGTTTTGCGCGCGTGTGTGTGTGTGTTTTCGATTTCGGCGTCGCGGCGCCCCGGCGGCTGCCGACGCACTGAACACTAACTGTGAACACTGAACAGTGAACGAACGAGGCTCTAGGTGGGCCCCCTGCTGCAGGGCGCGCGCGCAGACACCCCTTTTGGGTTCCCGTTTGGGGCCCCCTCGGCCCCCATTCTGGGGTATACCGCGAGAGGTATGCCTCGAGGACCGCCGATGCACCGACGGTGTGTGCGACGAGCGCGAATCCGAGCCTTTGAGCTCGCGGCGGGCGACTTCAGTTTTTAGATGAAAACTGACTGAAACTACTGTTTTTTTTTTTTTTTTTTTTTTTCGCCAATCGAACTGGCACATCTCGGAGAGCGGCCGGTGCTTTTTTAGCATTTTGCTCACATAGATGCTCAAACATGATGCTTTCCAAAGGTGCAATTTCTTTATGAGTAAAAATGGTTACTTGACAGAGGTTAAAACAATTAATTTTTGTATTTATAGACTAGCTGGCCCGGCATGCGTTGCAATGCCCTCCCGTTCCTAGTACGTTTTCTGACGCGTGAGCAAGCCCGTTCCCGTTCCCGTTCCTAGTGCGTTATCATATAATACTGATTAATTTAAACTTTTTTTTTTAGTGCACGAGGTTATTTTCTATCGTGTTTTGATAATTCTAAGTAAAAATTAAAAAAAAAATGGAATACTTTAGTAGTTACGTCACTTCATTATTCATTATTAAGAGATGATTATCACTTCAGAGATGAATACCAAACCATTTTAAAATTCATTCAACATTATTTTTAATGATATGGTAATACATTAACTATTTACCTATAATAACAATTTGACTTTAACTCTTTTTATTTTATTTTATTTATTTCAAAGAAGACCAACACTGCCGTCCTAAGCCCACTTGACGTAACTGACAAAACAACGTTTTATTCATAATTTGTGTTTTTCTTCATATATTATTGATTAATTTAGTGCATGAGGTTATTTTCTATTGTGTTTTGATAATTCTAAGTAAAAATTAAAAAAAAAATGGAATACTTTAGTAGTTACGTCACTTCATTATTCATTATTAATGTATACATACATATGACCATTCCAAACTTCAACCACTCTATTTGAAAAGAATGAATCTCTAACAATCTTATTTGATTTTTCTTTTCGGAGTCTAAGAGTATGGCCTCTTAGATGAGGTTGGTCATTTCACATGAATAATGATTATTTATTATTTTGAATACTACAATTAAATCACCTCTCAATCTCCTCGTCTCTAATGTGGAGAGATTCGGTCTTTTCAATCTTTCAGGATAAGGTGGTGACCGAAGTAAATATTGGATACGTTATTTTCGCTAAGTATTGGTGATACTATTTCTCTGCGCATGCAGATACGTTATATTTAATAGCTTAAAAAAGTCACTTTTGGATGAAGATACATTAATTTTGATATGAAAAATTGCAAGAATACACTCCCATAACCCGTAAAACACATCTAACTCATTTTCGTAATTTTTGTCAGTTACGTTAAGTGGGCTTAGGACGGCAGAATAGCATTCCATAAACCAATAATAAACAACAAGTGTATGCCCGTTGAAAAATCAACGGTCGTATAAAATTAAAATAAATCCGGCAGCCTATTAATTAATTTTAAATAAAAAATAAACAAAGGAACATTGAAATTTAAATTTTGCTTTGATTATAGAATTGACAGTTTTTTGTCAAGCAATTTACTACCTACCTACCTAGGGCATAAGGAAGAAAGTTGCTTACACTAAGGAAAACTTCTACAAATTGATAGAATATTTATATACATTCTTCCGATTTTATATACTACATATGTACATATGTAATATATATTGCATCAATAACTGCATCTCAATAGTTCTAGGTTTCCACCGATGTAACGGTCACGTCCTTCATTACTATACTAGTGTAACCCCGTTGAATATCAACGGAGCGTTCTCATCACCCGTAAAGCCACTCGTACTGAAAAATAATATTAAATTTAATAGTTTTTATAGTTGTTGCATCTATGCAACCAAGCGCCATCTATGGCGCGTTATAATAACAACAACGAAACAATTTAGCAAAGTCGCGAGCCTATTTTTTATATTAAATAGTCACGTTGAAGCCTGCCTATTATCATCCGGTTTGGCTCACCGCGTAAGCGCTCGAATCAGCGGTACCGGGTTCAAATCCCACTCGTGCGATGTTCTGGTTTTTTTAATATTTACCGAGGCGAGCGTTATCAGCAAACAGACAGACACACAGACGGAATAGACGATAGAATATCAACGCCCGCTGAATTTTAAATTACGTAAAGCGCTTTTTTAATAGAGATCCCCACTAATTGATCGCACGATGACATAGTTCATATATACATAGACAATAGTTTTTATAGCGCCATTTACGTATTATAGCAATCCCGTAGTATCAATTTTTTTTTTTACTTTACTATTTATATTATAATTATTAATTATTATATATACATATAATAATTATAATTTTGTAAGTGATTTTGTAAAAAATCAAAAACAAAAATAATAGTTTTTATAGCGTCATCTATGTAGTCACGATCCCTTGTATAGGTAATGTTTAAAAAAAAAAGGACTAAATTGACCAAGGGCGATAGCGAATAGCATTAGTGCGAGTTCTCTCGAGCCTGGGGTCCTGGGTTCGATCCCCCACTCTTTCTGGTTTTTTAATAATTTTTCCTCAGCGAGCGTTATCAGCAGACAGACAGACAGACGGATTTCGGCTATTATATACATATATAATATAATGATAATGAAATTGTCTTCTTCGCGTCATTCCTACACGACATGAACTGCTATCCCATCCTCTTAACTGTATCTCCAATCCCTCTAACTGACTATTCTTCGTTTTCTATTCCGCCACAATATCTACATACATATGTATGTAGATGTTTATTTTCCGAGGCTATTATCCGTCCCTACATACATAGTTCATCGTGACTACTGTCCTCGACCCTAATAGCTTGAGGTGACCGATTCGTGTATGGCCATAACATCACTCCTAGTGCGATTCGTTACAATATTATAAAAATAACATAGCTACTTTAAATATGTACATACATACATGTAAAAAAAAAAACAAATATTAATAATTTATAATTTTAAGTAATTAGCATTGGCTACTTACTATAGTTGCTATTAAAAAAGTCTAATACCATTGAGTAAATAAGTAATCCCCAACAATCGGAGACTCTAATAAAACATCTGTTCGCGCTGTGGGTACTGGGATTAAAAATATTGTGTGTGCCCCTGAATTCGAGGTACTGATCGGGTATCCATAGTTCGAGTTCTTGGTAGCACCTGAGGATTGATTACATTGTGCAACAAAAAACAAGAGTAAAAGTACTACTTCCGGTTGGATAAAAAATGTAAAAAAATTATATTATGTATTTTGAAGGTCATTGTGACATCTACTACATACGCAAAATTTCAGCTTTATGTGTTCATGATAGTTTTGCTGGAAAAACCTTCCAAAGATTACACAAAAATTTGATGGTTTTCCAAGGGAAGTACCACTTCCGGTTGACGAAAATTTTTGAAAGTCTAATGCATTGTAATGGCCGGAAAAAAATATATAAATATGAAGTTTCGGCTTAATGGGATAAACGGTTTTTGAATTATCGGCGATTTTACACAAAAAGTACACAGACATACAGACATTTTCCAGAAATCATGAAAATGTGATCAGAGGATGATACCTGATACAAATCAGTCAAAATCTCATAATTGAATTTTCGCACGATCACAACACTTTATCCGATTGGGATGAAGTAAAAAACTATCGGACTATATAGTCAATCTTTACCAAGTATGACCCACTCCATCTGAATATGATAATGAAATTGGTTGGTTAGCTATTGTTAAAGAGATGTGAGTGTTTAAAAAAAATGGACAATTTTACTTTTGCGGTCTGTAACTCAAAAAACGTGATTTGTTTTGTTGCACAGTGTTATTTATACACATATATATGTATGTATGTATATATATATATGTATGTATGTATATAAGGTTTATACATAAATATGTGTAAAACTTGCAGGAAATTTGAAGGTTGACAATAAAAAAGAAATTTTAAATTAAATTGTCTTTCCAAAATCCTAACTTGTTCCACCTACATATGTATTTGTCTTTAATTTAATGCTTTTAGTAAAATTCCATAAATTGATAAATTCTCTTCCAATATTTTAAGATTCAATTACGTAGGAATGAACCCCGTTATGCTACTTCACACATAACCTTATACTGTATACTTTATGAATTAATAAAAAAATTACAATTTTTAATTAAAAATCTGTGTTTTCTATCAAAATTACTTCTTGCGTAAATGCTGGGACACCTTTACAAACACCTTTTTACATAATTCCCAATTATTCTTACGCGCAAAATTTTCCCTTATATGTATAATTTTTCTTTTCTTACGACTGATGTACATACATACATACATACATATTATAGTTCGTTCACATAACTATTCTGATGTAAGACACGATATGTCTTGTATTATATATGGTATTTTTTGTCATATACTGTATGTTTCTTTCTAATTGATAATATAAAATAAATATACAATATATACCGTAATTGGCAAGATCTGAATATCATAGTTCGTTCGCTCTCTCCCTTCCTCTACTCCAGACAGCAACAGAGCAGTGGCAACGCTTGACATAGATTATGTATATTCGTTTGGGGGGGGGGGGGGACTCATGTGAGGGTCTTGAAGGGAAAGTAAATAAAATTTCATAAAATTTCCTGTGTATTTCAGTACGTTTAGTACGGAGCGCAAGTTTTCCAATGTACAATAGATACAATAAGCAAGCGCCCAGTGCTTTTTGTTAATGATAAAAAAAAACAAGCAGTTGTGTAATTGCGTTGAAATGCGAAACCTATCGAATATCCAAGCTACACAAAAATTTATAACAGTTATAATAATACTAAAAATGCGAGATTCTCCTTCCTCCACTTTGTAACATGAACGCCGCATTGTTTTTCTGGCACAGTCGGCCATTCAAGAAATATTACCCCATAATAGAGTTCAAGAGAACTTCAAACTTAATACATATTTATTACGTACGTACATAGCGGTACAAAGATACAGTACACATTTAAAAAAAATCATTTTCAGGTACAGTAACGTTGTTGTGCAAAAAATCATTTGTTCACGAGTAATGGAAACGAACATCTGTATGGCAGCTATGAAAAAAAAATCGATTTTAATGATTTATTTCTTTATAATTAGAGACTATAATCTATTAATAAAGATTAGTGCCACAAATGGCGCTGAAAATAATTTACAGAAAAAAACGAATTTAATAAGGGAACTTCATACAGTCATATTTCATTTATTTTTAAATATACATACATAGTTATAGTTGCATATGACTCGGTAGATTTACAAAATAGGTAAATCTTAACAGAATTAAGGAACGAAAGTAGGAAAGTAGGCTTAAAAATTAATTTTAATAAAACTAAAATTATGTATAATGAATTTTGCACGCAAAGCGTAGTCACGGTAGATAATCATATTGTAGAGATAGTTGATAGTTATTTATACCTAGGGCAGTTGGTGAATATGACTGGATGTAAAGAAGAAGAATGAATGCTTTTGGAAGAATGAACATAGTTTTTAAATCCAACATTCCCCTATGCTTAAAAAAGAAAGCGTACGACCAATGCGTACTACCAGTTATGACGTATGGATGCGAAACTTGGACGCTAAATTCGAGAATGATACGAAAGATCCAGTGCACACAGAGAAGCATGGAAAGATGTATGCTTGGTATAACAAGAAGAGATCGCAAAAGAAATACATGGGTAAGAAGTATGACCAAAGTGGCAGATATAGCAGTACGGGTGAAAAAGTTGAAGTGGCAATGGTCTGGACACATAGCAAGAGGAATGGATGGCAGATGGACGCGAGAAATACTGGAATGGTATCCGAGAGGATGTGCGGAGTCAAGTGGATGCAGATTGCTCAAGACAGACAAGAATGGAAGAGGATTGGAGAGGCCTTTATCCAGCAGTGGATGGTGAACGGCTGAAAATGATGATGATGATGACATATATGAATATATATATATATAGAAGAAATAAAACTAGGATGGAGTGCTTTTGGAAGAGTGAACACAGTTTTTAAATCAAACATTCCGCTATGCTTAAAACAAAGGCATACGATCAATGCGTGCTGCTAGTTATGACGTATGGTTGTTAAATTCAAGAATGCTACGTAATATCCAGTGCACACAGAGAAGCATAAAAAGATGTACGCTTGGTATAACGAGGAGAGATCGCAAGAGGAACGCATGGGTAAGAAGTATGATCAAAGTGGCAGATATAGCAGAACGTGTGAAAAAGTGGATGGCAGATGGTCGCGAGAAATACTCGAATGGTATCCGAGAGGATGTGAAAGAGAGCAAGGTAGAACGAGTGGAAGATGGGCTGATGGGCACAATCAACTTTTGCTGTAAACATTTTAAAGATTCAAAAAGAAAATAAAATATTTTTGTACATTGGGATTAAATGAGCTTTCGAATGAATCGTATTTTATTACGGTAGCTTTTTTTTTGTATCGGAGATCCACCCCGTAGATGAGATGAATAATATGTACTTTGAACGGACTAAAAATGTGTATTGGTTGTATAGAAACGTGAGTGTGTGCCCAAAATCGACTTTCCTCTTTGGAGAGTTTTACTAGTCTAAGATAGTTGTTTTTTTTACTCCGTTCAAACTCAATATGGAAGTTGGAACATGCCGAGATTCGCTTTCATTCAAAATATGTATGAATAATGGGAAAAGTGTGGGATAGAGTAAAGGGATAAGAGATATAAAATATGTAGGTCGAGGCCAATGTGCGTAGGTATTGGGTATCTACGAAATCTACCTACCTATTGACCATCTGTTGATAGCACGCAGTCTACAGTAGGGTCGCCTGTTGAAAACGCTCCCTGGGGACTTTATTACCGCACCGTAATTTCATCGACAAATACATACGTACATACATAAACATCAGCACGACAATTTCCAATCGCAACGATGCATTGCATTTGTGTAATTGGTATATTGTATTAGATATATTGGGTGGCCCTTTTAGAACCCATAAAACCCAAGATAAATTTCTTAACAACAAATATTCAAAAACAAAAAGGACATTAATAAAAATTGTTGTTTTTTTTTTTATTAATTACTAGCTGAATTGCCCGGCGTTTGAACAAAAATTGAATGAAAAATTGAAACAAATGAAAACATTTATTCTCCAGTACAAATTTTTTTTTCGATTTTTATTGTATTTGTATGGGGGCCCCTTGACCCCCTGATCCGACCCCTTCCAAAACCCAACTACGGTGTGACTTGGGGTATCATGAGATAGTATACCAAGTTTGGCGGTTCTAAGTTGAAAACTGTAGATTTGCATAGCGGACAAACAAACAAACAAACAAACAAACAAACAGACAAACATTGAATTTTATATAGTAGATATGTATGTATGTAAATTCGAAACAAATTTTTTTTTTATACATATTTACATCCCATTATTTTTGTGTATTATTTAAAATTCTAACAAAAAAGATTAAATGGATTTTTATAATTATTTTATAATTTCTATCTTTGTAGAGGGTCTACGATACCAAAAAGTATCATGTATATAATAGCCCTATTCCGTCCGTCTGTCTGTCTGTATGTGTGTGTGTGTGTGTGTGTGTGTGTGTGTGTGTGTGTGTGTGTGTGTGTGTGTGTGTGTATGTCTGCTGCTAACGCTCGCCGTGGTAAATAATTAAAAGACACGAACCGTCCGCGCGCGAGTGGGATTTTAACCCGAGACCACCGGTTCGGAACGTTGAGCGCTTACGCTATGATCCAAACGGAGACGTTGACGGCCCCCGCTACGATTTGACAATATTAATTGTCAATGGGCACGCGTGGGACAACTATAAAAACTATTAAATTTAATATTATTTTTCAGTACGGATGATGAGAAACCGCTCCGTTGATGTTCAACGGGCTGACACTGTATCTATACGCTGTGATCGTGAATTTGTAAGGAGCACTGCCTTAAGGCCCGTAACGCACTTGGCTGCCTGGCTGCGGCAGCCATGGCTGCGCAGCCACAACGATATTAGAAAATGTATGTGGCTGCCTAGTGCGTTATCAAACAGGCAAACATCTAAATCTAACAAGTCTAAATCTTGAGCCCGAGTTGTCGCCGAAAACGTTTTTCATCAAACTTTCACTAAAAGATTCAGATGAAAGGATTTTTACATCGAATTATATGTAGTATTCTGCCGTCCTACGCCCACTTAACGTAACTGACAAAAATTACGAAAATGAGTTAGATGTGTTTTAGATGATTTATGGGAGTGTATTCTTGCGATTTTTCATATCAAAATTAATGTATCTTCATCCAAAAGTGACTTTTTTAAGCTATTAAATCTAGCGTATCTGCATGCGCAGAGAAATAGTATCACCAATACTTAGCGAAAATAACGTGTCCAATATTTACTTCGATCACCACCTTATCATGAAAGATTGAAAAGACTGAATCTCTCCACATTGGAGACGAGGAGATTGAGAGGTGATTTAATTGAAGTATTCAAAATAATAAATAATAATCATTATTCATGTGAAATGGACCAACCTCATTATGTTCAATGAGAACCCTCATCTATGTAAGAGGTCATACTCTTAGACTCCGAAAAGAAAAATCAAATAAGATTGTTAGAGATTCATTCTTTTCAAATAGAGCGGTTGAAGTTTGGAATAATCATATGTATGTATACATTAATAATGAATAATGAAGTGACGTAACTACTAAAGCATTAATTTTTCCTTAGAATTATCAAAACACAATAGAAAATAACCTCATGCACTAAAAAAAAAAGTTTAAATAAATCAGTAATATATGAAGAAAAACACAAATTTAGAATAAAACTTTTAAGTCCATTTATCTGAGATATTGTTGTTTTGTCAGTTACGTTAAGTGGGCTTAGGACGGCAGTATTCATCTATGAGTGACGATTTTCAATTGTAAATATGTATATAGAAAATATAAGTAATTGATTTTTCTTCGGTTATAGTCACGTTAATAACACAACAGCTGACTGATCAATTATTATCGACTGTATTTATTTGGCTCCCGCCTACTATGTCAACTTAATCTACATACATATGTATTTACATACATACATACATGCGACAGACGATTTTTGTAAGAGAGCAGAGCCGACAGAGCGCTTTTTAATAATTCAACGTTGGATGGTGCTTGACGTGTTGAACGTGCGCCTTGGCGAAGCGAGGCGACGCCGCGCCCCGACACGACTCGAATGCGCTAAAGGAAAATGTACGTACATACATATGTATGTACATACTCCTACTAAGTACCCACCTAGGTATGTATGTATATATCCGGGGAAGGGTCTTTGTTGTAAGCGACATCAAAAGAATTTGATATGGCACCCCGGCCAGATTTATAACGCAAATTGAACACTGATCCCGGATATATCACAATTTCACCACATCCAAACACCCCCATCGGGAAATCCTAGTCCTTTATTCGCGAAAAAATTTCATTCATACTGAGCCTTGTGTGAAATTTTCCTTATATTACTTGGAAAACTTTCCGCTTACTCCGATTACCCAAGTTTTTTATTTTATTTTATTAACTCGATTCATTTGGTCACTTGCTACACTTGCACTACACTTGCACTGCACTGCACTAGTGCAAATTTTCACCAAGTAAGTATGCCTATTGTTAATTTTGTGAAACGTGGTGGGGGCTGTAGATAGTATATGTTATCATACATATATATGAGTCGCCTAGTTCCAAATCCCGATAAGTCCATAAAACTCACTTGTTTTGCAAACGCGGTTTTTCTGAAACAGACTTATTTTCTTGATGGCGTTTACACTCATTTAAACTGAATTTTGTTGATATTAAACAAAATATTGAGATTAGAAACGTGGACTTATCGTTGTTTGTTTCTAAATATGGCTTTTATCAGCTTTTATCATAGTGCAATTGTCAGTTTTTGGAACTAACACTGATTTTCAATATTTTTTTACGGACGCACTTGGCGGTATTTGGAATAATTCAAGTACATATAAGGCATCGTTTGAAAACATTCTTAGAACCAGAAAATATTTTATCCTCGTTTTTTATATATTGTGGACTTATCGGGATTTGGAACTAGGCGACTCATATACATACATATATACAACTATTCCGTCTGTGTGTCTGTGTGTGTCTGTCTGTCTGTCTGCTGATAACGCTCGCCTCGGTATATAATTAATTAAAAAATCAGGGAATTAATCAAAAAATCAGTCTCCCCTATTCACCGTAAGGGAATAGGGGACACTGGTACGCGCTCTACAATTTCTACAAACGGAAATTATTTATTTTTGTCTACTGTTTTATTTTTCTTCAGTTCGACTGTATTATTTCAATCAATACAGTTTTAAAATAATACGGGGAAAAAAAATATATTTTTGACTTTAAAAATTTGCTAGATAATTAATTATAAGTGTTTAAAAGTAATGAAAAATCACAATCAATAGGAAAAATATCTGACTATTGATTTCAATACTCACTTTGAGCACAGCGATACTATATTTTGAGTTATAGACCGCAAAAGCAAAAAAAAAAAATGGATATTTTTTACATTTTTTAAATCGCGAATATCTCATAAACGAGAGCATATCAACAAACATCATTATCGGATTCGAATTCAGTGGGTTAAACTTAGTAAAGATGGACCAACCTCCGATTTGTTATAATGTTGGGCCGCCGCCTCATTAATACTAGTGGAATAATCGGATTACTGGAATATTCTAAATATCATTCTTTTTTTTTGGTGAGCAACCAGCTACTTGGTACACGTGTCCTTAGCTTATCTCACGTTAGCAGACATTGTAATGTATCCTCTCACGAATCCTTTGTAAAAATACCCAATCCCAATGCAAAATAATTTTTTTTTTCGAAGACACAAACATAAAAATATATGTAAATAACAAACAAAAAGGAATTAGTTCACTTTTACAATTGATCAATGATGTGCATACATTTATGACTGTGCCTATGTATATTTGTACATATGGGTATATGTATGTATATGTAATACATATTGATACTTTCAATATATAAATACCGCCGAGGAAACGCGATACTCTTGTTCACCTGTCTACTTTGATCTCGTATGGCTTCCTCAGACCGATTTAAGCACAGTGGCGGCGATCTTATGAAGATATATATATTTATCCTATATATTAAATCCTACACTTAGGCCGCGCGTCCACCAACGCAACACGTTTTCGATTAGACATGACGCACCAATTGCAGCACGGAGTTTTCAATAGAGGTGTGCCTTACAATTTCTTATTATACCTACTCCAAGTTACTGTGCACAATTTATATTAATTAGTCAGGTTAGTTGCCACTGCCACACTAATAGTGGTAGAATTATAGTTAGATTCAACCATAGGCCTTACAATACATAATAAAGTACATACATACATAAAAAGATCGTTAGATAAGACAAGGGAGGATAGTGATTGGCTGCAGTGCTCGAAATGGAAATTTTCACGAATGGGAGCGCTCGATAATTTTCAAAAAATATCAAAGGACCTTTTTTTTTAATTATGTATATGTACATATGTACATAGATACCTATAGATATGTATATATTTATCGAAATGTAAAATCTTACCGAGATTAATACCGTTTAATGTCTGTAAGTCAACTTCAACAGGTAGATCTGAAAATGATTAAAATATGAGCATTCTGACTGTTTTGTACAAATTTATACATTTCATTATTATTGGCCGATTTTATTATAGTGAGATATTTAACCAATTTTTTATACTCATTTTTGTGGTGGTCGCCGTACAACACGACAATTCAAAGAAAGATATCGTAAATCATTAAAATGACCGATGCGATGGCTCGAAAAGGCACGTTGCAGTTCGAAATGCCGATTACCGGCTATAAAGTCATTAAACTTTTTGCGCAAAGCCGACATAGAATCTAAAAACCCTCGGAATTGAATAGAATTCTAAGTGTTATCTTCAAGTAATGCGTGCACCTACCTTTTTCAAAACATAATAATATTTTAAATGGCTTTGTCGGAATTGAAATGTAAAGAATGTAACTTCCAGTCAAAGATTGTGATTTAGGAGTCAGAAAAAAAAATTCACCGTCTAACATTTTTTCAGCAATAATTGTTGAAAGAGCACGGAAATTTTGGTTTTTTACGAAAGGGAGCGCTAAATTTACAGATTTCACGAAAGGGTACGCTACGTTTTCAAATTTCACGAAAAGGAACGCCCGCTCCTTGCCGCTCCCGCTGAATTCGAGCACTGATTGGCTGTCAAAAAAAAGATTGAAGAAATAATGGATGGTGAACTATTCAGTTGGCCGTTAACCGTTAACCATGAATCGAATAGTATTAAGGCCCTCACTAACCCGAGCGAATAATTTGACGCTTGGCGTCTGCGACTGACGCCCTTATTGTCGTCCCATTCGCACCGATATAATTCGCATTGATGCGAATCAATGACGATGGGGGGGGGGGGGGGCGTCAGTCACGGACGTCAAGCGTCGAATTATTCGCTCGGGTTAGTGAGGGCCTTTAGTGTGGTGGCGGCGGTTTTCACCGTATGTACTAAAGGTGCCTGTAAACGATCAACATTTTTCAGCAACATTGCTCGTCAACCATCCAGCAACATTTTCAGCATCACATGCGCAATATATAATAAAGTACATACATAAAAAGATCGTTAGATAAGACAAGGGAGGATAGTGATTAGCTGTCAAAAAAAAGATTGATGAAATAAATGGTAGTGAACTATTCAGTTCATGGTAGTGAACATCAGCCCATCTTCCACTCGGTCTACCTTGCTTTCTTTCACATCCTCTCGGATACCATTATACCAATACTTCTCGCGTCCATCTGCCATCCATTCTTCTTGCTATGTGTCCAGCCCATTGCCACTTCAACTTTTTCACCCGTACTGCTATATCTGCCACTTTGGTAATACTTCGTACCCATGTATTTCTTTTGCGATCCATACGTCATAACTGGCAGTACGCATTGGTCGTACGCCTTCTTTTTTAAGCATAGCGGAATGTTGGATTTAAAAACTATGTTCATTCTTCCAAAAGCACTCCATCCTAGTTTCATGCTTCGCAATATAAAATATACAAACATAATTCTACCGCGCGCCACCTTTTGCGATGACACGGGGGGAAACTGGCCACTGACGACACTCGTGCGTACTATTTTTTTTCTGTTTTATCTATGTATGTAGAAGTCTCATTGTCGACCTGGTGCAAACTATACACATAGATGGACTTATCTCCGGCAAAAATCTACGACTAAATAATCGGAGCGGGTTACGTGCTCGTGCTCGACACGATCGATTGTTTGGCCCTGTGGTAGAAGGAACCATACATACATACACAACCCTAGACCAGAGGCAGAACCAACCCTAGAGCCAGAGAGACGAATGGTAGAAAGTAGAGGTAGGGTAAAGTGAAAGCTAACCAATTAAATATCAACCCCTCAACTCGATCAAAATATCGCAACCCTCTTTGTAGCTATAACGTTGATTTTGGCCCACGCTCCAAATCTAATTTATTGTTTGACGACTCTAAATAAACTGAAGGCGTCTACTATTTATTTTTTTGGAGACAAATTTATAAGTTTTAATGTAAACTATAGTGTAAGCCCGTTGAATATCAACGAAGCGCTTTCTCATCACCCGTACTGAAAAATAATATTAATTTTAATAGTTTTTACAGTTGTTGTATACTGCCGTTCTAAGCCCACTTAACATAACTGACAAAAATGAGTTAGATGTGATTTAGGGGTTATGGCAGTGTATTCTTGCGATTTTTCATATCAAAATTAATGTATCTTCATCCAAAAGTGACTTTTTTAAGCTATTAAATCTGACGTATCTGCATACGCAGAAAATAACGTATCCAATATTTACTTCGGTCACCACCTTATCATGAAAGATTGAAAAGACCGAATCTCTCCACATTAGAGACGGGGAGATTAAGAGGGGATTTAATTGAAGTATTCAAAATAATAAATAATCATTATTCATGTGAAATGACCAACCTCATTATGTTCAATGAGAACCCTCATCTAAGAGGTCATACTCTTAGACTCCGAAAAGAAAAATCAAATAAGATTGTTAGAGATTCATTCTTTTCAAATAGAGTGGTTGAAGTTTGGAATAGTCATATGTATATACATTAATAATGAATAATGAAGTGACGTAACTACTAAAGTATGTATTCATTTTTTTTGTTTATTTTTCCTTAGAATTATCAAAACACAATAGAAAATAACTTCATGCACCGTATATGAAGAAAAACACAAATTTAGAATAAAACTTTCAAGTCCATTTATCTCGATATTGTTGTTTTGTCAGTTACGTTAAGTGGGCTTAGGACGGCACTATAGATGGCGCTTTATAATAACAAAAACGAACTTTCAACCGATTTATATGTTCAAAATAAAAGGGATCTCGCATCATCTGGTTTGGCTCACCGCGTAAGCACTGTGTTCCGAATCAGTGATACCGGGTTCAAATACCACTCGTGCGACGTTCTGATTTTTTAATTAATTATTTACCGAGGCGAGCGTTATCAGCAGACAGACACACACACACACAGTGAGACAGACAGACGGATTTCGGTATTATTATACGCAAAACGTAGTCACAATAGATAATCATATTGTATAGATAGTCGATAGTTATTTATACCTAGGACAATTAGTGAATATGACTGGATGTAAAGAAGAAGAAATAAAACTAGGATGGAGTGCTTTTGGAAGAATGAACATTTTTTTTAAATGCAACATTCCGCTATGCTTAAAAAAGAAGGCGTACGACCAATGCGTACTGCCACTTATGACGTATGGATGTGAAACTTGGACGCTAAATTCAAGAATGCTACGAAAGATCCAGCGCACACAGAGACGCGTGGAAAGATGTATGCTTGGCATAACGAGAAGAGATCGTAAGAGGAACACATGGGTAAGAAGTAAGACACATAGCAAGAAGAATGGATGGCAGATGGACGCGATAAGTACTGGAATGGTATCCGAGAGGATGTGAAAGAAAACGAGGTAGACCGAGTGGAAGATGGGCGGATGAATTGAGAAGAATGTGTGGACAGTCAGGTGGATGCAGATTGCTCAACACAGACAGGAATGGAAGAGGATTGGAGAGGGCTTCGTCCAGCAGTGGATGGTGAACCGCTGAAAATGATGATATAATAGATAGATATACCTACGCGATTTTGAATATACATATATGTACCTACATATGAGTCGCCTAGTTCCAAATCCCGATAAGTCCATAAAACTCACTTGTTCTGAAACAGACTTATTTGCTTGATGGCGTTTAAATTCATTTAAACTTAATTTTGTTGATATTAAACAAAATACAGACTTATCGTTGTTTATTTCTAAATATGGCTTTTATCAGCTTTTATCATAGTGCAATTGTCGGTTTTTGGAACTAACACTGATTTTCAATATTTTTTTACGGCGCACTTGGCGGTATTTGGAATAATTCAAGTATAAGGCATCGTTTGAAAACATTCTTAGAACCAGAAAATATTTTATCCTCGTTTTTTTTTATATATTGTGGACTTATCGGGATTTGGAACTAGGCGACTCATATGTATGTACATACATAGTGTCCGGTTCACTTGTAACTGTATTGACTTGATTGAAATAATACAGTCGAAGCTGACGAATAATAAAACAGTAGACAAAAATAAATAATTTGGATATAATTTCCGTTTGTAGAAATTGTAAAGCGCGTACCAGTCTCCCCTATTTCCTTATGGTGCGCCGTCACGTTGCGGGCAACACGCCATTCGCACAAACGTTTTCTCGCAAAATACACACTGCATGTCAAACACAGTGTAGAGTGCAGTGTTGCATTCTCACCTCGAATATACCATACATAGATGGACGAAGATGTGGACGAAAGTTCGGCCATATTGCCGAAATATCATATTCACGATACCAAACGCTCTGGACTATCGTTGCTATACGCCATACTCTGCATCGTCGATTTGTTCGGCGTGTTTCCAATAGTCACATTGCCGAAAGCTATTATCGATTGCGGTATAGTATACACCACACAACTACTATATTCATATCATCATCATCATCATTCGCTGTCGTTTCACCATCCACCGCTGGATGAAGGCCTCTTTAATCCTCTTCCATTACTGTCTGTCTTGAGCAATCTGCATCCGCTCGACTCCACACACATTCTTCTCAATTCATCAGCCCATCTTCCACTCGTTCTACCTTGCTCTCTTTCACATCCTCTCGGATACCATTCCAGTATTTCTCGCGACCATCTGCCACTTTGATCACACTTCTTACCCATGCGTTCCTCTTGCGATCTCTCCTTGTTATACCAAGCATACATCTTTTTATGCTTCTCTGTGTGCACTGGATATTACGTAGCATTCTTGAATTTAACAACCATACGTCATAACTGGCAGTACGCATTGATCGTATGCCTTTGTTTTAAGCATAGCGGAATGTTAGAATTAAAAACTGTGTTCACACTTCCAAAAGCGCTCCATCCTAGTTTTATTTCTTCTATATATATATATATATATATATGTATATTCATATATGTCATCATCATCATCATTTTCAGCCGTTCACCATCCACTGCTGGATGAAGGCCTCTCCAATCCTCTTCCATTCTTGTCTGTCTTGAGCAATCTGCATCCACCTGACTGTCCACACATTCTTCTCAATTCATCAGCCCATCTTCCACTCGGTCTACCTCGCTTTCTTTCACATCCTCTCGGATACCATTCCAGTACTTATCGCGTCCATCTGCCATCCATTTTTCTTGCTATGTGTCATATTGGTCATACTTCTTACCCATGTATTTCTTTTGCGATCTCTTCTTGTTATGCCAAGCATACATCTTTCCATGCTTCACTGTGTGCACTGGATCTTTCGTAGCATTCTTGAATTTAGCGTCCAAGTTTCACATCCATACGTCATAACTGGCAGTACGCATTGGTCCGTATGCCTTCTTTTTTAAGCATAGCGGAATGTTGGATTTAAAAACTATGTTCATTCTTCCAAAAGGGATGTAGTGCTTTTGGAAGAATTCATATACATATGTATGTACATAAAACAAAAATGCTACTAAAAAATCCTTAGCTGCGATATATTATATGTAGATACTATTAGCGCGATCCTCTATAGCAGTGGTCGGGAACCTTTTTCGAGCTAAGAGCCAAATTAGGGAAAACCTTGCAAAATTGGTAGGTTTGGGAGCCGCAACATATTATTTTCTAATTATTGTATATTCAAAATTAAATTAAATGTTACTCATTAGTCATTAATAACAGTGAGAAATACGTTGTCCTTGTGGTTATTTCTTAACGTTCGACAGTTTATTACTAAAAATGATTATAAAGTTTAATCTGAAAAACGATCTTAAAGCATTTTATATCCACGACGTTGTGGAAATGGGATTCATTTCGATCGTGTGTATTCTGTGTGTCAACATATTGTATGTATTTCACGCAAAACGTTGGATGACAGCGAGAGCCGCAGGTTTTCGTACAGAGAGCCGCATGCGGCTCCGGTGCCGCTGCCTCCCGGCCACTGCTCTATAGTCTATACCAGGGGTTCCCAACCTTTTTGTACCCTAGAGCACATTTTAAAATATTGGTAGGGCGGCGGGCACCACCTATTTTTTCAAAGCAAATTTATAGTTGAACATACATATGTAGGTAATAAATAATATACAAATAATACATTGTGTCAAAGGTCTTCGAGAAATTAGTCTATGATCAGCTATATCCTTCGGTTATGCAGGAGCTCAGTCCTCTTCAACATGGATTCCTAAGAGGACGGTCAACGGTCTCCAATCTGGTATTGCTCAACGACTACATAACCGAAGCTATGGAAAATGGACTCCAAGTCGATGTCATTTACACGGATTATAGCAAAGCTTTCGACAAAATCAACCATAAATTATTGCTTCTTAAACTTTCCAAGATAGGAATTTGTGGAGACTTACTTAGGTGGTTCTCATCCTACATAGATAATCGTACCCAAGCTGTAGTTACTAGTAATTATATCTCTAGTTGGGTTACAATTCCTAGTGGCGTCCCCCAAGGGTCACTTTTAGGCCCGTTACTCTTTGTTATCTTCATTAATGATATTCAGCTGTGTCTGAGGACTTCTAACTTGCTCTGTTTTGCGGATGACATGAAAATTTTTTCCCAAATATCATCTCGTTCTGATGCCATAGCTCTTCAATCCGATCTCTTTCGTATTGAAGATTATTGTACTCAAAATCATTTAGAGCTCAACCCATCTAAATGTAGCTTAGTTACATATAGTCGTAAACGTAACCTCACGCTTTCAGACTATACTCTAAAGGGCCACATATTACGAAGGGAGTGTGGTATGCGAGACCTTGGAGTGTATCATGACTCTAAATTGATTTTCGATTCACACATAGATAACATTGTAGCCAAGGCCTATAGGGCCCTAGGGTTCATAAAGCGTTGCTCTAAGGAATTTAATCGTATCAAAACACTCAAAATTTTATATTGCTCACTTGTCCGTAGCAATCTGGAGTATGCCACCCAAATCTGGAATCCCAGATACGATACGTACATTTCGCGTATCGAGAATATCCAAAAAAAATTTATCCGCTATTTGTGTTATCGTAATGATGACATACTATATAACCATGATAACTACCTTACTCTCTGTAGGATTCATCATCTACTTCCCTTAGAAGTAAGACGTGAGGCTGCTGATTTAACATTCCTTCTAAAAAATTGCTTCTGGTTCCATTGACTGCCCCAACTATTATCCCGAATTTCACTTTTTGGCACCAGTAAAGCTACTCCGGTCCAATCAATTATTGTATCTCCCATCGGCTTGTACAAACTACAGACAAAATGCGTTTCTTTGGCGGGCAAGCAAGAATTTTAATGAGTTGTCTAAAAGCTTCATTGATCTTGACCTCTTCTGTACTAGTGTTGCGTTGGCCAGAGGTTTTTTAAGTCATCGTTTTTTTTCTTCCCCATAGTAGTTCTTGTGACAATTATGGGATGTTTGCATTATTCTGGCTCTGTTATTTTATTTTATTATACATACATACTCTATACTGTTATGCTTAATTAGTTACTGTTATTTTATTTTTCTGTTACTTTATTTTATTATACCACCTGTGCATTTTACTATTTGTTGTTATTTTATTCTATTATTCTATACTATATGTTTTCTTACTGTACCATTGTTACCTTACTTTAATTTACTTTTGTACTATATTGGTTGTTGTTTTGTGTTCTTCAATTCTGTTGTTTTGTGTTCTTTAACTCTGTTGTCTTGTGTTCTTTTACTCTGTTTTTTTTATTATTGATTTTGATTTTCTTTTCTTTCTTACATTGTTACTATTTGTGGAGACCTGTTATTGGCTTTCTGTATTTATAAGTTTCTTACTTTTTTCTGTTGTAACATAGCTGTTGGTCTTCCTAAAATAAATAAAATAAAAATAAAAATAAAATAAAATAAAATAATACCGCTTTTTTTAAGAATGAAAACTTTTTTCTGTCCACTGTATTCCAGAAGTCCTTATCTGATATTAAGGATTTTAGCATAATATCATTCTGAAGGTCCTTCACTTGAACAAGCACTGCAATGTACGCAGCTATTTCCATTATATTTATCTGGCAAGTAAAAGGATTGATAAAAAAAGGAGACCATTGGCTCGATGATAGTAAACTGTTGAAATCTCTTTTCACACTCTTCTTGAAGCACTTGAAGGTGCTTAACAAATAATGACACGTTCAATTCACTGTTACCTGCCATTTTCTTCATATTTGGGAAATGCACGAGAGACTTCATCTGCAGATGTACATAATATCCACAAAAACAGTTTGGCTTTAAATGAGTTTACAGAGCCTATCATTTTAACTACATGTTTTTCTTTTCCCTACAACTCCAAGTTTAAAAAATTGTGTCGTGGTCGAATAGTGGCGGGCGCACACAAATCGGTCAGCGGGCGCCCGCGGGCACGGGGTTGGGTATCCCCGGTCTATACATACAATACATACATAAGTATGGATACATATTTTTTTTCTTCTTTCTAGGTTTATACGGCATACCGATAGTCATGTGTGTATTTGGAATACAAATATATGCCGCCATTTTGTTGGGTCGATGTTGGATAATCGCCGAAGAGATAAATCCATCTATCAAGAATAAAAATAGGTACACACTTGATCGAGTAAAATTTCAAAGTTTGATTGAGCCAAAATATGTAGATGAATGGCCATTGATTTCCAAGTGATTTAAGTTTTCGATCTGTCGTAATATACATATGTATGTACAGTCATATAAATACCTACTAATGATATTTTCGAATTGTCAAATGTTGAAATTTAGTACAAAAATACTATAATAACCTTCACGCTCGTTTCCTAAAACGAATTAGTCCTTGTGGAGTGATTTAATTTTTATTCTGATTTATCGCTGAAAATTTGTAAGTCTCGAGTTAGGTCAGACAATTAACAAATGGGAGTTGCCTCGTTTCGGGATCCCGCAAGTGAATCTTCTTTGTGAGTGTTTTTAAACCTATCTCTCCCTACTCTAACAACAATATTGAGATGAGATTATTGATTGTAACAGTGAAACGACACTAGTACATAGTTTTAAAAGCAGTGCTCGAATTCAGCGGGAGCGGCAGGGAGCGGGCGTTCCCTTTCGTGAAATTTGTAAATTTAGCGCTCCCTTTCGTAAAAAACCAAAATTTCCGTGCTCTTTCAATAATTATTGCCGAAAAAATGTTAGAAGGTGAATTTTTTTTTACATTTTTGACTCCTAAATCACAATCTTTGACTGAAAGTTAAATTCTTTACATTTCAATTCCGACAAAGGCATCTTATCTAGAGCCAAAAGCCATTTAAAATATTATTATGTTTTGAAAAAGCTGGATGCACTTGTGTTACTCGAAGATAACATTTAGAATTCGAGGTTTTTTATGCGCAAAAAGTTTTATTGCTTTATGGTCGAACTGCAACGGGTCCCTCTCGGGGCATCGGTCATTTCGATAATTTACGGGGTCTTATGTACATATGTATATAAATGTACGTACATTTTCTATACATATAGTTAAAAAAAAAAGGTCGTTTGATATTTTTTGAAAATTATCGAGCGCTCCCATTCGTGAAAATTTCCATTTCGAGCACTGTTTAAAAGCACAATTATTAGTTGACAGTCCGATGGGGATGTCCGGGAAGTGATGTCGATCGATACTCATGAGCGGTTACCAGCGAAGTGGTTGTCAATTTGTTAAGCCGCGTACTCATTAGCGAACCGCGCGTGTAATACAACAAAGTTTGTAAATGTGTACGCGTTCGCGCGCGCTCTGCAACGTTCGTGGCGATCAAACACAAACGCGTCCGTCAAACACAAAGGGGAACGCGATTCATATTCGGTTTCAGCTGGTCAGAATTAATAATATGTTTTGGGTCTCCGTTCGGGTAGCTCAAAAACGTGTTTTTTTTTTTTTGTTGCTCAGTGTTATCGCATGTAAATTTCACCAAGATGCTCCTCCATCAACTAGAAAACTATGTAGTTCTACGTTCAACTAGAAAACTAGTTTGTTCCATAACTAGACTAAAAAATATATTTAAAAAAATAATAAAAGAAATATTTTTAAATTTCGTTGAATTTCGCATACGTACCTTTTATAAATAAACCGGAGCACAAATTCTAAACTGTCTCAAGCGGAGTTGGGAAACAAATTTAATAAATTTCATTCCATATTTGTATATAAGTAGACTTTATGACTCGTTGTCAGCATTTCTCGCGGGTTTTCCAGGGATATTCGCGGAATATTCCAGGTATTTCATTAGGGAACTCAAGTATAAGCTATGCAGCTGCATCGGTATAAACACCTACATACTATTTTTTATTGTTTTTAGTACTACATACATAAACAGTAGATACTCATATTGTAGTGATAGTTGATAGTTATCTATACCTAGGGCAGTTGGTGAATATGACTGGATGTAAAGAAGAAGAAATAAAACGAAGAATGAAACTAGGTTGGAGTGCTTTTGGAAGAATGAGCATAGTTTTTAAATCCAACATTCGGCTATGCTTAAAAAAGGAGGCATACGACCAATGCGTACTACCAGTTATGACGTATGGATGCGAAACTTGGACGCTAAATTCAAGAATGATACGAAAGATCCAGTGCACCAGTGCACACAGAAAAGCATGGAAAGATGTATGCTTGGTATAACAAGAAGAGATGGCAAAAGAAATACATTGGGTAAGAAGTATAACCATATATATAAATACTGGAATGGTATCCGAGAGGATGTGAAAGAAAGCGAGGCAGACCGAGTGGACGATGGGGTGATGAATTGATAAAAATGTGTGGAGTCAGGTGGATGCAGACTGCTCGAGATAGACAGGAATGTTAGAGCATTGGAGAGGCCTTCATCCAGCAGTGGATGGTGAACGGCTGAAAATGACGATGAGTACTACATAAGTGTTAAAAGTTGATGGTTATAAGCTATTATTACTCTACTAACAGCTGCAACGGATTAAATCTCAAATTACACTGATTATTATCGTAAGTACGTAAATTTCTATCGATATGCAATTCCAAAACCAAAAAATGCACTTGTCTATATCTATATATGTATATAAAAATCAATGTCTGTCTGTCTGTCTGTTTGTCTGTTTGTCTCTTATAGGCTCCTAAAGCACTCAACCGATCGCGATGAAACTTTCAGGACTTATTGTGATCATGCCGGGGATGGTTCCTGTGAAAAAAAATCGGAAAAAAACGGGAACGGGAACGGGCCTGCTCACGCGTTTGATAACGTACTAGGAACGGGAACGGGCATTGCAACGCATGCTGGGTCAGCTAGTATGTATATAAAAATCAATGTCTGTCTGTCTGTCTGTTTGTCTGTTTGTCTCTTATAGGCTCCTAAACCACTCAACCGATCGCGATGAAACTTTCAGGACTTATTGTGATCATGCCGGGGATGGTTCCTGTGAAGAAAAATCGGGAACAAACGGGAACGGGAACGGGCCTGCTCACGCGTCAGATAACGTACTAGGAACGGGAACGGGAACGGGATCGGGAACGAGATCGGGACCGGGAACGGAACGGATCTGGAACGGGAACGGAACGGGAACGGAATCGGGCATTGCAACGCATGCCGTGTCAGCTAGTTTTATATATACATATATGTATTTTTGTATTTTTTGCGGGCGCTTTTGTCCGGGCGCTAATGTCCGGGCGCTTTTCGTCGCGGTGCCGCGCATTATTACATTACACGCGCTGTTCGCTATTGAGTACGCGGCTTTAGAATTCCCGTCGAATCCTAGAATACATATCTGTAATTGAATGACTGGTAGGTAATTGGATAAATTGAAACTTTCAGATATCCGTATGCAGCTGTAGCCGAGATGACTTTCGGCCCCATCATGAAGAACTTCGTCATGGTACTTTTGGACGCGACGATTTTCGGTGGCGGCATACCGAACCTCTTAGTCGGTAATTGGATTAATTCCTACTTGCGTGGAAAATCCACCAAGCCGTCTGATAGATATTTTTCACAATCTTCGACAGCCTCTCAAAACCTGCAGCTATTCGGTGCGAAAATCTCCTCACACCAATTCAACTTGTCGTTCTGCTGGTGGCTCGTCATAATAGGAGTTCTGCTTTGTCCGGTCATGTGGCTAGGTTCGCCCAAGGATATGAAGTACGAGTGGGTACTATTACAGCAAATAAAACATAATAATTTGGAAATACATGTGTTGAAATCCGCAGAAGTCTGTCTGTCGTATCGGCGGTGTTCGTCAGCTCGGTTACAATCATGGTATGTTATTGTATAATGAATGACGCGACCACAATAACACAGTGGAATTCGAAATTTGCAAAGCAAGTTTCTCTGGAAGATGTCCTCGTAGCTTACGGAATCATCGCTTTTCAGGTGAGCTACATAATATTTATTTTCGAATGTCCCCTCTACTAACTAACGCTACTAACAGCTTCTTCTGTAGGTACATACATATGTAGGTGTACCTACATACTTGATATCAAGCGTTGCCTCCACTATTTGACTAGCATTTTACCGTTTGTTATGGTAAAGTTACTAGGGAATACTGTCGTCCTAAGCCCACTTAACGTACAAAAATTACGAAAATGATGTGTTTTAGGGGTTATGGGGGTGTATTCTTGCAATTTTTCATATCAAAATTAATGTATCTTCATCCAAAAGTGACTTTTTTAAGCTATTAAATCTAACGTATCTGCATGCGCAGAAAATAACGTATCCAATATTTACCTCGGTCACCACCTTATCATGAAAGATGGAAAAGACTGAATCTCTCCACATTGGAGACGAGGAGATTGAGAGGTGATTTAATTGAAGTATTCAAAATAATAAATAATAATTATTCGTGTGAAATGACCAACCTCATTATGTTCAATGAGAAGTCGTCTTCGTCTAAGGATAATGCAGTTACGTTAGTTTAGCTAGTTGATACCGAAGCATTTTGCTAAAATAACGCAACCATTAAAATACATATGATTTCCTAAGCAAATTTCACGTATAGCACTTACGTTATTGAAATTAAGTAGATTTCCTAAGCAAATTTAACGTAAGTGAAAAAAAGTGACGTAACTACTAAAGTATTCATTTTTTTTTGTTAATTTTTCCTTAGAATTATCAAAACACAATAGACAATAACCTCATGCAGTAAAAAAAAAAAAGTTTAAATAAATCAGTAATATATGAAGAAAAAAACAAATTTTGAATAAAACTTTCAAGTCCATTTATCTCGATATTGTTGTTTTGTCAGTTACGTTAGTGGGCTTAGGACGGCAGAATATGTTACTCCCCAAAAAAAAAAAACAGTATTATAAATGAAAAAGAGAGGACAGTATTTCTAAAATTGAATAAAACGAAAATCAAAATAAAAATAAAATAAAATGAATGATGGTCCATATATTAAAGAGTTACAAATACCCATTGTTTTTTAAGAATATATCTGGTTGATTTTTATATAAATTAACATATTTTTTTTAAAGTGACTATTGTATCCGGAAAACTATTCCAAACTAGAACCACTTTATTTGAAAAGAATGAATCTCTAACAATCTTATTTGATTTTTCTTTTCGGAGTCTAAGAGTATGACCTCTTACATAGATGAGGGTTCTCATTGAACATAATGAGGTTGGTCATTTCACACGAATAATGATTATTATTTATTATTTTGAATACTTCAATTAAATCACCTCTCAATCTCCTCGTCTCCAATGTGGAGTGATTCAGTATCTTCAATATTTCATGATAAGGTAGTGATCGAAGTTCGGATGGCATTTTTGTAATTCTTCTTCTCGAGACATCCTTTTTAAAGTAGAATATCCTTTTTAAAGTGAGGATTCCAAATATTATATGCAAATTCTAATTTCGGTCTGATATATGATTTATATAGGTAGATTTTTAATAACAAATTTCCATTCAATTATTTAAAAACACATCTAATGAACATAAAAGAATTTACTTTTATAACTATCTGGTTGATGTGTACAGACCATTTTAAATCTCTAGTGATAGTAGTTCCCAGATCACATTGGGAGAAAAAATTAGTCAATATTTGATTATTATCAATCGTATACGGAATTTGTGCGTTGAAGGATCCTCAATGAAGAGTATTGCATTTGGCTGCATTTAAAGTCAAAAGCCAAACTTTAAACCACATTTTAATACAGTTCGATGTTAGAAAATTTATGTGGCTGCCTGTTTGATAACGCACTAAGCAGCCAGGAAATTCACAAGCACGGGCTCCGATACACAGCAGCCACTGGCTGCCGCAGCCAACACGAGATGTATTTGACAAAGCAAATGTATGTGGCTGCCTGTATGATGCACGCACTAGCAAACTGGAAACTATTTTCAACAAATTATTTGCATCTATGTAAAGGAAAATAATGAATGTTGAAAATATGTTGTATCTAATATGTTATCGCTGTCCACTTGTGAGTGTGTTCTCATCGTTCTGGCTGCCCGATTTTCTGGCTGCCCACAGCCGTGGCTGCCTAGTGCGTTACGGGCCTTGCGGGGATTGAACAACTGACTAAATAACAGATAAATAAACTCAAAAGTCAAAGCTGGGGTATTTGATAAATATGTAAATTCATAGAGAACCCAGACTGCTTGCAGTTAAAATTAAATGAGTAAGTTGAAAGTTTGAAAGTCTCTTTTATTCATTGGCATTCTAAAAAGCTCTAAACTGTAATAAATACATACATGTTATTTTATGTACCTATGTATGTATATAGTTTGATATCCATCCAATGCTCATGACGATTCAAGTGGATATGCAAGAATACACCAAAATCAGCGCAGCGGTTGTTGGCGCCTTCTTCGGTAATATTTTAATTGGTACTTATTAGTACATAAGTAGTGGTAGTATCTATTAGTACATACTTTTTGAACTCGTACATATGTCGAGCTATTTACGATACGAATTTTAAAATTTTATTCAAAAAATAATATTTTATTTTTAATAAATACGATGTATGTACATTACATACATATGTTTACTTATTGTGATTATTGGCACATTAGAGAAATTATACATCGGAGTGTTCAAAAGCAATGGTTCTCAATCATTTGTATACCAGTGATTCTCTATTAGATTAAATTTTTCTACCGGTGATACCGGTAACTTTTTTTATTTAACAAAATATTTTATTAAAAACTATTATAGTAAATTTTCTTATTGTAAATAAAATTTGTAAACATTTGAATTACTACAATTAGAAAAACAGAGGATTTATACCTAAGGATGCCAAAACCAGCGGTTCTCAAACACTTAAAAAGCAGTGATTCTAACATTTTAAGCCAGTGATCTAAAAAATAGTATTTCGTCGGAGTTTCCAAAGATGATTTATATAGTCATCATCATCATTTTCAGCCGTTCACCATCCACTGCTGTATGAAGGCCTCTGCAATCCTCTTTCATTCCTGTCGGTCTTCCACACATTCTTCTCAATTCATCAGCCCATCGTCCACTCGGTCTACCTTCATTCACATCCTGCCTTGTGTCCACTTCAACTTTTGACTAAAATCAAATAAGTAAAAGAAAATAGTTAAAAAAATTGCTTAGAATCACTGCATTTGTGCGTAAAACTTGTGAATTTACTTGCAATAATAAATAAATTTGTATGACAGTGACGGGAACCATGTTCGCCGTGACGACATTTTTAGCAGCATATCGCTACGGACGCGACATAAGACCGAATATACTTCAAGGTATCTTTCATCTTTATATACATATACATTCCTATCTTCATATGACTCTTTTCGAGATAATAAGTTGGAAAAAACACTTGTCAAAGGTCTACCGGCGAGTTGGGTTCTGTACGTGACCGTACTATTGGTAACGTTTCAACTGTGCATATCAAGCGCTATCGGCAGCTCCGCACTCTTTCAACACATCGAGGAGAAGCTGAAAATTCCCAAGGGTGAGATGGGGATGCATCCCCCCTTTCAGTGGAATAATTAATTATTTCAATTCAAATTACTAGTGAAATTTATTCGCTTTTTTTAGATTTCAATGTTCGACGTTGTTTGGTTCGCTCACTAATTGTCGCTTTGGCAGTACTTCTCGGAGAGATGGTTCCTCGGTTCGATCTCGTCATGAGCATGATCGGAAGTACGCTTACGGGTCCTCTCATGTTCATACTGCCGCCACTGTTCTACAGTAAACTGCTCAAGATGAAGAAACATTCCAGTCGACACAATTATCAATATAGTGGTCACGAGCTGAATGAAAACACACAATTTCAAAATATCACATTTGAAAAGATAGATATCTTGATCAGTTTCTTGATTGTATGCTTTGGCGTTGCCATCACCGCTATAGCAACATTCTACAATTGGATGAACATAATACAGTATGCACAATTTACGCCATCGTGTTGGATCAACATAACGGCCAATTCGTTAATATTGGACGAGTGATAATATTTCTGACTCAGAGAATATATAATAAATATATGTAATTATATTTGTCACAATAATACATAGGTATGTAGATTATATCGATGGGTTAGTGCACAGATATTGTATGTCCAGTTTTGTTTTAAAACACTGTAAGTGACATACATCTCTTTTGCATGAAAAATATGGGACGAAATGGACATATTATATATTTAAATAAGGCAATATCTTCTCAAATATACTATTTGGACATACAATACTCTTTAAGCGTGAAGGTTTGATGTTTTGTGTATGATAACTGAATTATGGTAAAAACTGGACATACAATATCTGTGCACTAACCCATCGATACGTAAATTGTACGTCGTATTTAAAATTAAGAGACATTCTGAAGAATACTCTAACAATGATATAAATGAATAAGAAGCAACAAATTTATAAATATTATTATCATAATTATATGCTAATCCCATCCTAATGAGGAAGTGGGTGTGATATTCCATTTAAAATAAGCTAAAACTACAAAGTTGCATGGCAATAATTTATTACTAAATTGTGTTTATTTATAACAATTATTTTAAAATAATACGTACATACATACATATGTACCTATGTGTAAAATAAACAAAAAATTCTTAAATAAAATTATATTTAATAATAAATAAATATGTTTTGTGATCCACGTTGTAGATGGTTTTTTTAAAATTTAATATCAATTACTGATATCTAAACGATGGAAAGTGTACGCTTCTTTTTTTTATATATTCTTATAGTTTAGAAGTACATATATTTGTAACATAGATGCGATAAGTAGCATCATTAAATGTCAAAGAAAAATTAATTTCATATACACATAAATATGTACATACATACATACATAGGTATACATAATTATTATGATTTTTTTTCAAAATTATTATGTCACATGATTTAAGCTTTCGACTTGTACAAATCTTGCAGCTTTGTACGATTCTCTTCTTCGGGATATTCCATTGGTAAATTGGGCGAGTGTACTTTAGTGTTGTGTCTGTTAGTATCTGGAACAATAAATACACATTTCACAATAAATTGTGTGATTTGATTTTATTTTATTTATGAGTTTAGTTCCATTTCTTACATTTTAAAAGCCTTAACATATTCAAATTTGGACTTTCAAAAGACAAATTCCTATGTAATGTACACTGCAAAAAAATTAATTTCTATTTTTCATTCTTTTCTGGAATTGACATTAAAAATTTATTTGAAATATGGGTTGCGCCAGTTTGCTTACACATATGTACATATAATATGTAGTTAAATACCTAATCCAAGCAATGTCAACTTCATAATCTCCAGAAAGTATATAATTATTATTTACAATATTCCTTTCTCCTTCTTCATTTATATCTTGAACGAAACCCAAGCATACCTGTAATACAGTTAATAGAATACTATATTGCAGTATCAAACAATGTGTATTGAATGTATTTGCAAATTTGAATACAAAACCTATTTCTGAAAAGTAAATCCGTAACTCGTTGTCGTAGTTTGTCCACAAAATTTTTCATTCCTGTAAATAGCCTCTCCACAATTCGGTTTCAGGATCACGATCGTCCAAAAGCACATATGTATTGTCATTTAATATCTTCATCCCTTTGTATCAGTAGAGCTTGCTTGCCGATAAAATCACTCTCTTTCTGGAAAACACAATTCAGACATCGTCAAATATTCTCATGGTAATTTTTTGGTCACTTGTAAACAAAATAACCAAACCTAAATACTTATGTGGGAGTTGAGTTATTCTTACGTTGAATTTAACCTTTTAAGTTCTGCCGCACTCCAAAAGCGTTGTCGCAGTATCCAAATCCTTATCCACCCTTAACATTCTAATATCTAATAGCAACGTGTCTAATTTCAATACTTTTTGCCGGTGTCGATCAAACGAGAGTACACGTGCAGTGATATGTACAGAATGTAGTCCAAATCACTGGCACGTGTCATATTCCGAGTTTAAACACTGTTCGCTGATCAAACGTTCAATTCTTTGTATGTGTAACAAAGTAAAGGGTAGGGTTAGGTTAGAGCCTGATGATGTCTGTAGTGACACCACCAACATACGCAGTAATCTTCTGCAGAGCAGATTAGTAGTCCTAAACTCAAATAAACACAGAGTAAGTATAATCGTATCGGCTGTCAGGCTGTCATCGTTCGTATATGTAAGTATACATACCAGTGAACACTTGGAAGGTTACAAGACTATCTGCCATGCCTTGGAAGTAAATCGTTAATTATTGTCAAATGTAATGTAATGTAAACATTCGACGACATTCAGTGTTGCTGAATGTTGTTTGGATTCCAATCTGTGGCGACTGGCAATATTTGGAAATATCGTTTGTATAATTCGAATTGCAATCTCATACAGTAAAAATTAATAGGGATTGTTTATCATTGCAAAATGTATGCTCTTTTTCGGCACTTGATATACCTAGTAAAACAATAAAAAACATTTGTTTGTAAAGATTAAATGTACATTAATAATAAGCTAAAATATGTTTGTTTGACCGATTTTTGAACGGTCGGAACGATTTGTCCATACCATTGACGAACTTTTAGCATCATAATACCCACTAAAACATATACAGGTTTTCATGAACATAGGTTGTAGAACATGCGGTGAACAGAATTGTAGGAATTACCACTCTCCTCAACACATGCAAACGTGTAAATATGCGCCACACGTTGTAGAGTGAACACATAGGGAACGTGCGTATCCGGCCGGTCTGTATGCAGCATTACGGGACTTCCCGCGAAGTCGCACCGTGCATAAGCGACTATTTTTTGACAGGACTTCCCTCGATGTCGACATCGAAATTAACCGATGTAAACGCCCACGCTCACACAACCACGGTTCCTAGATTTTTAAAACAGCATATAGGGATTTTAATCAAAAAAAAAACAAACAAAAATAAAAATTTCTCCTCTGGGTTAAATTTTACCATTCTCGTTAACATTTTTAATTACTTATCTTTAAAAAAAAACAAATAATTATTCAAAACATGAAAAAAAGCTGAATAAGCACGAGGCGATTGAAATATTGCGGGCGTGGCGTAACGCAGACCTGCGAGTTCAGGAGTACGGGAATTCTCAGCTTTGTGAAATAATAGCGTCTCTTGTGGCCTATTGCACCTTGTGCATTTTTGTTCTCTGAATCTCTGCCCAGCTGCCCACTTACCAAGCAAAAAAAAAATGCAAAAAGATTTGGATATATTTAGTGCGAATCCACTTCAGATCGCCATTTTCCTCTCGTACTTAATTTTATGTTTGACTAATTGTTAATTTGTTATTTTATATTCCATATTATCTCTTACTGTTATTATACTTAATTAATTTAATTGTATGGTAATAATTTGGCTGTGATGTCGAATTGGGGTAACTTGTTAGGTCATCACAGTATATATATATATTTTTTAAATAAATAAATTTAAATGTTGACGCCGCTATGTGGAAATAATGAAATGAATTAGAATTTCGAGTGGCAAATGGATTCTGTTCGGACTCGTCGCGGGGTTTGCCAAGTTGATACCTGGTCAGTATTCATCGTGTTATGACCTGGCCGGGTATGTCGTTGTTACGACTGTCGGCGAGTTTGTTATTGTTTAAGGATTTGCCGTTTCCGCAGTCGAGAGCGGGTCGCGGAGGTGGATGGGTGCGTCCTTCTCATCCACTCCGCCGTCCATCTTGGACTCCATTTTGGCGCACTAACTATTCCATTATTCCATCTTTGGGGTGATTCACCCGAGATGGGGCTCCGAGCTTCTCCACTCGCAATGAAGCCACACGCGCAGTTGTACTCTTCCCGCCAATACAAATGACCCAAAGAACAAAGGCGTAATCGCAGACCGCATGGCGGCTGTGGGTTTCTTTGCTGATGGAACTCCGTAGCTGCAGAACCAAACCTGGATGCGGCAAACGACCAACACCCGACGTTCAGGTGACTATTGACTCATTACGAATTTGGCGCGCATATTTTGGGTTTGCACAATACATCGCTAGTGTTTTCTCACTCGCACGTATGGCGTCGTCTCTGCTCCCGGGAAACATTTTTTGCACGCGATCTGTCGAAATCATAAAGGCGCTTTGAGGCCAGTGCTGTGATTTGTACCGCGCAATTTTGGCACGACTGCAGCGCCATTCGATACTCGACGGCCGAAACGTGAAATACTGTGGCGCACACGTTTAGCACGACTGCAGCGCCATTCGACACTCGACGGGCAAATAGCGAAATACATACAACACGATTGTAGCGCCATTCGACATTCGACGGGCAAATAGCGAAATACATACACTTAAGGGCCATAGCCCAATGGCGCGGCAACGCATTGCGACGGTGCCGCGCCACTTTCGACCCACTGGCGCGACGGCGCGGCAAAAGGCGCGACCAAACACCACGCGGCAAGAAAAAAATAAACAATAGGATCGAAGTTTTGGGACTTCATCTCAAAACTTTCCCTTCTATTGAAAGGAAGAGTACTTAAGTATAATAGACGCAAGTTGCACTGATACTGTATAACTGTTTTAAAAAGTAGTTAGGAACAAAAGAAGCAAATAACAAATACACATGGCTATGAAAAAATGAAGAGTCCATCTTGACCGTAATAAATAATAAACTCGACATCCAATATCCGTGTTTCAGATTTAAAGGGTTGTAAATTAAATAACACCGTTTGTGTCCTGCTAGCCAACACATCAATAATTGCAAACACATAAAAACAGAGTGCCGTGCACGACAAATCGTATGAAAGTTGAAGAGATAGCAGCTGTGTTATTTTATCACAATCGTCGTCGCAAAAAAGTGAAACGAAAATACTGGGTTCATCCCGTATTTGTACATATGTAGAACGTCATATAAAGGCGCTTTACAAAGATTTGCGCAGGCATGAAGAAAAGTTTTACAATTATTATTGCAGAATGACCGTTGAATCATTTGACGAATAATATTTACTTAAATATAAAACTTATTTTGGGACAAATAAAAGGACAAGATACTAATTTTCGTGACAGTATATGTACTGAAAAACTTGTGTCGCGCCAGTGGGTTATGGCCCTAACACGACTGCAGCGCCGTTCGACACTCAACGACCGAAACGCGAAATACCACGTCACCTCGCTTTCGGAACGTTTGTATTTCACTCGCGATTCTGACATGGATTCCTCAAATGAAGACGAAGCTCTTATGTTGGTTAGATACTTTTATTGATGAATGCAATTCATAACGGTATTCTTCTTCACCGTTTCGATCAGCTTTTCGAATGTACAGATCTTAAAAGCCAATGCTTCCCAAACTTTTTCATGCAACGGCCCCCCTGAATCTAAAAAAAAAAAATCATTTTAGTTGTCAAAAGCTTTATTTGGCATTAATTATTACTAAAATGCATACATGTATATATTTAATCGCAAAAAAAAAATAGGAAACTTGAAAATAAAATAAGAAAAATTTACCAAACATTCACGAAGCCTACAAAAAAACAATTTAATGAGATGGATGTCGTTGCATGTTTTTACATAACAAATCAATATGGGGTCCAATGAAAGAAATGCTAACTTTCAAAGTCTCAAATGGATGACCGCAAACCCCTAAAGTGCGATAGTTTCATTGGTTTTTTGCTTGTTACATTATAGATAGCACATTCTGCACAATCGTGGATGAATTTCCACACATCGAGCGAGGATAATGGACTTGGCGCTAAAATTACCTCTGCACGATGCAATTGACCCGAGACTCCTATCATCTATGTGTAGCTGAAATGTATTGCCATTTCAAAGCAAATACTACTACAAGTTACACTGCACCATGTGAGCTGTTAAGGACGAACTGTGGCTTCTTCTGGCTTCATTCACCATTTCCCGAGAAGAGTCCTTCCGGTATGTAGATGTCTCGTGTTCCTATAACAATATTATGATCTTTTGATTCGTTCCGAAGAAAGAAGAATTGCCGTCAGATTTTTCAGTATCAATGAAGAAATTAGCAGTAATATAAAACAAATGTTTCTATTGTTAGTATTATATGTATATATACGTACAGTCTCCTTAGGTTAATGTGTACAAGGAAATATAATGTAATAGTAATAGATGACTTCGCGAATGAGTTGTTGAACCAATCTGTGGTTATGAAGTATGAAATAGAACCCATTCATGAGAACAAAAGGTTTGGGTGGTTTTGGTTTTATTAACTGGAATAGATCTTATGTGGAATAATTTCTGACAATAATTTTATTCCTTGATTACACACGGATCCTGACCTAAGCACTCAAAGCAAGTCATTCGCCTTAGCAAGGCGTACTCGCAGAAGCAGTACTCTGAACCATACGCAGTTCACACACAACTAGGTAGTCACTTACACATGTCCAACTTTTTGGATTAATTCATCTTCTACCCACCGGGACATTTCATCGATTCTGCGCGCAACCGTGTTGTTTGAAAGAGCAATGGTTTCGATTTTTTTCTTGCTGTTCTAGTGGCTTGTTTTTGAAATCCGGATGCTTCGTCTCAAAATGCCGACGCAATTTTTTCGGGACGTATGTTTTCGTTCGCGAGTACATACATCGCAGCAAATAACGCACTGTGGCCGTGGTTCTTCTTTGTCTCCATTCCACGAAAATCCAATTTTTAGACAATTGGAAGTATAATTTTTCACTTTTTGTCATTTTGTTGGCTTGGAACTCGATGTTGAAGGGGCTTCTAAATCGACTTCGACTTCGATTAACAGTATAATATCATCCTGGGTTATTTTTTGTAGTCTCTTGAATTTCAGGATTCTGCGGATCCTGACTTGTCCTCGTCCAGTATTCTCTCCAATGTCCGTGGTCGACATCGATTCGTCGGTCACGGGATGTGGGAATTTCTCGCGGCTGACTGGCATCTGGCAAGGTCTAACAATGTCGATGGTTTGGGCTTTGGGTCACCGAACATGTCTCTGAGCCACTGGGTAATGTCTGACCACGAATAGGTATTCGGTTTTCGCGTCTTTCCCCCACATGGTCGAAGCGTACTTGGCGTACAACATACTCATTGTCTAAATCGGTCAAAATTCTTGACTTCGTAAGTTGGACAGAGTAAACATGTTGTGAAAAACGAATACACTCAAACCTCTTTTTGTGCGGTAGATGCGTTCCGCGGAAAATCGCACAAAAAAAGCTATGACTTGCATAGAAAAAGTGAAGATGCGTTCCATGGATTTTAAAAACCGCATAACTTAGCAACAGCTATATAAAATATACCAAAAATCGCACAAAAAAAGTTAAGAAAAAATTAGGAAAACAATAAGGCATAAAAAAATAATTTAAAATTTTTATTTACTTTATTTTATTAAAAAATAATATTTTTGGTAACATTTGAAGGATGTCAGACATCCACTAGTGAAATAGTAATTATGTTAATTACAAACTATCATCGCTGTATGATAATTTTCTTTGCGATTTGCGATATGGTTCAAAATCGCTCTCTTCTTCGGAAGAAATAGTATGCGCAGTTATAGAATCAGCTTCAATGTCTTCATTGTTCTGTGTAGATTTTCTCTTTCTAACAATATAATTAATTAGTGATCAAAGTTTGTTCGGATTTTCTTGTTTCGATGACTTAATTGTTTATGCAGTTCCTCATACTCAGAAATACAATTTTTGAGCCCACGTTGAAACTTGAATGCTCGTTCAGAATTCGTATCATGAAGAATAAAATGATTTTCCAATTTACTGCAAAGTTGTAGACCTTCTTGAATTATATTTGCCGTTAAGGGGACTGGTATTTCTTCCACTGTGTCATCGTTTTCTGGTTCTTTGTCAGTATTCAGAGTTAAATCGATAATATCATCGTCACTTATAGCATTTATTCATAAGTAATTCGTCGGTATCACTTTGGTTGAAGGTATCAAATCCCTCTCCGCCAAATCTATTGCGCTAAAATAACGATTTCAGCCGATGTCGACAATGTTTCAATGATTGCATTGACTGTAACACATCCAGGCCATGCTGCTTTCGAGCATGCATTTAAAGTGTATGGTCGTAATTCAGTGATGGCAGATGCAACATGTTTTAAACAGTTCAAAATTGTGTTGATGATTCATTTTCTATTTTATCCAAAATATCTCGATACGTGCTCTTGATGTAATATTTTTTGAAAGTAGCAATTATCCCTTGATCCAATGGCTGAATGATGCTTGTTGTATTTGATGGAAGAAACAATACCTTCACAGTGTTATGTTCTAAATGCAGGTGACCTGGTGCATTATCGAGGATTAAAAGAACTTTAAAATCATTATCGCGGAGGGAAGTTAAAAGTGCGTAATACATTCTATTGCATAAAACCAGCCCTCTTTTTTAATGAAACGAAGCCGTTTGAACTTCCCTATGTGTAACGCACATGCTTAGGTAACATTTTAATAAACGGATGAAAAACTGTCTTTTGCACCTACAGCATGTGAACAACGGGCTGTTAATTACGTTATTACATATGTACGTTGTGATACATACAGGGTATTTGGGGACTAAGTGCAAAGCCTTAAGGGGATGATAGCTCATAACATTTAGAACATTTTGAGCCATACATGCTTTAGTACAAAGTCTCATGGTTTTTTTTTATTGCATTTTTAAGGATTTTTAGAAAAAAACAACGGCCAAAATTCACATTAATTGCTAATACTGCCCTTTGATATGTTAATAATTTTTTTTTTTTTTTTGTTTTTATTTTTTTTTACTTTTATTTTAACTGTATAATGTCAAATAAAACGAAATTTTTTTGTTTACATTGTTCAAAATGTGAACCCCGATTTCTAATGCATGCTCGGGTCCTTCGTCTCACTTCCGTGGTGGTAATTTTTAGTTTCATCTCTTGCTTCGTAGTTTGAAAAGCTTCCTTGTATTTTTTCTGATTAGCTGTTCTTTTGTAATTATCTCTGTTGTGTAAATGAGCTCCCTGGCTCGTCCCCAGACGAAAAAATCTAAAGGGGACAAATCGGGTGACTGAGCAGGCCGAGGCCATGGTCCACCTCTGTCGTTCCAACTATCCGGGAAACAATTATTGAGGTAATCTCTCACTATTAGACTCCAGTGCGCTGGACAACCATCATGTTGGAAGATGATTGATCTTTCCGATTCCAGCATTGGTACCTCGTCTAGAAGGTAGGGGAGATCGTTTTGCAAAAATTGGAGATAATGGGCCACATTTTCTACCCGATAATTTAAACTCATTTTGTGCTAGATTAATATTATCTCTTACACATACCGGTAAGAATAAATAAAATTTGCTCATTAAATGAAAAACATTTATCACAAAGGAACTTGTTAAATTTATGGAGAATTAAGAATATTCATTCAATATATCAATATTTGTTCTTCATACGCCAATATATTCTACATGTTTTATTTTTGTGGCAAGTACTAATTGCAGAGTATCTGCATTTAACCCACTTTTAATATTAGATATTAAATTATAAAAAAAATGTATATTGAGCGGTTGTTAAAAATAATGGTATATTTTTAAATAGCAATATCATTTCATTTACGTTAAAATCACACCTACTTCCAGCTACATGCGGATTAAACAGCTGGTTTAGTGTTTCATAAAAAACATTTGTCTCATTTATAACTAAATGAGACTCTAAGTTTTGATAAGCTTTTACGGGAAACCTCTTTAAGAGTATCTATCTTCAATGTCTCTTTTTATATTATCTTCGGTTGCAAGAAGTAGCTGCTGGGTTTGCATAGGCAAAATGCCACTAATATTATAACGAAGAGAATGTTTTATCCCCATAATCTCATCCCACAATAAATGGGAAAAGGGGTAAGATGACCCTTCCAAATTATCAAGTAAATTAATAAATTTATCACATATTTACATTGAATTTTTAATGTAATTGTGTCAAAATTTCTTTGATATATTTTTTATTTTTAAATTTTTTAAAAATTCTATCAATGCTTCAAAATATTTAATGGATTTGAACCGCGACTTCCAACGAGTTATAACTGGGCTCGGAAATAATATTGCTGGGAGATGTGGGTAAGATATCTCTGAAAATGTTACATAAGTTGATTTCATTTTTCGGGAATGCAAAAATGCCATTTTAAGTTTGCTAATGTATTCATTCAGTAATGTCAACTCTTCCATATACACATTTCCCACCAAACTTATTTTGTGTGCCCAACATTGAAAATGTGGCATTTCATTCCTAATTAACACATTGAAGCTTTTATAGCAAGCAATCATATATGGCGCTGAATCCGAAACAAAACCTACAATATTACAGTATGAAATATCATACTACTATTGTGGGCAGCTTTAGCTTCGGCAACTGCACCGGTGGCTTACTCAAAGGGGACAGGCTCCGTGAGTGGGAACTGCCGGACCCGGTGGTTACTCCTGTCGTGACCACACGAGAGATCGCCTCCGGGCGCTCGTGCTCTTCAATTGCATTCTGAGAGCTCGCGACGACCTGGAAATATTCTTCCTCAAAAGCCTCCCGCGTGGCCGACGCATACACGATCTCTCATATCTGATGATGGGTAATCGTTTTGGTACTCTACTGTGGATCGAACTGTTGCTGTCCTCATCTTCCAATCGGTGTAAAGTTTCGTATCTAGCTGAGCTACCACCCACCTATGCGAACAGGCATTTTCTACAATGTCCAATATAAAAACATGTAAACGAATCGTAGGTTTCGGTTTTGATACTGGTCGCTGTAGTTGGAACGTGGTGGATTCCTCGTATGGGATATCAACACCTGAACGGTCATTGCCGTTGCGGCCTCCTCCGCGATAATTGTTTGTGCGACGCATTCCTGCCATTTTAAACGAGAATGCAATAATGCGCTCTACCGTTAGGATGGATTCAAATTGGTTTTGTTAGATTTGGCAAATAAGTCAGTCATATAAGCTATGTCTAGTGAGCTATGCAACCGTTCACTAAGATTTTTGGCGAAAATGTACCTATATAGAATACGCTTATTTTCAAAAAAGTCTACCCATAACAGAAAAAATCGGCACAATAAAAGTTTGGGGACCTCTGGTATAATCCAATAACGAGTAGTTAATTAAGAATAAAAATATTTTCTAAAAACGGATCGTGTATGAGAACTTTTCCATCTTCTGCTTCTACTGGCTGCCACATATTTTTATACCTGACAAAAATAAAAATACTTTTAATATACAAAAACTACAAGAAGCTGAGAAAGCTTACAAATCGTTTCATACATCAAAATTACATGATGCACAGAATTTGTTCTTTCGGATCCGAGAATTACGAGTACGTTGGACGATAGATTCTTTGAGTTTCTTTATTTGAGTTGGACGATAGATTCTTTGAAGGTATATAGCAGCGGTCTTCAACATGGACGATACCGCCCACCTCTGAGCGCCCAGCTCTAGATGACAAAGGGCCCCATCTTGCATAAATATATGCCAACCCTCATACATCCCCTTCTCGGCAATAAAACGGTTTGCAATAACTGTTTATACACTTGAGAACCACTGCTGTAGAATAATCTTCATTGCCACATTCGTTGTTTTGGTCTTCTCTTGTTTGTAGGTTTTTATCAGATTGTTCTAGCCATTCTATGATACTTTTCATCAGTTGAATATACTAATCCCAAATATGGACTGCTATTCAATTCTGAACTGATATCATTCAGAGTGGTCCAATCTTTGTCTACCTTCTGGCCCAGTCTCCTCCAAAGCCTAGACCACGTTCGTTGTTTTGGTCTTCTCTTGTTTGTAGGTTTTTATCAGATTGTTCACTAGCGTCCGGTAATCTCGATTTGTTTTGTTTTGATGTGAAACATCTTACACCGCGGCCTGTCGACAAAGTATGGGTGGTCTAATGCAACAGATATGACGTCATGTTGGAGCTCGCTGATTGGCGGACGGTTCGACATCGCGCGCAGCAATATTTATAAATAGACTACAAGCCAGTGCCTGTTGTTTGCGTTTATATATAATATATCAGTATTATATTATATTATATTATCAAATAATATATTATAATATCAAAATTTTATTATATTATATCAGTATTATATTATATTATAAGGGGGGGAGGGGTGAGAGGGGGGATTTTTTCGGCAGTCCACTATTTGTGGACTTAGACCGATGAGGATGGTGTCTGCCTAGCTAGATCATAACAAAGACGCCTATCACTTATGGCTACTAATGTGGCTCATGAAGTCATGATTGACTCTTTGTTATATTTCTTGAACTCCTCTTTCTCAGCTTCAGTTACTAGAGAGAATTCATACACGTACACACCATATAGTGTAATCCTAGCCATTCCCTTAATATGATACTTTTCATCAGTTGAATATACTAATCCCAAATATGGACTGCTATTCAATTCTGAACTGATATCATTCAAGCACTTTTTTTGGTCGTATGTGTGGAACGATCGGGAATACCTGTAGACCTGTAGAATTCTTTTTTTGATCGAATTTTTTGCATTGATAATGTCGAATTCGCTCAGTTCACTCCGGCGCACAGAGTGGTGCCGTAGTTGGAGCGCGGTGTTGTCTTTGGCCGGCTTCACTCTGACGTTTGAGGTTAGGTTTTGGCTGAAGATAGAAACCACAGATTCATGTATTTTCAGGGTCGTTTATTTTCCAGAATACACGATATAATAAGTTATTATTATAATCAGTCTGGACTATCACTAGGAACTGGTGAGTTGCAATTGAGGCTACCGACCGTGGGCCCCAGCTCCAACCTGACATAACATAAAAACTTAAAATTAACATAACATAAAGTTCTAGCTTAATTTGACGTGTCACACGATGGGGATGGCTAGGACCCCCTGCACCGGTGGCGGTGCTGGGTAGCTCCTCGGAATCCACGGGCAGGCGAGCTACTCGTTGCGCTGCTCGCTGGAAGAGGCCCGTCTTCGTGTGAAGTGTGACCTGGGTGAACCCTCACAACTCGTCCCATGACCCAGGTCAAAGGAGGGAGATGGTCTTCGACGAGCACCACAAGGTCGCCGATGGTCAGGTTGAGGCATTGCCCGAGAGCTAGCCTTCCTGCGTTGCTGTAGGGTGGACAAATACTCCCGAGACCAGCGTGTCCAGCAGTGCTGCCGCCGTCGATAGTGGTTTAGGCGGGGTGCTGCTGCCTCGTCTGACGATTCCTGTGGACGAACTATTAGTGGGTCGCCAATTGGGAAGTGGCCAGGAGTGAGAGGTTGTAGGTCGGTGGGGATAAATGGGGTCCGTGGTAGCGACTTAATTACAGCTGAGACGAGGACCGCATGGTCTATGCCAATGTGTAAAATTGGACGAGCCGGGGTGACGCGTGGCGAGGGCAAATCACCTGCTAGCGGTAATGATGGCCAGGGAGAGGCCCTTGCACCATGTACGTACTTACGTACCAAGTCAGCTAAGGTGTTTTTCCCCCCGGTGAGCAAACACTTGCCCGGTAGACGCGGCGTTGCTGCGTGGCCCGGGTCCGTTGGTGGCGAATTGATAACAGCCGAGGAGACGAGGGCCGCATGGTCTGTGCCAATGTGTAAGATTGGGCGATCCAGGGTGACGCGAAGAGATGGAAGATCTCCCACTATTGGTACTGTGGTCTGGGGAGCAGCCCTTGCACAGAGTACGCATTTGCGTACAATAGTACTCCGGCAATAGTGCTTCTCCCCCCCGGTGAGCCAATATTCGCCCCGCAGGTGGGCTGATACCGCCTGGGGGCCTGCATGAAGCAGACACTCGTGCGCGGCTCTGATGAGTAGTGTGGCCACGTGACTTTTGGAGGGCACGATTATCGGGAACTTCCTACTGTACTGCGTGCCAACATAATTTAATCGTCCCCCCACTCGAATAAGACCTTCCGAATCCAGAAATGGTCTTAATGTGCCAATGGGGCTGAGCGGCGCCTTGCGACCAGCAGCCAGTTCGCGAATTTCCGCTCTATAGTACTGCTGCTGGAGGTTCTTCAAGATGCGCTGCGCTGCTTCTTTTCGCTCAGAGCTGGACAATGGTCCAGCAATAGCTCGTCGCTCTCGGGTTGCCCGGCCAAAGCGCAGGCAGTATGCGGTTATACGTGTCAGCCGCACCCAAGAAGAGCAATTTGCCAATAAGTTCCAGTCCGAGCTGGTGGTGAGTAGGACAACCGTTGGAGCGGGTTTCCTTACTTCTAAGTGGCCCGGGTCCACTGGTGGCTCGCAGCTTTTAGGCCATGTGGATTGTGGGGCGATCAGCCAATCGGGCCCATTCCACCACAACCTTTCCGTCGCCAGGTCTTGGGGTGTCACCCCGCGAGATAGCAGGTCCGCAGGATTGTCGACAGACCGAACGTGCGCCCAGGCATGTTTGCACTTGAGCGATTGTATTTGCGACACTCGATTCGCGACGAATGTGGTCCACCGGGATGACTCCCCCCGCAGCCAGGCTAGAACCACGGTGGAGTCAGACCACAATAGCGTCTCCTCGATGCTGATGGTGATCGCCTCATGCACCCGCCCCACGAGCACGTGCAGCAGATGGGCTCTGCACAATTCCAGTCGAGGGATGGACACCACCTTCAAGGGGGGGGGCTACGCGCGACCTGGCGCAGTCAGGGGATGGCCACCACCTTCAGAGAGGGGTACGCGCGACTTGGCGCAAAGCCGATGAGTCTGGTTTTACGGGGTGTCGAATTGCCGCTTATCGAGGTACCCGCACGGAGCGCAGAGGGAGGCGTTGGCGGAGCTCGGTCCATTTTCTGGCCGCCCGGCACCTCCGCATCCCAATCAGCCTTTTCCCGGCACAGATCCTGCATTCAGTATAAAGCGGGTCATCTTTCCTGACGAGTCTGGTTTTACGGGGCGCGGAATCGCGTCAAATCTTTGTAGTGGCTTCAGTTGCGCCATTGATTCCGCACCCATGAGGATCTAGGTTAGTACAGTACAATATTCAGTCTTGTAATGGCCCATTGAAGTTTTGCGTCTTCAATTCTTTCCCACCCTCGTATATAGGATGGACGTCTGCCGAGGGACTCGATTTGACTTTGACGGTCCTAAAGCTTTTCGAGACCTGGTGGCCCGTACCGGGGCTAGACATTTGATATGTCACCCACGTGATATTTTCCCAACGTCTCGGTGGCCTCCCCCACATTGGCCAAGGAATACATAGGTTGTCGGACTGTCTTGCCGAACCACCCGGTAGTGTCCGTCTCGGGTAGGTTAAACTTAGCGGACCGACCCTGGTCGGCACGGCTCAGCACGTGGGACCGGACCAAGACTAGGTCCCCGGGGCTATAGAGATAGGACTCCCGTCTGGACCCGTCAGCATACCGCTTGCTCCGGTCCTGCTGACGCTCTAAGTGTTCTTTAGCCTGGGTCAACTGGACCCCGAGCTGTCGTAGATACGGGGTGATTTGGGGCACATAGTTCTCGGCCTCCACAACAGCCCGGAGGTCAAACTGGGCGCCGATAGGCGTCCGCAACTCCCGTCCAAAGGTCAGATATGCTGGAGTGTGATTGGTGGCCTTGGTGACCGCGCTGTTCATGGCGAACCGGGTGGCGGGTATTGCAGCCGGCCAGGTGGTGTGGTGGTCCCCGACTAGTATAGCGAGCTGTATTTTCAGATCCCGATTCTTCCGCTCGGCCGGATTAGCCTCGGGATGGTACAGGGGCGTGAGGTTCTGGGTGACCCCCAACACATGCAGTGCCTTCTGCATGACTTCCGCTACGAACTGGACTCCATTATCGGAGATGACCCGGCGGGGCAGGCCGTAGCGGAGGAAGACTTCCTCAATGAGACATTTTGCGCAAGCTTCCGACGTGGCCGTGCCGAGGGCAAACAGTTCCACCCACTTACTGGCGACGTCCTCGACCAAGAGGATCCACCGTTCACCCCCGGCGCCTTCGGGTAGTGGGCCGAACAGATCCACGGCCAATACCTCGAACCCCTGGACTGGGACCGGAGTCTGCAATAACCCGGCCGGCTTCATGGTACTCGGCTTGTACCGTTGGCACTCCAGGCAGGTACTCACATACTGGGTGATGTACCTCCTCATCCCGGGGGAAGTAGTAAAGCTTCCGAACCTGCCGGATGGTTCGCTCCACTCCATGGTGACCGGCGGTAGGTGCGTCATGGAGTTGAGACATGACGCCTGCCGTAGACTGATGGGGAGGACTAGTTGGGGGTCCTCTTCGTCGTCGTCGGTGTTTAGACGATATAGGACTCCTTGGGAGAGGAAGTACCCTCGTTCGGCCCAACGAGTCGCTGCAACGGGTTCCCGCCCCTCCATGTCAGCGACAATTGCTGCTAGTTCGGTGTCCTCGGTTTGCGCCTTACGGAGTTGGGTGGCATCCCACCGAGGAACATCGACGGTGCCAACACACAATCCGCAGACATCTGTTGTCTCCGGAGAGCAAGGAGGGCGACTTAGTGTGTCGGCCACAACATTCGCTCGCCCGGGAGTGTACTCATATACGAGATCGAAGGCTTGTAGCTTCAGGGCCCAACGAACGAGTCGCCCGGTGGGCGACTTTACGGTCATCAACCACTTCAATGGCTGATGATGATGCAGTGCCCGTCGATGTATCCGCGGAACTTTTCCACGGCCCATACTACCGCGAGGGCCTCCCGCTCCGTCGTGGAGTAGTTCCGCTCAGCCGGTATTAGCAACCGACTCGCATACTCGATCGGGTGCTCGTCGGGGCTCTCGCCTTGTAATAGTACTGCCCCCAGGGCATAATTACTGGCATCGGTTCGCAGGATGAAGGGTTGGGCACAGGGTCCGCCTGTGACAGCACGGGAGCGGTCGTCAACAACCTTTTCAGGTCCCGAAAGGATTGTTGTTGGTCGGCCTCCCACATCCAAGGATGGTCCTTCTTCGTGAGGACGGTGAGGGGTCGGTCAACTGTCGAGAAGTTCGGGACAAACTTCCGGAAGCAAGCGGAGCATGTTTGAAGAAACGTCCGGAGATGTTTCAGGTTCCCTGGTTCTGCCATCTCGGTGATGGCCTGCACCTTCCCGGTGTCCGGCTTAATACCTTCGGGGGTGATTACGTGTCCGAGGAAGTTCACGCTCCCCCGGGCGAAGACACATTTTTCCCGATTGATCTTCAACTTGAAGAGCCGGAGCCGGTTGAAGACTAGCTGCAGGTCGGCTAGGTGGTCTTCGAATGTTTCAGATAGCACCAGTAGGTCGTCCAGATAGGCCAGGACGATGATGTCTTTCCTAAGACCCGCCCGGAACCTGTCGATGAGCCGTTGAAAGGTGGCCGGTGCATTTTTCAGCCCAAAGGACATGCGGTTGAACCGGTAGATCCCGTACGGTGTAGTAAAAGCGGTTTTGTCTCGGTCTTCCGGGGCGACGCTCACCTGCCAGTAGCCAGATCTCAGGTCCATGGTGCTCATGTAGCACCCTCGCTTGGTCGACTGGACGAGTTCGTCGATGAGAGGCAGCGGATAGCGGTCGGATTTGGTCACCGCATTGAGTCGCCGGTAGTCGACGCAAAACCGTACTTTCCCGTCCTTTTTGGGGACGAGAACCACCGGTGACGTCCAGGCCGAGTCGCACTCCTCTACGATCCCATCGGAGAGCATCTGGTCCAACTCGGCTTTCAGCAAGGTCTTCTTAGCCGGCGTTAGGCGGTATGGTGGGACCGAGATCGGGGACTGATCTCTCGTGTCGATCTGGTGAGTGGCGTACGGGGTTGGCTCTCCCCCTGGTGCGAAGAGGTCTGCGTGGTGAGTAAGGGTTCTTACCAGGCGGTCCTTGTGTGCCTCCTCCAGCATCACTCCCTCCTCGGGGCGTAGGATTTGGAGTGCAGCACACTGGACGTCGACTCGGTCCATCGGTTCGTACACTAGGGGGTACCTAATGGCGGGCGCATCTCCGAAACTCCACGTATCGTTCAGGTAATTCAGGATGACGCCTGCGGGTTTGAGAAAGTTCATCCCGAGGAGCGTGTCGTTCTCGCTCGCTCGGGGTAAGGCGATGAACCTGACCTGCTGGGTCCGCCCCTTTATCGTAATCGACAGGTCCGTCTCCTGAACCTCGGATGACGTGCAACTGCCGTCGGCCAGCCGCGCGTTCAGCGTCGTCGGCCGAAAATGATGGTCCCGCTCTTCAATAAGCGGTATAAGGAAGACCCGATCACGCTGCATTGGTCCGCGGAGTCGACCAGGGCTCGTCCCTTCTTCCCCAGCACTTCAACGGGCAGGACAGCACGTTGAAATCGCGAGAAGGGCTCTGGTGTCGCCGCCACTGGGCGGACGTCGAGCGCATAAAAGTCCGCGGTTTCTATGGAGGAAACTTCGGCGGTCCGAACGCCGCAGGTTGGACATTTAGACCTCACGAACCCCTTTGCACCGCAGCCATTACACGAAATGGGTGCGGGTATATAAGGAGTTTTGGTTCCCGGCGAGGTGATGCTCCCAGGAGGTCCTGTCCGTGTCCGTCTACGGCACTCGTTGTACGTGTGCCCGGGCTTCCTGCAGAAAGAGCACATTTTCCCGCTCGATGTGCCCATGTGCTTCGGCGGAGTCGGCGCGGCGGCCATTTTGGTGCTCTTTGCGGCGCCATTTTGTGGTGTCGCCTTCGTGACGCCATCTTGGGCCTCCTTCGTCTGCGTCTGCTCCCGTAGCTGGTCTTCTACCTCCAGAGCGCGCGTCCGCAGTGCGGCGAAGGTCGTGATGTCGTTCCGCTGTATCCGCTTCTTGATCCGTCGGTGCAGCAACCCGTACACCATGTCGAGCTGCTGGCATTCCTCGATCGTGGAGGAATCGACAAGGAGAACAACGCACGTGCTTTGTCGACGAATATCGCCGTCGTCTCTTCTCCTTGTTCCGTGGCGAATATCGTCCGGTACAGCTGATACGGGGGTTTTATTTCCCCGTATGCACTGCGGAGTTCACTGATAGTCTCCGTCCATGTCCCTATGTTTGGTTTCGCGCCTTTCCACCACGTGGCCGCGGCGTCGGTGACCAGCATGGCGAAACCTTTGTGTGCGTTTACGTCGGAAACGCGGTCGCATGCCTTGTAGGTCTCGACCGCGTCGATGAACGCCTCCACATCCTGGCTTGGAGCGCCGTTAAACCGGGCCGTACATTTAACGAATGTACCTCGGTGCGGCGGTGTTAACGAGCGTGACCTTGATCGTGGTGATTGCTGTGCCGATTGTTGCGCCACAAGCCCTTCAATCGCTGCAGTGCACGATCTCTGCATCTCTACCATTGCCTTAGTCATCGCCCGCATCATCCGTGCCGATTCGCTTATTGACACGGTATCCGATGTTTCGTCATCGGATTGAACGGCTTCTCCTCTCAGCTCCAGATTGTCTGCACGTGTGCGCGGCATGCCCTACGTGGGTGGTCTCGTCACGTAAGCTCTCTCGTACGTCACGGCCTCGAGTTGGGCGCCAATGTAAGAGCACGTCTTCTCCGTATTCGAAGATACGAAGAAGTCGTCTCTCGGGTGAGGTTGAGTTGAATAGTTTTGAAAATGGGTTACCGTGAGGGGTTTGAGATGAAGGTCTGGTCTGGTTGCTGATCGAGATGAGAATGGCCGAGTTATCCCAGCCTCAGAGGGGTTGGTTTGCGCGACATTGCCTAATCTCGAACTTGCGCGAGGTTGCCAAAGTTGGGCAGTCCCGAGGGGTGTACCAACCGTCAACTAAACGACGAGCTGGTATTGTGGTCTTACACAATGAAAATATTTTGCATATTTGTCCGAACGTAACCAGGTCGATAATATTTTTTTTATACCTTATTTTTATTATATTATAATTATTAATTATTATATTATGTATATAATAATAATTATAATTTTGTAAGTAAAAAAACCAAAAAAAAATTATAATTATCATAGTATTTTATTTTGGAAATGAAAAATGGCATTATTACATACATTTGGTAACACTAGCTTATTTAAAATCAACAAAAATTTATGATATCAAGGACGCAATAAAAATAAAGTTATAGATGAGAGATACATAATATTTTATAATTTTATCATTCTCGAGAATTCAAAGTAATGTAAATTTATTATTTCAATGAGTACATCATTTACTACAGCATATTGCCATATGAAATAAAATATTGACTCTTTATACAATTGATACGTATGTATGTATTCGAAAATTTTAGAATTAATACTCTATTGGGTTTTGGATTTCAAATTAATAAACGTGCGATTTTCAATATTGATAAAAATATAAACTCAAATTAAAAACAGGACAATACGTTCCACAACGGCTTCAGTATTTTCCGCCATGCGATAGGCGGTAGCCGCGTGCAAACCACTCACGTGGTTAGTTAACACCCTGGCTACATCGGATGCGGTGGATTCAGCTGGCAATCCGCATATAACCAGGCGACGATTGTCAACGGAAATGGAAACACTCAGACGATGACCAGGTCGTATCGTGACTCCGTTGAGGAGCGCAACGGCCGCTCTGGCATCCTGAGGAGACGAATAGACCGCAAAGGCAAAGCCTCTGTTGTGTCCGGAAAAATCCATCTTTATTCGGAACATGTAGACGGGACCAGCTCTTTCCAGCACTGGCAATAACTGGTCCTCGAAACAGTCGCGAGGAATTCTCCCGACAAAAATTTCGCTACCTCGTGCTGGTGCTGGTAAGTGCCAATTCGGCGGTGGACCCAAGATTCTTTCACCCTCCTCCCGTCTTAAGGTGCGTTCGGTCATCTCCTCCAAATTATTCAGTCGACACCTTACGTCTATTGTTGAAAACAAATCCATCTGTAACAAATTAACGATACCTACATTCATTAAATTATTCCGCAAAGTGTCGCATTTGGATACAGTTGACTTAAACAGAGTAGCATTAAAAACCCGGCGATGCTCTAATAAAATTAATTTTTTTTTCTTTTAAAAGCAAGCCACTAGAATTTTTTTAAAAACAACTGGAACAGCTTAAGTCTTCGAAATCGAAGCTTTCGCATTACACCAGCATTAATGAAAGATCTCTCCACGCCTCGTACTTGATTAGTTTGCAAATCACGCAAGCTAGTAAGCCGCATACAATTGGCAAGACTTTAGTACTACCATCAATAAAATACACGGTTAGAATTATGTTTGATGATAAGAGCAAGAAAGAAGTATAGATTTCGCTTATAATACGATTGCACGCAGAATCGAAGAAATGACCCAGTGGGCAGAAGATGAGCTGATTAGTTAGACAATTTTTGAGGTAGTGAGTTAGTAACCTTTTTACTTTATCCTAATCGGATAAAGTATTGTGATCGTGTGAAAATTCGACCTCGAGATTTTGACTGATTTGTATCAGGTATCATCCCCTGATCACGTTTTCATGATTTATAAAAAATGTCTGTATGCTGTGTACTTATGTGTGTGTGTGTCTGTATGTGTGTTTTCTCCGAAACTGTCAAGTCTATCAAACTGAAATTTCATATATATTATTTCCACGTAAGTTGTAAGAGCCATAACGAATTTGGTCAACATCAGTGAACCGGAAGTCGGGTTTTTTTTCTTGTAGAAAATTCTAAAATTCTTTTACCACAGAATATTTCCGAAACGGCTCCGGGAATTTTGTCCAAATTTCATATCTATAGTTTTCACGTTAGCCGTAAGACATACTGTGATTTTGGTCAACATCTGACTACCGGAAATGGCAGTTTACTCTTGAACGATTTTTTTGTTTTTTTTTTTTTATTGTGTATTGTGATCGTGCGAAAATTCGACCTCGAGATTTTGACTGAATCCTGATCACGTTTTCATGATTTCTAAAAAATGTCTGTATGTCTGTGTACTTATGGGTGTGTGTTGTGTGTGTGTTTTCTCCGAAAATCAAGTCTATCAAGCTGAAATTTCATAATTAAAATAAAGCCATAAGGAATTTGGTCAACATCAGTCAACCGGAAGTAAGGGTTTTTTTTCGTGTAGAAAATTTAAAATTCTTTTACCACAGAATATTTCCGAAATGGCACCGGCGATTTTGTCGAAATTTCCTATCTATAGTTTTCACGTTAGCCGTAAGAGATACTGTGATTTTGGTCAACATCTGACTGACCGAAAATGGCAGTTTACTCTTGAACGATTTTTTTTTTTATTTTTTCGGCCTTTTAAATATGTAGTATCGTCACCATATTGTAATATTGTAATTCTCATAAAAATTGCTATTTAAAAAAAATATATTATTAAAATTAGTCAACCGGAAGTAGGTTTTTTTTTTTTGTCGAAAAGTTTACCGCAGAATTATTTCCGAAACTGCACCGGCGATTTCGTCGAAATTTCATATCTATAGTTTTCACGTTAGCCTTAAGAGATACTGTGATTTTGGTCAACATCTGACTACCGGAAATGGCAGTTTACTCTTGAACGATTTTTTGTTTTTTATTTTTTTCGGGTTTTTAAATATGTACTATCGTCACAATATTATAATGTTGTACTTCTGAGTAAAATTGCTAGTTACGAAAAAATAAATCATTAAAATTGGTCAACCGGAAGTAGGTTTTTTTTTTGTCGAAAAGTTTCCCACAGAATATTTCAGAAACTGCACTAATGATCAAGTCCAAATTTTATATTTATAATTATCATATAAAATTTAAGAGTTGATAAGGTTTTGATTAAAATCCGCCGACCGGAAGTGGTAGTTTTTCTTATTTGAATATATGCCGAAGATCGTATTTTATATACGCGCGCGCACTCAACACAGTAATTTCATGATATGTACATAAGTATGTATTTTGGTTGGTGTGGTGTGGTGTGTGGTGTGGTATGTGTATGTTTCTGCCCGAGTAGAGTTCTGCGTGAGTTCCCCGCGGAGATTAGCGAGTCCTTTGAGTTCCAGCGAGCATCACATCAAAAATTGACTGATTTACATTATGTATCAGTGTTCTTCTATATCGAGCTGCAATTAATCCATAAATTTTTATGATAAATATGTATTGAGAGATTATTTTAAAAGGCAATATGTGTTTACATATGATAAAGAAGTGTATTGGTAGGGGTATGGGTAGTAATACAATTATTCAATCGTTGCTCCATAACTACAAGTAATATACATTTGTAACATTATTCGTTCGGACAAATATGCAAAATGTTTTCATTGGAAATTTTACTGATGGTAAAATAAAAATAGTTCCAGTGATATAATCACATAAATTCACATTCATCATATCCGATAATATACATATGTACAGTCAGTCTCTTGGTCATTCAATTCATTATTATCGTAATCAAACATAGAACACTTTTTTACAGAATAGTTGGGAGAGAGGCGTGGTTGGACATCAAAAATAAAATATCAACATTATTCGCATTAATATGATCAATTAATAATAATACCATTGTTGACGATCTGCTGTTGTATGTACAATATGGTTCTGCCCGATTAGAGCTATCTATATAGCATAATGCTCGGTTCTAACTTTCGTAACGTTGGTTATTAGGTAATCCATTCTGGCAGCAATGTCGGCAAAGTCAATCAGCAACAATCCAAAGGCTTCAAATCCAGTGGCTTCACTGTTCTAACCTCAAATTGTAATCGTATCAGCTTTCATGTAAGACCGGTTCGTCTACGACTCTACATAGACGAATGGGCGCTTCGCCGAGTGTGACTCGTGTATGTTTACATTGGTTTAACCTGAAGCGGTCAGATCACTTTGATGGGCGTTCCGTCGTCCACGAATTATGACGGCTGATACTGATACTGATGCAGATACATTAGGTGCCTCGCGAGTCGCAAGTGACGCTGTTTAACATCAACTAAATAAATTAATTAACTCTTTATTTTTATATAATATAGACTCAAATGACTACACAAAGAACTGAATGTGATCGGATCCGAGGTTCAGTTGGTTGTATTGTTTCCGTTATTGCGACGAATGAAATCCATTTTGAAGAATGATTGAATTAAATTTTAACCTCAAATTGTAATCGTATCGGCCGTCGTAACTCGGAAATAAGAGTGCCGAGGTATTGACGTCATAATTGCATACAAACGAGTGACCAGTCGAGTGTCAACCGAGTCTTCAAAATACGACGCATCGGCGTTTCTCGTCAATAACTTCACTGACATCTGTCAAACGTTTGATCCGCCGCGGTTCCGAAGCGTCTGAGCAAGAATGGACAAATGGCGAGCCAATTGCAGTGACCGTCAATATATTAACTATCCACGGTCGAGTTAACTCGCTTCATGGGACTCCTCCTACGGGGCGGGGCTTCAGTGCTACTCAAACAGTTTCGATCATTCGTTTTTCGGTCAATCGTCTTACACCCGTACATATAATGGTTTAAGAAGGAAAAAAGCGGCACGAGTTGTTTCAATAAGTCTTTGTCGATTTCGCAAAAATTGATAACATTTAAATATTTTCTTTTAGTTTCAATAAGTCTTTGTCGGTTTCACAACAATTGGCTTTTAATTAAATGTGGCAATGACCTTTACTTTGTACATAAAGGGACCGAAACTGTTTCATTTCGCCGCCGCTGCCGCTGGACACAAAGCTCAAATTTTATTGCTAAATATTATTTATACTCTTTCGGCAAAATCGCCGTCGTCCTCAAACGGTTAACTCTACTTTCTATCGTTAAACATTTTGGAAACCAAACATTTATGGGTTAAGCGATTTACTAATAAAAACAAAGTGGAGAAACGCTCATATATATTAAATAATATTTGGAAATTTCACATGGTGGAATGTTCTTATCTTATTAATATTTTTTCAAATCGATAAAATTTTCATAGATAGGTTTGTAAAAGTACCAATTAATTTTAAATAAGATGTAATTTGACAGAAAAGCTATCTTGGATAAGTAAATTTCTTTAAATGAGCAGTCAACAATACAAAATAATTTTGTTTTGCGCGCTTATGTCGGGGTTGTACTGCGCGCTAATGTCGGGGTGCCCATTCAGAGTGGTCCAATCTTTGGCCCAGTCCTTCTAAGCCTAGGCCACGTTCGTTGTTTTGGTCTTCTCTTGTTTGTAGGTTTTTTTATCAGATTGTTCACTAGCGTCGGGTAATCTCGATTTGTTTTGTTTTTTCGGCAGTCCACTGTTCGTGGACTTGGACCGATGAGGATGGTGTCTGCCTAGCTAGATCGTAACAAAGACGCCTATCACTTTGCCTACTAATGTGGCTTATGATAGACTCTTTGTTATATTTCTTGAACTCGTCTTTCTCAGCTTCAGTTACTAGAGAGAATTCATACACGTACACACCATATAGTGTAATCCTAGCCATTCCCTTAATATGATACTTTTCATCAGTTGAATACACTAATCTCAAATATGGACTGCTATTCAATTCTGAACTGATGTCATTCAGAGTGGCCCAGTCTCCTCCTAAGCCTAGGCCACGTTCGTTGTTTTGGTCTTCTCTTGTTTGTAGGTTTTTATCAGATTGTTCACTAGCGTCCGGTAATCTCGTTTTGTTTTGTTTTTTCGGTAGTCCACTGTTTGTGGACTGCCGTCGATCCAAAAATGTCACTTTGTCCCCATCGATACATATCTTCGCATGGTCTCTTATAGGGCTACCAACTAAAATAGCACATGGAATCTGTTCGTCGTCGACGACGTTGAATTCCATTGACAAGTTTATTTTGTCAACGTCAGCCGGCGATTACGGTGGCTGCCTCCCCCTCCAAGCAGTTCCTGAGGTATTGGAACCGCAGGGAGCCCGAGATCTCTTCCGGGATTGCCGCTCGGAAGATGTCGGCAAAATGGGTCCACTGGTCAATCTTGCCTGTGAACGTGGGCAGCTTTAGCTTCGGCAATTGCACCGGTGGCTTACTCAAGGGGGACAGGCTCCGTGAGTGGGAACTGCCAAACCCGGTGGTTACTCCTGTCGTGACCACACGAGAGACCGCCTCCGGGTGCTCGTGCTCTTCAATTGCGGTCTGAGAGCTCGCGACGACCTGGAAATATTCTTCCTCGAAAGCCTCCCGCGTGGCCGACGAGGATTCCGCTTCTGCCGGATCCAAAACCTCCAATTGCGTTTGGAGGTCGGCAAATTCGGCATGCGGTTTAAACGCGCGCGAATGATGGGTATATCCCGCGGGCTGTTCAGCTAATTTGTTTTTAAGCGTAGTTATGGGGGCTTTTACGGCGCCCCGCTGCCGACGCAGAGTTTCGGCCATTGTACAAGAAACCTAAAAACTCATGGGAACAAAGGGAATATGGCGACCAACCTGGTTTTCCGGCCTTGCAGCGCGCGTGGCAGAGCAGGAACTGACGAATCCGATTCGAAGGACCAATATCGGAGTACCTCAGTTCACTCCGGCGCAAGAGTGGTGCCCGTGGTTGGAACGCGGTGTTGTTTTTGATCGGTTTCTCTTTGACGTTTGAGATTAGGTATTAGGTTTGTTTTTATCGAATCCTATTCACAAGAAGTACCGTACATATTACTTCATTCGCTCGACCCGTGATTTTACATCTGATCGCACAAAAAATAAAATCGCATCTTATCTACATATATACCATTGCATTATTGTCAAAATTATCATAACCGTAAAACTGGTTGTTTGTTAAAACTGTTTTAAAATAAAAAAAATGCAATAGTAGCTGTTTTTATTTTTATGGAATTTAATTAATTATTATATAATTAATTAATTTTTATGTACTACATATAATAAGTCTATATAAAAAATAAATTTGATTTATTTGTGTTATTAGTTTTAAAAGCAGTTCTGCTAAAAAACGTGCCCCCTCTGCATCTAAATTTTCCGATTCGCGAGCGCCTTTTTCGTGGTCAGTTTCTGGTCAGGAATTCGATATGTCCGAGGGTGACGTAAGTCACATTTTGATTTTGCATATATTTTTAATCGTTATACCTTTTCATTTTCAATCATCGTAAATGCTTTTTTTTTCAGCACAGCACACCTTATAGTTATAAAAGCAGTTCTGCTAAAAAAACGTGCCCTTAGCGCTGCGAATAGATTTTCCGATTTGCCAGTGCCATTTTCGTTACCATTATTGTATTATTATTGCCATTACTATTATTACAGAAAATGGCTCCTGACATATTTTTAAATATACGCCATTCATCTCGTATTCGGGCATTCTCTCTTGTTGTAATTTCTACAAAAAATAAAAAATAATAATTTTATAAATGATCACATTCGTTATTGTGTGAAATCTGCATGTTACCTCAATTGATTCAGTCAATGAAAGAGAGTCCAATTCTTTTTTGAGCCATGTCCTGTACCAATATTTGACCGAATTGAGTTTGGGGTTGATCGAGCTATTGGCATGGCCATCTTCACTAATTAAACCCGCATCCTTCCGCTGCTTTTTATATTCGAGTATAGCACTCGCCACCCCGAAATTCTTCATGAACAATGACTCAAATCTCCACCTCACCATGGCGGATGGAGCTAATGCTGATAGAGCTGTGGCGCAGTTTGTGCCGTGTGAGTGTTTCAAATTTAAATGGATAAGCGCTGGAAGATTTTCCTGAAAAATAAATAACGATTGAAAGAGTGAGCAATTATGTACATTCCATACTATTGAATATTTATTTATTTTAATAAAAAAGTCCTCGCACGACATAATAGCTCACGCCAATTCATCGTACAAGGAGTGCATGGTATCTTACTTTCATATGTTCTTATCTATTTCTGGACTGGCAATTATTTATTCTCACTGTTATTTTTATTGAAGCCTTGCAATTGTAATTTTTTGTCTTCCGAAAGGGATTTTTTGGTTTATTTTTGGGATTGCGGTGACAAATATAATGCTTCCTATAAATAAATAAAAATATTCACATGTGCATAATATGTAGATATCTATATAAAATGGGTATCTTTATTAGGTACGGAGTGGAATGAGTGCGTTTATAGGTTATGTTATGTCAACACGTGCGGCAATTTAAGTAATAATAATAGTAACTGAATAAACTTACGAGCAAACGATTTTAGTTCCGTTAGGATTTGATTTCCAAGTTATCCATCTTGTGGAATTTAAGCGAGAATACTCGTCTATCCAAGCGTCACATTCGCGCAGGTTTTCAAGACCTGCGAATAGTTGGATCGACATCCATCCTCGGATATGCTATCAACTTTGCACTTGAAGGCAGCTGATAAGTTGGGCGTTGAAGACATGCTGAAGAAAAGGCACACTGCGTTACGGCGAAATGCGCGCCAGAAACTGACGCGCGTGCGCATGCATGCATAGCGTTGCTGAGAGGTGCGGGGCGCGGGGGTTGGCAATATAGCGCGGCGCAGTGGAGTGGGGAGTTCGTCGATCGCGGATCTTCGGCTCGGACCTCTCTCTCGCACGAACGTATAAAGAACAAAAGAGAGGGCAATAGCCTTATCCAGCGTAGATGCGCATTCCCCGCAATGCCCACAGTTCGTATTAACTTTCATAGTGACATAATCTAGTGAGCTATGCAAGCGTTCACTAAGATTTTTGGCGAAAATGTACCTATATAGAATACGCTTATTTTCAAAAAAGGTCTACCCATAACAGAAGAAATCGGCACAAAAAAAGTTTGGGGACCTCTGGTATAATCCAATAACGAGTAGTTAATTAAGAATAAAAATATTTTCTAAAAACGGATCGTGTATGAGAACTTTTCCATCTTCTGCTTCTACTGGCTGCCACATATTTTTATACCTGACAAAAAAAAAAATACTTTTAATATACAAAAACTACAAGAAGCTGAGAAAGCTTACAAATCGTTTCATACATCAAAATTACATGATGCACAGAATTTGTTCTTTCGGATCCGAGAACTACGAGTACGTTGGACGATAGATTCTTTGAGTTTCTTTATTTGAGTTGGACGATAGATTCTTTGAGTTTCTTTATTTGAGTTGGACGATAGATTCTTTGAAGGTATATAGCAGCGGTCTTCAACATGGACGATACCGCCCACCTCTGAGCGCCCAGCTCTAGATGACACGGGGCCCCATCTTGCAAAAAATATATGCCCACCCTCATACATCCCCTTCTCGGCAATAAAACGGTTTGCAATAACTGTTTATACACTTGAGAACCACTGCTGTAGAATAATCTTCATTGCCACATTCGTTGTTTTGGTCTTCTCTTGTTTGTAGGTTTTTATCAGATTGTTCTAGCCATTCTATGATACTTTTCATCAGTTGAATATACTAATCCCAAATATGGACTGCTATTCAATTCTGAACTGATATCATTCAGAGTGGTCCAATCTTTGGCCCAGTCTCCTCCAAAGCCTAGACCACGTTCGTTGTTTTGGTCTTCTCTTGTTTGTAGGTTTTTATCAGATTGTTCACTAGCGTCCGGTAATCTCGATTTGTTTTGTTTTGATGTGAAACATCTTACACCGCGGCCTGTCGACAAAGTATGGGTGGTCTAATGCAACAGATATGACGTCATGTTGGAGCTCGTTGATTGGCGGACGGTTCGACATCGCGCGCAGCAATATTTATAAATAGACTACAAGCCAGTGCCTGTTGTTTGCGTTTATATATAATATATCAGTATTATATTATATTATATTATCAAATAATATATTATAATATCAAAATTTTATTATATTATATCAGTATTATATTATATTATAAGGGGGGGAGGGGTGAGAGGGGGGATTTTTTTGGCAGTCCACTGTTTGTGGACTTAGACCGATGAGGATGGTGTCTGCCTAGCTAGATCATAACAAAGACGCCTATCACTTATGGCTACTAATGTGGCTCATGAAGTCATGATTGACTCTTTGTTATATTTCTTGAACTCCTCTTTCTCAGCTTCAGTTACTAGAGAGAATTCATACACGTACACACCATATAGTCTAATCCTAGCCATTCCCTTAATATGATACTTTTCATCAGTTGAATATACTAATCCCAAATATGGACTGCTATTCAATTCTGAACTGATATCATTCAAGCACATTTTTTTGGTCGTATGTGTGGAACGATCGGGAATACCTGTAGAATTCTTTTTTTTGATCGAATTTTTTGCATTGATAATGTCGAATTCGCTCAGTTCACTCCGGCGCACAGAGTGGTGCCGTAGTTGGAGCGCGGTGTTGTCTTTGGCCGGCTTCACTCTGACGTTTGAGGTTAGGTTTTGGCTGAAGATAGAAACCACAGATTCATGTATTTTCAGGAACAGTCCATCGTCGGATATACGTTCAATCCTATGTTTGAATTCTTCGGGCAAGCTGGGTTTTGAAGACATAATGAGATGGAAGAACAATGGCTAACAAATACGCACACGCTCCCTTCTTGTGATCTGGTCTATATGCAACGCAGTTTACAGCCATGTGCTTTTACTTTGCTAGCAAACGTTTGTATTTAGGAACTGACTTCGATCTGAAAGCAAAAATAAATAGGCTAACGTACTGATTTTTTTTAATTAATCAGTCCGTCAACCACATTATGTTTGGGGTTGCGAAAGGATACATCGCGGATTTTTTTTTTTTTTTTTAAGTATTTTTCTGCAGATTTGGCGGTGCTGCAGCCACAACGCGTGGCCGGTCCCGTAAAATACTAGAGACCTCCCTGCCTCAAGTCGGCAGGCGGAGTCCCACCTGGGTTGGCGGTCGGATTCGCCGTCTTCTTTTTAGAAGTTAAATCTTTTGCACAAGTGTTGTGGGGACAGGACGTCCTGGGGTTGGCTTTCACTGCAATCTAAGCGAATTGCCAGTGCCTTGATGAGCGCGTGCTTATCTGTTTCAAGCCGCAGAAAATATTTTTTTGACAAGTCTATTAGGTGATTGCCGACTGTCGGGAATTTCAAGTCTCTGTGAATTTGGCGGTTTCGGACGTACCACGGGGCATTTACTGCCATTCTAAGGGCTTCGTTTTGAGGGATTTGGAGGTTATTGAGCCAGGTGTGGTTTAGAGCGTGGGCCCATACCGGGGCTGCGTAGGTTATAACCGGCCTCACCATGGACCTGTAAAGCAATACTTTATTTTTTTGTGATAGTCTGCTCTTCCTCTTGAGGAGAGGGTAGAGCCGTGCGAGGGCTACAGAAGCTGCTCTATGGATATTCCGGTAGTGTGGAAGCCAGCTAAGTTTGTACTGCAGGGTGAGTCCAAGGTATTTCGCTTGTTTCGCCCAGGGTAAGCTTACGTTATTTAGGGTAACCGTATGAAGTTTACTGATTTGACAGTTCCGCCCTGTGGGTAAGAACATGATAGCCTGTGTCTTGGCGGGATTTGCTGAGAACCTCCACCTGTGAAACCACTGTTCTAGGCGGTCTAGATAGTTTTGGAGGAGTCGGTTAACTTCACCGCGTCTTTCAGCGCTTGCAAGGATGGCGGTGTCGTCTGCGTACAGGGCTAGAAGTAGGTTATCACCGTCTGGGCGGGGTAAGTCTGATGAGTATATATTAAATAAAGAGGGACCGAGAAGTGACCCTTGTGGGACACCAGCGCGTATTTTGCGTGGAAGTGATAAGGTGTTGCCTATTTTGACCATGAATGTTCTGCCGTACAGAAAAAGAGCGCGTGATTTTAGTTAACGAGGGCGGGAAGTTATATTTTATCATTTTGTGCAGTAAGCCAGCATGCCACACCTTGTCAAAAGCCTTAGAGATGTCGAGAAAAATTCCTCCTACCGATCTGCAGCGAGAGGTCTCCTGCTTCACGAATCCGACCACCCGCTGTAACTGGTGCACCGCCGACATTCCGGCGCGGAACCCGAATTGTTCAGGAGGGAGGATATTGTGTTCTGCCATATGCATGGACATGCGATTAAGGATAAGTCTCTCCATCACCTTACCGAGGCATGAGAGGAGGCTAATAGGACGGTAGTTCACGGGTAAGGTTGGGTCTGAACCTGGTTTTCGAATCATAACCACGCTGGCCATTTTCCAAGGTTTGGGGAAGTACTCCTTGCGGAAGGAAGCATTACAGATAGCTGTTAATGAGCTAATCGCATTTTCCGGAAGAATTTTTAGCGCTCTGTTCGGTATGTTGTCGGGGCCGGGGCCTTTCCTGTTTTAGGGATCTGAGGATCTTACAGACTTCTATGGGGCTCGCATAGCCGGTAAACGTCTGGGAGTTAGTGGTTTCCGCAAAGCATTGGACTAGCTTTTCGGTGTTGATTATGGTCGCTGGGTTAGCGTCCGTTCGGTTGATGTCGAATTGGAGTTCAAGACTGTCGGCAAAAGCCTTGGCCATACTCTCCGTTGTATAGACTAGGCCTTCGGTGGCTGATACGATTTTCTGGGGTTTTACCGGTTGGCTTTTGAAGAATTTGGCCATCCTCCAGAAGGCGTTTTCTTTTACGTTTAACGCTTCTATTTTCGCTTCCCATAGAAGGTTCCGGTGGCTAGAAAGTTCCTCTCGGACTTCGTATTGAAGTTTACAAAGCGCGGATCTGTGGACCGGGTCCCTAGTTCTTTGCCATTTTTTTCTGGCGCGATTTTTTTTACTAATTAATTGTCTGATTTGTCTCGGAAGTGATTGTTGGGAGCTGTTATCTTCGGTGGTTGAGGTCGTGGCTTTATCGATTGCCACCGTTAGGGATTCCGTTAGATTCTCAACTGCCGCATCAATCCTTGTTTCCGAGTCAAGGTTGGTAGGGTACGTTGTGTAGCCCCAGTCGATTTTTTTGCGATTGAGAGGGTTCACCAGCGGGGAGCTGTTGGTAAGTTCTAGGAGGATCGGGTTATGGTCCGATGAGAGGTCATTATGGTTTATGAGGTTGTAGCCACCTACATAATCTTTAAAAATTACTATATCGAGTACGTCGGCAAATCCGTCAGTGAGTCTGTGGTAGGTTGGCTCGGAGGGAGCGTCTATGTGGAAGTTTAGTTCGGCGGAGATGTCCGCGAGTCGTCTGCCGTTACGGTTACTGCGTCTGGCATGCCAGTTTCGGTGTTTGCTGTTTAAGTCACCTGCTATGATGTTGGGTTTGTCGGGGACTAGAATGTCTGCAAAATCCTCGGGAGCAATGGTGCGGTTTGGAGGATTGTAGACTGCGTGAAGGATTATTGATTTGGATTTTCCGATCCATACTTCTATCGAGGTGCAGTTGAGAGCTTCGGTGAGGGAGGAGTCATTTATGAGATTTTGGGAGAGACAACGTTTTGCGTACACCGCTGTTCCGCCACCTCTCCTTCCCATCCGGTCAGTACGGTATAGGTTATAATTTGCGATACGCGGGTTGGTTCCAGCCGTAAGGTGGGTTTCATTTATTAATGCGACGTCAACGTTGTGTCGCTGCAGGTAGTCGGCTAGTTCCGGTTTTTTGTTTGCGAGTCCGTTCGCATTCCAAAAGAGGATTCTAAGTTCACGTTCAGCCATTAAATTGGATTAGGGAAGCTAATTGACTTATTTTTGATTCTAGGATTGAGAATCTAGAGTTCATGGCATTAGCTATTTCATTCACGTTACGCGTGAGTCTATCCAGGTCAGTTTCGGAGGAGTGCTCTAGGGAGGGAAGGCCCATCGAGGCAGCGTAGGAGGTAGCCGGAGGGCTCAGTGCTGCAGCGTAGGAGAGGAGAGGCGAGACCAAGCTAGTCGTTGCAGCTCTGGGGGGGGCAGGTTGATGGGGGTTGTTGGGACCCGTTTTGAGAGGGGTAGGGACATGGGAATGCTTCCTCTTATCCCTATTTCGGCCGTTGTTTGGGTTGAGGGACATCCTCCGTACGAAGCGAAGTGGTCTCCTTCGCAGTTTTTGCACTTGCGTGGGGATTTATGGCCGCGCACTCTTGTGTCATGTGAGGGCCGCAGCATTTAATGCATTTTGGTGACATTCTGCAGTTTATTGAGACGTGCCCGTGCTTCAGGCAGCGAAAGCAATGGGGGATGGAGTTACTCCTGCGGAGTGCCTCCACTCTCACTACCTCATTGCAGAAGTATTTTATATTATATATTTCTTTGCCTTTCGGCGTTCGAGGAGACTCGATTAGTATCAAGGGCATTGGGGACTTTGTTGTTTTCCTCATCAGACGGACGACCTTGAGGGGTTCGTGTCCTAAGGACTTGAGCTCTTCGGTGATCTCATCGATCGAGAGGTCGGTGTTTACCCCCCCTAATAACGGTTTTGAGCGGCTTATCCGAGGCAGCCGTGTAAGTATAGAACTCGTATTTTTGAGTTTCTAGTAGTTTTGTAATTTCTCGGTATGCCGTTTCATTGTCGGCGACGAGTTTAATAGTGGCCTCTTTGGAGGTGGCCGTGAATTGGAATCCGGCGGCAAGGAGCTTACGGCGGATTTCCGGGTATTGTTTTTTGTTCCTGAGAACAATAGGTACTGGCTTGTGGATGGGTAGGCTACCTGCGTCCGCGGGTAGCACTGGTGAATCGGGAGAGGGGGAGGGTTGTTCCCCGGACAAGTCAAGTGTTATGTCAGGTGGAGTGGGCGCGGCTGGTGGGGATCTGGGGTTTTTTATACAGGTGCCAGACACCTGTGCTTGCTGTTGTGGAGAGTGTGCGTACGTGTGATCGTCGCGGAAAAAGGCGGGAAATTTTACCCGTGCACCTAGGAGATTGGATTTTTTCGGAATCGGGTTCCGGATTCGCGCAGGCGAGCATTTTCGTGGTTTCCCACTTCTCGCAGATCCAGCGCGGGCTGACGATTTGCTTTCTGGACGTCGGACATTCTGTGAACAGAACTCGCGAGCCCCACGGAAATCAGCATCGTGGGCTGGAAGAGATCGTGGGGGGGCCTCTTCGAGGTCTCCGTCAATACCTAAAAACCGGTTGGAAAGTCCCGGTGGAGACCTTTCAAGGCTACGTTGCCTTTTGTTTGAAAGCGCGGGAAACTGCTTCGCCGCCTTGGATTTTCCCTGTGGAGGAGAAGTATACCTTGGCGGGGTCGCTTTGGACACCCGCCACTTTCCGGGGTTTACGGCAGCGACCAGAAGAGCCTCCAGCTCCGCTGTCCTTCCCCTTTCGCTCTGGAGCTCGGCCAGAACCCTCTCGATCTCCTTTTGCAGAGAGGCAATCTGCGATAGGTTATCCATTTCAATTAGGAATTGTCACTGCAAACTGGACTCTGCGCAGCTGAATCACTACGCCCTAGGCCGGGGGCCACCATACGCGAGCTTCCAGGGGACTCACGCGCACTCAGCAGCCGACCGTGGGAGGATGAAACAGTTAAAGCGGAGAGAGCGTTTCAAGCGACTTTCCCGCTCGGATGCCGGACACCCAATCCGTCCCGGTCATAACAATAACAAACACGGCTTGGTCGTAACCTCACCGAATACCACCAGAGACTTGTCGGAACAGATAATTCAAATTTATTTATGGTGTATCAGTCCCCACACTGTGTGATAAATTATATTTTTCATGTAACTGTCCCGGACAGTCAATCGACCTACTCACTTGCAGTCAAACAAGCAAATGACGCTGGGTGCATTAAATATATTCCGGAAACTTTTCGGGCGTTATTCTATAGCCCATCCACTACGGCGAACCCCTCTTTGGAATTGTTGGTCTATGGAATTTGCACATTTAATATGACTTTAAGGCATGAGGAGTTTCGATGCCAGGAGTATCTTGTGTGTATTCTCCAGTACAGTTATACAATATTGTAATGGCCCATTGAAGTTTTGCGTCTTCACCTCTTTCCCACCCTCGTATATAGCGATGCCTAATGGACTACGCTCTGCCGAGGGGACTCGATTTTACTTTTGACGATTTGACTCTAAAGCTGCGCCACGCGCAAACGGTCCTATGTCAATGAGGGTGCTCGCTCGTGACGGTATTTACATGGGGGGGGGTTTGCAGAGTGCCCTTATCTCATTCCAAAAAAAGAGTTTAAAATGCTGCCCGGTTTGACTCCTGCCTCGGACAAGGGTTAAACACTCCCCGAGAGTGGAGTCATCCCGGTCGCGGTTGTTAGTAGACTAAAAGCATTTGGTTAGTTTAAGCATGGAAGCAGGCACTGCTTCCGACTACTATTAATTTGGCGAGCCTAGATAATTAAAACTATCCTAAGCTAGGTGTGCGTGTTAGTAGTTTTGTCGTTGGCCGCTATTGGGCCGAAGACTTACTTTTTTTTTTTTTGGTTTTTTTGTAGGGCAAAGGCGGGGTAGTCCCCACCTTGCTACGTTAGGCCGACTTCGCACGATGCGGTTTTACGGCACGTTTTTCCAGGTATAAACCGGGTAACTCCAGTGATACATTGTTTTGGATGAGGGTATTCCCATGGTCAAGATTTGGCCGCGATACGGCTACGGTCGCCGTTTACAGCCCGTACTTGTCACTGGAGCGACGGCTCCCTTTCCGGGGACCACCCACGCTGCTACCTGAAATCTATTCTTCCTTCGCTAGTTTTTACGAAAAATCATCAGTCGAGTTTCGTCACACATTATGCCGGTGTGCCCGTCATCTGGAAAGGGGCTGGTGTTTTGCCAGCCCGTCCATATTTACCATAGAATGTGAACGCGAAGCAAAAACGAGGGCTCGGGATATTAAACCGTAAAACCTTGTCGTGCAAACCCGCCCTTACGGTTGGCGGTGCCCGGAGCGGGCGGTTTTTGGCAGAGTTCGGCGCCGGAAGGTTGGAGACCCAGAACTCTAAATGTGTACTTTTTGACCGAGAAGATTTGACTCGACTGAATTCACCCACCAGACTTACAAAATGAGCAGTTTATATAAATATAATATGAAGAGCTTGTATTTTCGATTCTGATTAGTTTTATTCCTTTTTCTTCTCAGAAAACAAAATATGGCGCAAAAATTGAAATATGAATTTCGACAGTTAGTTGTGAAGAAGTGTGTCTTATTTATTAAACAGTAGAAACATATACATTTGCCACGTGGTTTTGTATTTCGTACTATCCACTGTGTCGAAGTTAAGCAAGAATACGCTTTAACCCATTGATCACACTGGTTTAAGTCCTCAAGATCTGCGAATATTTTAATGGACAGTCCATCGTCGGATATACGTTCAATCCTATGTTTGAATTCTTCGGGCAAGCTGGGTTTTGAAGACATAATGAGATGGAAGAACAATGGCTAACAAATACGCACACGCTCCCTTCTTGTGATCTGGTCTATATGCAACGCAGTTTACAGCCATGTGCTTTTACTGCGCTATCAAACGTTTGTATTTAGGAACTGACTTCGATCTGAAAGCAAAAATAAATAGGCTAACTTACTGATTTTTTTTTAATTAGTCAGTCCGTCAACCACATTATGTCTGGGGTTGCGAAAGGATACATCGCGATTTTTTTTTATTATTTCTCTAAGTATTTTTCTGCAAATTCGGCGGTGCTGCAGCCACCACACGCTCCCTTCCGTTCCAAACAATGACCTACACTAAACGCGGCTAAATTTCCGCGCATCAGGCTGTATTGCTTTCTGCCGTGTTGAAGAAGGAGAATTCTCGTAATTCCAAATTTATTTTAATTTTGAGACGGCAATACTTAAAAAATCAATGAAAATGATTAAGGCAGGAATATTTTCAACATTATGGCATAAAAGTTATTTACATATGCGACATTTTTCTGTAGTATTCGTAAACGCCTAGTCTGATGGCGCGTTCGCGAACCGACGTACGGATTTGCAATATGCGGACGGGTGATGATTCGTTGACCGATGTCCACGCTGATCGTGCGGTCAGATAAGTAGCTTTGGAAAAGCTGATAGAGGTTGTCGGGTATCCTTCTGAGCTTTAGCTCATTCAGAACACCCGGCCACCAGGCGCTATCGAAGGCACCCGATATGTCGAGGTGAATGGCAACGACGTACTTGTGTTTGCTGTCCTCAACTTTGGTGAGGACAGCGGACAGAAGGTCCTCTGTGGATTTTCCTGCGGTGAAGCCGAACTGATTTGAATTTAAAGGGCAATTGAGTTTGAAGTGTAGTAAGAGTCTGTTCGCCATTAGCCTCTCCAGTACCTTGCCGAGGCCGGGGAGGAGAGTGATGGGTCTATATGCCTTCGGGTCGTCCGGGGGTTTATCGGAGCCCTGCTTTGGGATAACTGTCTTCCAGCAGGTGGGAAAGATGCCTCCTTCGACACATCTTTGCAAGAGGGTGAGAAGCTCTGGTCCGGCCGCCGACCACGACCGCCTCAATGTTTCATTGTCGAGGCGGTCGGGGCCCCGGGCCTTACCAAATTTTAATCGGCCGAAGGCGATCTACACCTCCCTCCTCTCGGGGAGAGAGATACGGACGCCGGTCCCCGGGCCGGTGAGAACCGCCCACCTGATTTGCCTGTGCTCGATGGTGCCCGTGGACGCATCATCACGCATAGTGAGAGCGTCCACGTAAGTTTCTGCGACCTGGGATGCCGTGACGGGTTCAGAGCCCCCAGCTGGGGCTCTCAGCGTGGAGAGAACCCGTCCGCCCGTCGTGCTTTTCCGGACCATGTAGTACGCGGGTACCCATGGCCCCCCGTCCGCCTGAAGCGTGACGAAGGAGCGCCAGCTTTTGGTTTTGGCGGTTTTTATACCGCCCAGGTATGCCTTTCTCTTGGCTTTCAGCTCCGCAGTGCGGACGGCAGTCAGGCCGTCATCCGGCCCGCGGACGCGTCGCGCACTCTGGAGGGCGTGATGCGCCCTCCTAAAGTCTCTCTGTAAATCGGAGAGAGCCGGAGACCTGTTCTGCGTCGCCTAAGTTCCTGCGTCGCCCGGGCGGACCCGCCCAGGTTGAGCTGCCCGATCCTAATATTAGTGTTATTAGTAGTTAACTGGGACATGGTATTAGTATTGGGTGCGGTCTATGGCGTCGCGTTCGGCCTGCTTCCGCGCGGGGCACTCTCTGTCCTCTGCGAAGTGGTCGGACTGCTTCCTGTTAAAAGTGGAGCATGCGGTGCACTTACGCGTTACGGGGTTGTCCTTTGTAGGGCAACTTTGCCAACGTTGCAACAATGCGTGCATGTTGGCTTCTTCGCGAAGCACGCGTTCCTGCCATGTCCATAGCACAAGCGGTTGGCGCACCTCGTCACTCCGGCAAAGTCGCGTACGCGGCAGCGACTCCAGCCGAGGTACGCTACGCCGACCTCCAGTAGTCGCGTGCGTACAGCCGCAGGCACGTACATCACTACGTGCACCGTTCTTGCCCCCCCTTGGGCCAAATTTATGGCTGACGCTAACCTTCGCAGCCTCCTCCTTCGTCAGGGGAGTGGCATCCCCGAGATTTTGGGAGACGAGAGCCTCCCTCAATTCCTCGGGTTCGCCGGCAAGAGCGGAGGGAACGTGCATTAGGCGCACCCTGGGAAGCCTTTTCTCGTTGACACGGGCCGTGAAGCCCCTGTCCCCGAGTGTCCGCTCCAAGCGCGCCACCTGCGATTGTGGAATGGACAGCAGGACGCCAGTGCCCCGCTTCTGTTTGCGCATCTTGACGACTTGGAAGCCGTCAGCTGCGGGGTTCAGCGCGCCCATTAGCTCCTTTCTCGTCTCCTCGGAAGTTTGACCTTCCTCCGCGGCCACTCGTGACCACCAGCATTGATCTGGCGGGTTCCGACGCTACCTTGGCCGCGTAGGTGGAGGAGTTCTCTTTTTGTAGCGGAAGCGCGGCCGCGATGGCGCCAGTGGGGGGGAGGGGGGGGGGACCTTAGCGTGTGCGCTTTTGGCCGCCTTCTTTATTGCGGAAATTGAGGAATTTGTTATATTGCGGATCATGTCCGGAAGGACCACCGCCAGCACTCGATCTTCGAGGGACCGGTCGTCCTTCTTATGGACTCGTACGTTTTGCTAACGTCCACATACATTTGGTTACAATATTCATTCGCGCATAATATTGCATAGCGATCCTAGTCTACTTGCAGTAGTGAATTGTGTGGCTTTTACATACGTTAAATAGGCTTCTTTGGCTAAAATAGGCCGAGGACTGTCTCGATCATAATGTAGGTATTCTTTATTGAGGCATGCCTCAAAGAAGGATGTTTTTGGCGACTTTGTAACTCGTTTATCTTTAAGTTTGCCCCCCTTCCTGAAATCAATTTGAGAGTATTGTTCATCTTTACCATCTCTATCAGCCAGATCAAATATTTTATCTCCGAGTGTGCATCGGACTATGCAACCAATTAAGGAGAATGTGGAACAACCTCATATTACGATAGATTGTGATGCATCAACTTCAATAAATGATGTCAACACTAAACAATGTTCACATATTAAGAGTTCAAAACTGGAAGCGGAGATCACTTTGTAGAGTAGCTACAGACGGTGTGCCCTTCTCAGCACATCGCTGCTCTCTGTTGCCCAAAGTTTGGATGTTGTTTCATCCTTCCGCTACCAGCTGTTTTGGAGCGAACAGAGCTGCGCTTCTCACGCAATCTGCCCGACATGTTTCAAAAAATTCTATTGGCTATGTTTTGAATTTAAATGCCTAACGAATTTCGAGGGCTTCATTGCATCGTTGGACAGAATATCACCGCAAATAACGCACTGAGGTTTTGGCACAGCACTATCATCTGTAGGTATAAAACCGAACCGAATATAAGATGAATCGTAGTTTCGATTGAAGTTACGAGTAGTACGAAGTCTTTTCGATGATGAAGCTTCGCTTTCATTATCTGAATCCAAAGCACTTTAATTTTTTTGTCTCTCAGTATTCGTATTTTTTCTCTTGAGAAACACATTCATTGAGCCTTGCTTCGCCATCTAAAATTTGGGTTCAATTATTTTTTGCTTGATAAATTTATATAATTCATTACTTGCTTTTTGCATATTATTTTTGATTCATCAAGTCAAAACAGCTAGATTTCTTTATCGCCTTTACAACTTGCTCTTCAATATCGATGGCCATGTCAACAATTCTCCTCTGTGTCCGAAAGCGGTGTAGCCTCTAGTTTTTGAGCGGCTTGAGGACCCAAAATTTCCCGAGTGACATCTAAGATGCAAGGCTTTACTAACGCCTCAGCAATAGTGACAATCTTCGACTTTGGCAATTTACTGTACTATATTAATTTATTTGATTACAAAAACTTTTCACCACTGATATCTTTGGGGTCCAATCTTATAGCATCGGGAATAGTCTTGGACAAACAACATTATTCGCATTAGTATGATCAACAGTAATACCATAGTTGACAATCTGCTGTTGTATCTTGTATGTACAATATGTTTCTGTCCGAGTAGAGTATTGCGTGAGTTCCTCACCGAGATTAGCGAGCACTTTGAGTTACAGCGAACATCACATAAAAAATTGACTGATTTACATTATGTATCAGTGTTCTTCTATATCGAGCTGCAATTAATCCATAATTTTTTATGATTAATATGTATTGAGAGATTGTTTTAAAAGGCAATATGTGTTTACATATGATAAAGAAGTGTATTGGTAGGGGTATGGGTAGTATGTAATACAATTATTCAATCGTTGCTCCAGAACTATAAGTAATTATTGAAGTACTCAGAGGGATGTTTTTTTGATTTTGGTCACTTATCCAATAAGACAAAGATTTCTCCATTATATCCATCACTATGCTGTGCCTTTTAGAAACAATTTTTTGATGATATATTTCCACAATTTTTAACGAATTCTTTTATTTTATCTTTATTTTTTTATATTGAACATATCGTAGACCTGTTTATATCATACGAACGGCCGATTGAAGCATAAGATTCTCCATTTTCGGACCTTTTTATGATATTCATCTTTGTTTCAATTGTATGTAGTTTATGGGTTCTCGACTCGTTTTATTCATATCTTCTTCATCATTTTTTTTCGTTTGTCACTCATGTTTAATGAATAATGAGTACGAAATATTTAAATCAAACAAGTTGACAAAACTCACTGAACAATGCACCTGTACGTGCGTGCGCTTGCCAAGACTAACAGAAGAAATCGCCACAAAAAAAGTTTGGGGATCTCTGGTATAATCCAATAACGAGTAGTTAATCAAGAATAGAAATATTTTCTGAAAACGTATCGTGTATGAGAACTTTTCCATCTTCTGCTTCTACTGGCTGCTTCATATTTTTATACCTGACAAAAATAAAAATAATTTTAATATACAAAAACTACAAGAAGCTGAGAAAGCGTACAATTACAAATCGTTTCATACATCAAAATTACATGATGCACAGAATTTGTTCTTTCGGATCCGAGAACTACGAGTAAGTTGGACGATAGATTCTTTGAAGGTATATAGCAGTGGTCTTCAACATGGACGATACCGCCCAGCTCTAGATGACACGGGGCCCCATCTTGCATAAATATATGCCCACCCTCATACATCCCCTTCTAAAAAAAAAAAACGGTTTGCAATAACCGTTTATACACTTGAGAACCACTGCTGTAGAATAATCTTCATTGCCACGTTGGTTGTTTTGGTATTTGGCCTAGCTAGATCATAACAAAGACGCCTATCACTTTGCCTACTAATGTGGCTCATGATAGACTCTTTGTTATATTTCTTGAACTCCTCTTTCTCAGCTTCAGTTACTAGAGAGAATTCATACACGTCCACACCAAATAGTGTAATCCTAGCCATTCCCTTAATATGATACTTTTCATCAGTTGAATACACTAATCTCAAATATGGACTGCTATTCAATTCCGAACTGATGTCATTCAGAGTGGCCCAGTCTCCTCCTAAGCCTAGGCCACGTTCGTTGTTTTGGTCTTCTCTTGTTTGTAGGTTTTTATCAGATTGTTCTAGCCATTCTATGATACTTTTCATCAGTTGAATATACTAATGCCAAATATGGACTGCTATTCAATTCTGAACTGATATCATTCAGAGTGGTTCAATCTTTGGCCCAGTCACCTCCTAAGCCTAGGCCACGTTCGTTGTTTTGGTCTTCTCTTGTTTGTAGGTTTTTATCAGATTGTTCTAGCCATTCTATGATACTTTTCATCAGTTGAATATACTAATCCCAAATATGGACTGCTATTCAATTCTGAACTGATATCATTCAGAGTGGTCCAATCTTTGGCCCAGTCACCTCCTAAGCCTAGGCCACGTTCGCTGTTTTGGTCTTCTCTTGTTTGTAGGCTTTTATCAGATTGTTCACTAGCGTGCGATAATCTCGATTTGTTTTGTTTTGTTTTTTCGGCAGTCCACTGTTTGTGGACCGCCGTCGATCCAAAAATGTCACTTTGTCCCCATCGATAAATATTTTCGCATGGTCTCTTATAGGGCTACCAACTAAAATAGCACATGGAATCTGTTCGTCGTCGACACAAGGCGTATCGATGCATTGCATCCTCAACATGCGTGCACGTCTTCTAGTTAACGGGCCTGTTAGAACCGGTGGGGAAATAACTCCGATTAGCACTTCGCCTCTTTCCATCTGAACTGGTGTATGGTGACTTTCATCTTTGGTTCCGGGATTTATTGACACAAGGCCTTGCATATGCTGCAAACGTGCACGGCTTCTAGTTACAGGGCCTGTAAAAATGTTGGGGAAATAACTCGGGGTAGCACTTCGCCTCTTTCATTTGTAGATGGTGAAACTGCTGTAATTAGTAGGCGATGAGTTTTCACAATAGGGGAAAGAACTACAGCTACTGTTCCAGGAGTTACGGAAGTCGAAGCTATTTCTGGATCTTGCATACGCTCCATACGCGTTCGGCTTCTGGTTACTGGACGCCTTGACATGGTGACTTTCTTATAATCGCTCGGTTTTTACGTTACTATCGCTCGGTTTCCAATATTGATAGTATTCTGGAACCTAAACAACAAAGAATGGATGACAGCCCTTGTTCCAGTCCCGGTCCGCATCCAGCTAATCACTGAGCCGAGTGATTTGTATCGACTTATTTGCTATACTAGACAAAATACATTAATTAATTTGAGAGAAAGTTGAACAGGTATTGTTAAATAACTTATGCTCTTTTAGTGTGTGATAAATTATATTATTTAACTGTCCCGGACGGGTATAAAGATAGGATTAACGATTAAGTTAACGTTAACACATCTTCAGAAGGGAATTCTTATATATTTTATATAATATTTTTAATATTTATATATTTTATACAATATTTTATCTCCGAGTATGCATCGGACTATGCAACCAATTGTGCCCTTCTCAGCACATCGCTGCTCTCTGCTGCCCAAAGTTTGGATGTTGTTTCATCCTTCCGCTACCAGCTGTATTGGAGCGAACAGAGCTGCGCTTCTCACGCAATCTGCCCGACATGTTTCAAAAAATTCTATTGGCTATGTTTTGAATTTAAATGCCTAACGAATTTTAAGGGTTTCATTGCATCGTTGACCAGAATATCACCGCAAATAACGCACTGAGGTTTTGGCACAGCCCCAACGCCAGCACCAACAATATTAAATATTGTTGGTAGACTCGCCGTCAGTGGGTTGGGATGAACGCTCAGTCTATCGTGATATCGTATGCTGGCTCGGTTTATTTCTTCCTTCACCGTGAGCACTTTTAGGTTTTCGTGTATCCGGTATTTCGGCATATTCCATCACTTGCAATTGATGGTTTTGGTTTTATTAACTGGAATAGATCTTATGTGGAAAATTTACTGGGTTCATTATTATAGTTGAGAATTATATTATATTAAAGATGATGTTGGATTTATTATAATAAGCCTGTAGTTCTACTAATTCGTATATACATAATATGTATGTATGTTCGTCACACAATAATTTTATTCCTTGATTTTTGTATGCATGTATTTTTTTTGTATGCATTTTGTATTTTATTCCTTGATATTTGAAGCAGTATGTATGTTTGGATCTAATACCTAGTTTTGCTAGTATAATCGCGTCATTGATTTCGTCTAGATGCGTTTGTTATATTTCAATATTGAAAGCTATTCTGTGTTTATTTGTTGTACATACAATGCAAACTCGTCTATTAAAAAGTCCTTGCAAGGTGCTGTTTTAATTTACATGGTTTCATACTCTCAGTATTTGTGTCATCGTTTTTCTTCCCTAGTTACATTCGTTTTCAATTTTTTAAATGACCTTACTCTAGATACTGAAAGAATAAGTGATATAATTCCTGTTCAAAGACACGTACATATGTACATATGTGCAAATATTTATTATCTTTATATCTTTTAAAACTATGTACTCTCAAGTAGGAAATAAAAGTCTCAATGGAGACATTCTGTAATGGTTTCTAAGTGTGTTGATCACATGTAGATATACTTATTGCAACCTACTCATGATTTTCTGGTTTCAAGTCTGTGATTTTAGTCATCCTTACATTTTCTAGAACAAGTTGTAATATCTTTTTCACATCACATCATGTAAGAGCATTTTAGTTAAAAATACATATATGTAATAATAAATACATGTATGTATATTTATAAATGCATTTGTGTTGTAAAATATGTAATGTTAGAAAATCAATGTAAATAGTTGTACTTAATTTAAAATGTTTTTAACAATTTTTTTACTGTATTTATGAACTTATGACATGACATAATTGTTGTTAAGTCACAAGTTCATTAAGTTTTTTTTTTTATGTAAAGACGTTTACACACCGATCTCGACGCAGGGCGAATAATAGTTGGCTTCGGTGTGTGAACGCCTAAATGAATGCAGCTAAATAAATCAGTCGATTGAATAAAATTGTTTAATGTGAATATGAATTCCAAGCCACAATTATTTTTATAATTATGTACTTTTCAATAAATAGAAAAAACATTGTATTACAACCATTTTTACTTTTTTTTTTAAACTTATGTATCCACAGTTAAACCCTTTTTATACACAACGTTCCAATAATCAATCAATTACCTTGGTCTCCTCACATATCGCTCATGATAAAACAACACCAAGTGCATCATGAAACAAAAGTTTTACTTGCAAGAACTCATTAAATGAGGACTCCTGCGAAACGATTTCAGGCGAAGCAGTAATTTAAAATCATTTTTCGATTACCAAGTTCTTACCAGGATTCGTATTTTGAAGATGTGAAGCTGGATATCTGTTTATGTACCATTAATTCATTTTTGTCCAAGTGTGTTAAGTATGGTATTGTTTAATCATGAGTGATATACGACTTAATAATCTCTTTCTTACATGTTCACGACTGATTAAGAAGTCGATTAATACACCAACACATAGTTTTTTTAATTGCAGAAATATACATTGCCATTAAAAAGTATTCTACACATTGACTTCATTTTATAGATGCCTAGGCAGTTGTTAAAATTTTCACAACTCGCCACTGTGTATAAGGCAAGTCCATGTAACACAACATTTGAATAAAATTTTGACACCATATTTATTATTAAAATCAACAATTGAGATAAGGGTTGTAAGACTATTACGTATGTACCAAAATGTTCAAGCTGAGTAAATGCTTAAAAGCTTCAGGCTGCCGAGTCTGTCGCAAGCTTACTTACCAAAGTCAGTTGAAACTAGTACTATAGTACTAATACTCATGCGGTTTTACAAAATGGACATATTTTCTTAAAGTCTTCATTCACAAAGTTCGAGTGGGAGTAGTAGTAATTAAAGATAATCATATTTTACCAAGAGAAAGAAATTCATCATATTATAAGCATATCGAATTCATTAGGAGATGGTTTTCAAGATTTGAGTAATTATGATATCGAGGAATTATTCGGCGAAGATAATTTAGTTCAGCGTTCTTCAACCTTTTTACACCCGTGGACCGGTAAACATAGAAGAAATATTTCGCAGACTGGTAATGCAGAAATAAAAACTTTAATTTATATAGTAGATTTTGTGTATTAGTTTTTATTTATTATAGTATAACGTGAAAATTCTATAGTTAATTAAAATAACCTGAAACTGAGCTGAAAACAAAAACGCTAATAATACAATAAAACGTCTTGAACTTTTTATATAGCAATATTTATTTTAATCATTGTCATAGCCGAAAAAGTCTTCTCACACAAATAAAATATGACCAAAAATTTAACAGCTCTGTAACTGAGAGATGGATATTCTTTTTCCAACAATATCCAAAATTGAGACAATTATTGCATTTTATGTTTGGACATCAGAAGACAACTCGATCAGCTTTTCTTTGTCTCGAGGACTAAGTGTGCATGCGATGACATCCTCGCATTGCGGATTGTTAATCCAAAGAGTTCCCTTACAGGGATCCTCATTTTTAGGGTAATAGTGGTCAAAGTACCCTTCCTCTTGATAGCCACCACACTCTGCATGTAGTACTTAAAAGTAATACCATTATTGACAATCTGCTGTTGTATCTTGTATGTACAATATGTTTCTGCCCGATAAGAGTTCTGCGCGAGTTCCTCACCGAGATTAGCGAGACCTTTGAGTTCCAGTGAACATCACATCAAAAATTGACTGATTTGCATTATGTATCAGTGTTCTTCTACATATATCGAGCTGCATCTCTCAATACATACGTATGTACATATGTATTGAGAGATTGTTTTAAAAGGCAATATGCGTTTACATATGATAAAGAAGTGTATTAGTAGGGGTATGGGTAGTAATACAATATTATTCAATCGTTGCTCCAGAACTACAAGTAATATAAATTTGTAACATTATTCGTTCGGACAAATATGCAAAATGTTTTCATTGAAAATTTTACTGATGGTAAAATTAAAATAGTTAGTGATTATAATCAAATTCAAAATTCGAGCAATTACGTCCCATTTAAGAATACAACCCTCAAGTTGATAAACAACTATTTTATACTGAAATTTGAACCTTTCGCTTTTTCGGGTTAATAAATTCCTGTTCATCATATCGGGTAATAAGTATACAGACAGTCTCTCGGTCATCCAATTCATTATTATCGCAATCAAACATAGAGTACTTTTACAGAACAGAGAGGCGTGGTTGGACATCAAAAATAAAATACCAATAGGTACAAACATTATTCGCATTAATATGATCCAATAATAATAATACCATTGTTGACAATCTGCTCTCGTATGTATAATATGTTTCTGCCCGAGTAGAGCTACCTACGTACATATATCCACAATGCTCCGTTCTAACTTTCATAACGTTGGTTATTAGGTAATCCATTCTGGTTTTGGCAATGCTTCTATCTTCTGTTTTATCATCAGTGTTGCCACCCTGTGAAATTTAAGCATACCGTGAGTTCCTCGCCGAGATTAGCGCTCAGCGCTTTGACCTCTGGGCCCCCCCAGTCAACAACAACTTGCGAAATCTCTCGTAGTAATACGGACTCATCTTGAGAATTTGTTTCGTCTCAGTCGAAGATATCTAGAAGCAATGTCGGCAAAGTCTATCAGCAACAATCCGATGGCTTCACTGTTCTAGTCTCAAATTGTAATCATATCAGCAGTCACGTAGACGAACGGGCGCTTCATCGAGCGTGACTGTTTGTGTATGTTTACATTGGTTTAATCTGAAGCGGTCAGATCACATATCACATCACTTTATTGTTATGACGGCTGATACTGATACAGATACATTAGGTACCTGGCGACTCGCAAGTGACGCTGTATATATTATATGGACTCAAATTGTAATCGTATAACTCGGAAATAAGATTGCCGAGGTATTGACGTCATAATTGCATACAAACGAGTGTCAATCGAGTTTTCAAGATACGTTCTCGTCAATAACTTCACTGACGTCTGTCAAACGTTTGATCCGAAGCGACAAAATGGCGACCAAGAACCGACAAATGGCGAGCCACTGCACTGATCGTCAATATATTAACTATTAACTATTAACTCTTATGGTTGACTCGCTTCATGGGACTCCTATGGCAAGGAACTTCAGCGCTACTCAAACATTTTTGGTCATTCGTAGTTAGTGTTGTAAGTCGTGAATATTCTCAGAGAACGAGAATATTCTCCAAAGGATTATTCTTCGAGAATATTCAAGAATTTTTTTTTTTCTCGGTTATAAGACATCTCTAGAGTCTACATGAAAGTATTTATTTTTTGATGTATGTACTGCAATTTACAGGTGCAAAGAAGTGTCCGCGTAGTTGTACAGAAGTGTAAGTAGTACGTGGATGCGTCCGATGAATCATTCGCGTGTCGTCCAGAGTACTGTGTCCGTGAAGATGTATTCCGAGTCGGAATACATCTCCGTAGTTGTCTTCAGTGGAGAGAGTTGTAGCAGTGACATCGATGGATGGTCAACGATGGAGGTAGTGTGGTCGAGTTGTGAGACCAGAGAGAACTGGCGATACGAGATTGATCGCCGTATTTTATATTGTGTGCGCAAATTTGAGATTAGACGGGCCAATGGGAGAGGGAAGAACTCGTGGGAAATTTTATGGGTTCACGCGAAGTTCTTTCCTCTAACTTTAAGCGTATGTGATGCAAGAGGTCAAATTTAATGAGTTCACTTTTGAGCGTCCTTAGTCTTGTGTCGATTTAGGGAATTTTTACGAGGTTCACGACCAGTGTTTTAATCTGTTTGATCCAGATTTGTTTCCGAGGGATCTTAATGGGGTCACGACACGTGGATGGTGTCCTGCAGTAAAATACACACGTTTGTCATTAAACGTCGGGATTCCTACGATATAAATATATTATGCAACTTTTATTCATGCCTAAATGTAACATGTCCAAATTCAGACTGTCATTTATGGAATTATATTGCATGTCCAATCACTCCTCCATACAACTTGAAATAATTCATACCAATTTTAGAATACGGGTCTACTAGAATACATATTGCACGGTTCTTGTCCGTTAGCCGCACGCCGGAAGTAGGCGTACCAACAAAAGTGCTTCCCACCGTTTGACAATCGCCTCCCTGAGAGTGTATTGGAGAAGCGTGTATATGTGCATTGTTGACATATTGAAACGTCAGTCAAGTGTGAAATTGACCAATAATTGAACTACGTTAATACATCAATGATTTACTTCTAGAGCAGGGCAGATAGTGGTATAACCTTCCAAGTATTCCCTGCTATGGTATACCTTGAACTTGACGAGCTCAGCGTTCCCATATACGAACGATGAACTGAATATAAATAAATGGAAAGAAACAGCTAAAACTTAGACGGTGCGAGAAATAGTTATTGTCTTTAAACATTAGTGCTCTGTTTTACACGTAGGCCAGGTAAAACAAAGCACTAATTGGTCGACGACGGACTACTTTGAACTGAGTCTCTCTGATATCAAAATAAGTCTCGTCGCAGTCGAAGATGTACTCAATGGGCTATATCAAAGTTACAGTTTGCTGCGAAGGTTCATTCTTCACTCGGTTGTTCATTGGATTCAAACTAGTAGTCCTAAACTCAAATGATTTTAAGTATAATCGTATCGGCTGTCGGCTGTCATCGTTCGTATATGGGAACGCTGAGCTCGTCAAGTTCAAGGTATACCATAGCAGGGAATACTTGGAAGGTTATACGACTATCTGCCCTGCTCTAGAAGTAAATCATTGATGTATTAACGTAGTTCAATTATTGGTCAATTTCACACTTGACTGACGTTTCAATATGTCAACAATGCACATATACACGCTTCTCCAATACACTCTCAGGGAGGCGATTGTCAAACGGTAGGAGGTACAATCACTGGGGGTACCACTTCCGGCGTGCGGCTAAGAGACAAGTACCTATTGCACTTTAGGAAACATACTTAAAAAGGTAAATAAATTTTCAATGATCTGAATTATTCCATTATGTATATAATACGTCCTAAGCCCACTTAACGTAACTGACAAAAATTACGAAAATGAGTTATATGTGTATTTTTCATATCAAAATTAATGTATCTTCATCCAAAGGTGACTTTTTTAAGCTATTAAATCTAACGTATCTGCACGCGCAGATAAATAGTATCACCAATACTATTTATGTACTTCGGTCACTACCTTATCACGAAAGATTGAAACGACTGAATCTCTCCACATTGGAGACGAGGAGATTAAGTGGTGATTCAATTGAAGTATTCAAAATAATAAATAATCATTATTCATGTGAAATTACCAACCTCATTATGTTCAATGAGAACCCTCACCTAAGAGGTCACACTCTTTAGACTCCGAAATGAAAAATCAAATAAGATTGTTAGAGATTAATTCTTTTCAAATAGAGTGGTTGAAGTTTGGAATAGTCATATGTATTCATTAATAATGAATAATGAAGTGACGTACCTACTAAATTATTCATTTTTTTTTTGTTAATTTTTCCTTAGAATTATCAAAACGCAATAGAAAATAACCTCATGCACTAAAAAAAAAAAAGTTTAAATAAATCAGTAATATATGAAGAAAAACACAAATTTAGAATAAAACTTTCAAGTCCATTTATCTCGATATTGTTGTTTAACTGACAAGTTATGTTAAGTGGGCTTAGAAAAGTATGGTGAGAGAGTGAGGGTTGGTAGCAGTGAGTGATGAGTGGTGAGCGGTGTTGAGTGTAGTAGCCGCGGTGTTGTCGCTCCAACTGTGGAGGTGTGAAGCGAAGGTTTGAAGAGATGGAGGAGCGGCGGTCGAGTGGCGGACTATCGCCGGTGATGATGATCACGATCTGGGCGTTAGTATGCGTGTATATAGTCAGCGGCGAACAAGTGGTCCTGCTCGACACGACCGCCGAGCAGAAGCTGGAGTGGACCCGGTATCCTTACGGCCTGACGGGATCCACCTCTGGATGGGTCGAGGAGTCGTTCACCGACTTCGACAAGGGTATCAATTGGCGATCTTACGTGGTTTGCGACGTCGCCTACCACAACGTCAACAACTGGCTGTGGACTCCGTTCATCGAAAGACAACACGCCAACCGCATCTACATCGAAGTCAAGTTCACCATTCGGGACTGCTCCCTCTTCCCAGGTAACGCTCTCTCTTGCAAGGAAACCTTCAGCCTGCTCTACTACGAGTTCGACGTGGCCACCAGAGAGCAACCACCTTGGCAACCAGACACCTACAAACTCATCGGACGCATTGCCGCCGGAGATGGACGCTTCAACGCCAACTCCGAAGTCACCGTCAACACCGAGGTACCTATACCCAATCTCTATCATACCTCTCTCCGACGGGGGACATCATTTTCACCCATTCACCTCTTCCGTGCGATCCGCATCCACTCGACTCGATACATTCTTCTCAATTCACCGTAAAACGTAGTTACGGTAGACAACCATATTGTAGTGACGGTTGATAATTATCTATACCGGCGATTCTCAAACTTATTTAGAATTTCTTGCGTGGTTGGTCCCTTTTAAAATTGTTCGATGGCTCGCGGACCCTCTTATTAAAAATTCAATATTATTTCATGAAAAGGGTGCCACATGCCCACGATACGGCACTGCATATAGGCTGCTGTGAATGAAACATTTTTTGACCAACAATTATTTATTCAGAAAATATGAGGTACATCTTAGTCATTAAATTTAAGCTAAAATTTTAATGGGATGGATGCATCTGCTTTGTCTGAACCAGTTCTTCTATGTTTGGCTTTGTTTCGGCCAGTGCAACTCTCATGTCATTTGTCGCGTCTGATCTGTTTCGAGAGCAAGTAGTGGAAAAAGCCGTCTCACACTCATAGGTGGTTGCGAATGGAATCAGCACTCTTAGAGCCATCTTTGCAACATCGGGATAGGACTGTGCCATTTCAATCCAAAAATCACTACAACATATTTAACGAAAAACATGTTTTGCACCCCCATCATTTATTAAATCAATAAACTGTTCTTGAATTAAATTGTCCTCCGAAGGCAGATCACTGACGGAGAGTACAAACGGGTTATTGATAAATCGATGGTATTTTTCAAATTCTGGTAGGTCAGGAAAATAGTGAGAAATTTCGTCGCTAAGAATTATTGATACATGCTGTTTCATCACCTCAAGGATATCGTCACTGACGTTAAGCTCATTTTCATCAATATATGTATGTGTTCAGCTGTGGAAATGGGACAAAGTTCTTCTTCTGTAACTTTACATACATGCCATAGTTCGAGCTTCATTTTGAAAGCTGTCAATTTTTCGTGACAATGGAGCACTGTGATATATTTTCCTTGCAACGCCAAGTTAATAGAATTATAAAAGGAGAAATGAGCCGCACATAATACACCATATAATACCGTTGGGATAATATTATATATACCAAGAAATGTTACATGCTACAATTATAAAAATATAAATAGAATAAACATGCGTTCATCTCTCACGGTCCCACGGAAACCGCTTTGCGGTCCCCCAGGGGACCGCAGACCCCAGTTTGAGAACCGCTGATATATACCCAGGGCAATCGGTGAACATGACTGGACATAAAGAAGGAGTGCTTTTGGAAGAATGAACGTAGTTTTTAAGGCAGGCATACGACCGATGCATACCTCCAGTTATGACGTACGAATATTAAACGCCGATGCTAAATTCGAGTGAATGACGAGAAGAGATCGTAAGAGGAATATATGGATAAGAAGTTTGACCGATGTAGCGGAACGTGTGAAAAAGTCCGAGTGGACACATTGGACGCGACACTGGAATGGTATCCGAGAGGATATGAAAGAGAGCAAGGTAGACCGAGTGGACGCATGATGCGTTGATAAATTGAAGAATTAAGTGGATACAGATTGCACGGAAGAGGATTAGAGAGGCCTCCATCCAGCAGTGGATGGTGTACGGTTGAAAATGATGACATTATGAGCGGCAATTATGGGATTCACAATGAAGTGACAAACCGGCTGGGACGTATCGTGAACCAAACTGTGGATTTATGAAATTCAAATAGATGATGTTTGTTGGACATTACTGATGTACATATATCATCATTTTCAACAGTTTACCATACACTGCTGGATGAAAGCCTCTCCGATCATCTTCCATGCAATCTACATCCACTCAGTTCTCAATTCATCGGCCCATTGTCCACTCGGTCTACCTCGCTCCTTTTCACATCCTCAAACACAGTAACGTGTACAAATCATTATGTACGTTATAACAATAAGCTATGTGATATTTTCAATTTGTGATATTAAGACTGAAATTGAACTTGAAAAGTTTTCGATTTAATCGCGTGGAACTTGAAAAAAAAGCAATTTGTTAGATAGTCAAATAGTTAGATAAATTAATGAAATGATGCTGACACACAGAAAGACGACTTTGTCACAGAGAAAATCTCTACTAAATCAAGTATTCTCAAACTTTGGTGCTCTATAATAAACTCTGTCTGCATGCGTGTCTGTGTTTTGTAACTTAAAAACCGGTTTTTTTTTTTTTTCTGAACATACATAATTAGTGAAAAGAAAACTTATCATTGTAAAGAAACCAAACGATTCTTGGCAATCTTCAGCCAATCCCTACGGCAACCGGACAAAACAGAACGTGATATAACAGAACAGTGGAAAAATAAAATATTTATTGTTATCGTATCTATTTATTAACTAGTGTAAGCCCGTTGAATATCAACGGAGCGTTCTCATCACCCGCACTGAAAAATAATATTAAATTTAATAGTTTTTTATAATTGTTGCATCTATGCAATAATGCGCCATCTATGGCGCGTTATAATAACAACGTACCAATTTAGCAAAGTCGCGAAACCATTTAGAATAAATATTGGCCAATTATAGCACATCCGTTATCGCCACCATTTGGAAGATAGTGTAAGTACGATTCCTCTCAACCTGGTGACACTGGGTTCAAATCCCACTCGTGCGACGTTCTGGTTTTTTATTTACGTCGCCGAGCGTTATCAGCAGACAGACACACACAGACAGACGGATTTTGGCTATTATATACCTACTAGTGTAAGCCTGTTGAATATCAACGAATGTTTGTGTGGGCGAGTATGTACATATATGTGTATTTAATAGTTTGCATAGATAGCGCGTTATAATACAACACGTAACAATTTAGCAAAGTCGCGAGCCTGTTAAGATGTTATATTGTCAAATCGTAGCAGGTTCGTCATCGCCTCCGTTTGATGACAGTGTTAGCACGATTCATTCCAACCTGGTGATCATGGGTTCAAATCCCACTCGCGCGCGGACGGTTCCTGTCTTTTAATTGTTCACCTTAGCGAGCGTTATCAGCAGACAGACGGATTTCGGCTATTATATATATAATAATATATATTATATATATATGTATATATATATAATAATTCTCCAATTGTCCTAGGTGTAAATAACTATCAACTAGACATCTACATTATGATTATCTACTGTGACTACGTTTTGCGTCCAAAATTCATTAAACTAAACATAAGAATGAGAACCTACTTTCATACTCGTTTCATTGCTCGTTCACTGATCTCTATATATACATATATTAATGATTATATATATTGTTTAAGGTACGCTCCATTGCCATCACCAAGCGAGGTGTGTACTTTGCGTTCCGCGACCAGGGCGCTTGCATCTCCCTGCTGGCCATCAAAGTGTACTATATCACGTGTCCCGAGGTGGTCATCAACTTTGCCCACTTTCCGCACACTCCGACGGGACGAGAGGTGACGCTGATAGAGCAGGCGAACGGGACGTGCGTGGCCAACGCGGAAGTGGTGGACGCTCCCACTTACTTGTGCAAGGGTGACGGCAAGTGGACTCATCCCAGCGGCAGCTGCAAGTGCCGAGCCGGGTACGAGCCGGACTTTGAACGGCAGTCGTGTAGACAGTGCCCACCGGGTCGTTACAAACCGCACACCAGCGACGACGAGTGCGCTCCCTGTCCTCACCGTTCCAAGTCCACTGAGTACGCTGTGAGCGAGTGCTCGTGCGACCCTCACTACTTCCGAGCGGCCTCCGATCCCAAGAGTATGCCGTGCACCCAACCGCCGTCGGCTCCGCTCAACCTCACGGCCACCTTCGTGGATCAGTCCACCGTTATTTTAGCGTGGAAACCACCGTCCAAGTTGGGCGGACGGATAGACGTCGTCTACAAGCTGAAATGCGATGCGTGTGTACCACCTGTTCAATTCCAACCGTCCACGGACATATTCAACGACACCCGCATCACCGTCTCCAGTCTCAATCCCATCACCACTTACAGATTCCAGGTGTATTCTGAGAACGGCGTCTCCAAAACTTCCAACCACGAGTCGGAGTTCGTGGAAGTGACGGTGACGACGGAAGCGTCTGTCATCAGCTCCGTCACCAAAGTGCGAGTGAATTCGGTGAAAAGCTCCGAGTTGACTCTGGCGTGGGATGCTCCTTCGGTGAACGAAGTGTCCGAAACCGATCTGGACGCGGTTGAGACGTACGAGGTGCGTTGGTTCGCCAAGCAGGACATCGAAGGCAGCAACTTTAGCACCATCCTGACGTCCGAATTGCACATCACCGTGTCCGGCTTGTACCAACTGACCGAGTACGGATTTCAAGTGAGGGCCAAGTCGCAACGTGGCTGGGGCGAATACAGTCCCGTGGTGTTCAGCCGCACGGGCCAACTGCTCGGACCGGCGTACATCGGAGACGAAGACAACATTCAAGTCAAGTACATCGCCGGCGCCATGGTCGGCTTGGTCATCCTCTTCGTTGTCATCATAATTCTGACTGTTATGCACTTGAGGTCGAGAGGCAACGACGAGTGCAACAAAAAGCAACCCAACGATTGCAGCACGCTCGACTACAGGAACGGAGAGGTGTACACGGGGCTGGAGAACATGCCCGTCAAGACAAACTCCAATGTGACAACGCCGCTGTTTACGGCGGCCGGCGCCTCCTCTCGCACCTACATCGACCCGCACACTTACGAGGATCCCAACCAGGCAGTGAAAGAGTTCGCCCGGGAGATCGACGCATCGTGCATCACCATCGAAGCGATTATCGGCGGCGGAGAATTCGGCGATGTGTGTCGCGGAAAATTGAAACTGCCGCCGGCTTGCATTCAGGAGATAGACGTGGCCATCAAGACGCTGAAGCCTGGCTCGGCCGACAAGAGCCGCTGCGATTTCCTCACCGAGGCGTCCATCATGGGACAGTTTGAACACCCCAATGTCATATTCTTGCAAGGCGTCGTCACAAAGTGTAATCCCGTCATGATCATCACCGAGTTTATGGAGAACGGATCGTTGGATACGTTTCTGCGCGCCAACGACGGCAAATTTCAAGTGTTGCAGCTGGTGGGAATGCTGCGAGGGATAGCCGCCGGCATGCAGTATTTGTCCGAGATGAATTACGTGCACAGAGATTTGGCCGCTCGCAACGTGCTCGTCAATTCACAGCTCGTTTGCAAGATTGCCGACTTTGGCCTGTCCCGTGAGATAGAGTCCACAACGGAAGGAGCGTACACGACTCGCGGGGGTAAGATCCCCGTACGCTGGACAGCTCCCGAAGCGATCGCCTTTCGAAAATTCACCAGCGCGAGTGACGTGTGGTCGTTGGGCATCGTCTGCTGGGAGGTGATGTCGTTTGGCGAGCGACCCTATTGGAACTGGAGCAACCAGGACGTGATCAAGTCCATAGAGAAAGGTTACAGGCTGCCGGCGCCCATGGACTGCCCTGAGGCCATCTATCAGCTGATGCTCGACTGCTGGCAGAAGGAGCGAACGCACCGACCCTCCTTCTTAAGTATAGTGAAAACTTTAGACAAATTGATACGGTGTCCGGACACATTGCGAAAGATTGCTCAAAATAGATCGACGAATCCGCTGGCTGGAGACGCGCCCGACCTCACCCACTTCAATTGCGTAGACGACTGGTTGAACTCCATCAAGATGGCGCGCTACGTGGAGAAGTTCCACGCGGCAAACATCACCGACATGGACTCGGTCGTCAGCCTCACCGTGCAGCAGCTCACCTTGCTGGGCATCACGCTAGTCGGACATCAGAAAAAAATCATGAACAGTGTACAGACAATGAGAGCGCAGATTAGAGTGAACGGTTCCGAAGGATTCTTAGTGTGATGAAAATGCACGTCTACATACACCTACACATGTACTTATTCATTCATTTCATTCACTGTTTTTTTGTTGTCGCTACAAAACAATGATCTGTCGTATTTACATATACATACATACATACATATGTACATATATTTCAGCTAAATTAAAATTAAGACACTCTGCAGAGTGTCTGACACGGTTTTTTACAATTTTTATACAACTCCCTAGCAAAGGTTGCAGCTTGATTACATAATATGATTATTACATGATTTGCAGCTCAGGATGCATTGTTAGGCCTATTGGGGGCAGGTCGATACGGTGAAACTTATCTTTTTTTTTTAATTATCATTAGGTACATAATATATACATACATAGGTGACAATCTCATTCATCGAATAGAGAATGCAATTTGTTTTTCTCCAAATCACCCCACAATTTGTATCGTGACATTTTATCACGTCTGTAGAATTAAAATCACCTTTATACATATTAATGTATAGAGACACACGCGTGAGGACTATTTTATATATTGTCTACATAAAGAAAATACATACATACGTACACTCATGCTTATATGTTGTGACTGCTTTAGCTGAATTTATGAGTAAGAATTTCGCAAAAGACTGCAACAGTGTAACGTGTTTGTATAATATTATAATTGTGTAGTATTTTTAAAGCCCTCCTCCCGAAGAAGATGTTGGAATTTTCGTCCTTTTTGCACTGGTGCGTGCGTGCTATTTTAATTTATGTGATTATATGATTGTGATTATATATTTTTAAGGTTTTTTTAGTATTGTATTACTTTTGTCGTCTACGGCAATCTCAAATTTTATTCAATCTCGTGCAGCATTTTATAATTACCTACTTATATACAATTTTGCCAATATCAAAATTGACCGTTAACTCATTTTATAGATATGTATGTGATTTTATATGCATTTATTTATTTTATTTAAGAGTTAATATTTTAAGTTTTTTGTCTTATGTATGTGAACCCGTACTTATTTTTTAAAAATAACAAACTTACAAATGTTGACCTCAAGATTGATTTAAAAAAGTAGTTTTTTTTCTTTTCGTTTGTGATTAGATTACTTACTACGTCCCCAGTGTTTAAAAATCTAGCCCATTGTGTGTAATGGTCTTGTACTTACTATTTATATAATGAGAAAAATATTTTAGTAAATTTTTCTTTGGTCAGTATTTTAATCAATAATTTTATATTAATCGTTTCTCAATCACGTATTATTCAAAATACTGACCAATTAGATAATCATAATTATGCATAAACACACCTACACTATATGTATGTATGTATGTACATATATGTATTGTATACATACATACATACATATATCGAAACATTCCAAGTTGAATTTATTTTAGTTATATAATTATGCATAAATATTTACTCAACGTATGCATTTATATTTATTATTATTTTATGTGTAAAATCACATCTTCAAATATATATATATATATATACATACATACATACATACATATTATGTATCTATCCAATGTTGACTGTCACTTTATTTTTGTTTCAATGTTATATTGTGCTTAATAAAGGGCTAAATTAGACTCGATCGGACACATGTATAATATTATATTTCATTTTTTTTGGTTTCAATTGTACCATAACGTGGTGTTGTGTAGTGAAGAAGTGCGGGGCTAAAAGTGCCAACTCTCCATTTATAATAATTAATTATATATAATATGTATGTATGTGATAGCATTTCAGCTAAAATATCGAATCGACATCGTAATAGTTTTTATTACATAGTTTCTCATTCAATCGAAGACTGAAAGTTTTGTATTTATTATACAACAATATTTTGTTTGATCGCCCTCACCACTTACTTATGTAAGTCTTCGGCGAAAAAAAACTGTTAAATTTAAATTATATTCTTTATTTTATGTATTTACGAATAAAGTATTATTTTAAATATCTATATACATACGTATGTACATATTACGTATAGATGATATCTTGCCCTAAAAATGTTCCATGACGTGAAATTCCGCTCACTGCGAATTTACTGAAATAATAACTACATATGTATGTACATAATTATATTCGCGTACATATATATATATAAATTGTGTTGTTTTTTTTATAAATAAACGATAATTTACATTTGGGTAAAATTATTGTTCTTTTTCTTTTCTTAGGTGATATAATATACATACATTTATATCTATGTATATACATATATATATTTTTTTTTAAATACCTACATACATATATATGTTTAATTATAGCAATCTATACTGCCTAAGTGTAAATAATAGTAATTAAAGGCCTCCAGTGAAGTTAATGATAAGGACTATGTAATATTTTGTAATCTATCGAATAGTATTTCTCATGTTTTTAAGCATTTTTTTGTGATGCTGTAATTATATTTAGGCATCAGAAATAAATAAAACATTAATAACATGGTATTGTTATTATAAATATAATAATTAGAAAACAACTTTAAATATAACTACTTAAAAAAAACTAACAAAATGATTATTTCTTTGAATATTTAATACATAATATGTAGGTCTTATTTACGTGTTTTAGTGTTCACACTTGAGAATGCTCTTTTCGCAAGTACAGTTAATTCTTTTCACCGGATGAAGAATGTAATATTTTTTGTACCTACTGTATATACATACATTGTATGTATGTCTGAGATTTTCTATGTAGGTACATATTTATGTACTATAAATTTGTCCATGTTATGTTTTTTTTATTTTTCTACTTTTCAGCTGCGTTTCTTTATACAATTTTATTTTAATTATATGTGTGTATGTATGCATATTTATGTAATAATGTATGAATGTCGTAAATAGATATATGTATATTCGTAAAACTTCTTGAATTTAATAATGGAATGGAACGTGAGATGCTTATATTTTTTAGTTTATCTTTTATTTGAATTTTTAAATAAATTAAGGCGCTTAGAGTGTAATTTTACAAACTGGAGTGTCAACTCATCATCAAGATTCACTTTTTACATACATATAAGTATTTGTGAGACACTTCAGTTCGTAATGTCGTTCGTAGACGTAATCTTATCTAGTTCATATATAATGATAGATAATTCATTGCGCATTTGCAGATTTTGTTAATTTTAATAATCACCAATTTCTGTCTTCTAATTTTCCAGATAGGGGTTTGGATTGGAAATAATTTTAATATGGAGGACTGCCTGTAATGGATGAATTTATTTTTTGTTTTATCTCTAAAATACAAGTCCTTTCAAGCATGTGATGCCTAACTATGAAGTGGATCATACATTATCATATTGCTTTGGCCATCCACATTCTCGATAATGATATTTTTGAAAATTTATTTTATACCCGTGTTAAACGAATGCAAAATTTGAAAAATGTGGAAATCACTTACTTGAGAGACAACTTGTATGTAATTAGCGTTACTTGACTTTATTTATGATTTGTTTGCTGAAAATTAAGTGGGCGATTTTTTTTTCTTCCTGTTTTGTAATATGTATGTAATTTGTGTATTTCAGTCCTCCTATAATAAAATAGCGCTATGGTTTTTTTTTTTTTTTATAAGATTGCATTTTGCGTTTACTTATAATTTTTTATACTGATACATGTAATATGTTTCATAAAATATATTTGATTGAATTCAATGCAATGTGTGTATTTACATACATATGTGTAAGAAATATTTGACGTAGATATGTGCATTTATATCTATAATTATCACATTGTTTCAAATTATTAAATATATTAATATACATTAATTATAACCACATATTGCGATACTTGAGCGTTGTTTTTTTTTTCTTTCATGTACACATTTACATATACAATAATCTGTACCTGGGGGGAACAATCGCAATTACCCACATGTGTTATTCACATGTACGACAAACAATTACGATTGTTCCCAATCACAAAAATTGTTAATGTTTCTTTGAAAAAATAAATGTGATGCATAATTATGTCAGGTACAGAATATATCCCCCGTCCTTTAATTATCTATATACATATAGTCCAGCGTATACATATATTTATTTAAATGTTGGATTGTGCGATTGCTTTATGTTATCATGAGCGACATGTTTGTTTTAAAATACATAGGTATTATGAAGAAAAAAATGTACCAAACACATAATTATATCGCTTAAAACTTTATTTTATAATATTAATAAACATACGTACATTGAGATCAATAAAATCCTACAAATACTACTAATCAATAAGTTACACCGCCTACAAATCTAATACTTATTACAATAAGTACATAATATTATCCGTGAAAACAAGTAGAGCTTATTGGGAAATATAAAAAATAATTCAACTCTTTGGTAAGTTATATCACCCGCCTCATAAATCTCACAACCGGAATTATAAACGAGTTCTATATAATATTCATATAAATATTAAGTTATAAATTATGTATAGTGAGAGACGTCGGTTAGTCGGCGTTGTGCGTTTTTTGTTTTTCCATGGCGATATTCTCATCTTCCGTTGTGAACGTGCAATTGACGTTTCCCGCCAAAGCGCTCTTGTCCAATGTAATTGTATTCGATATAGTTTTGATTACATTGTCTTTGCTAGTCGAGTCGAACGTTTGCATTTTCACAGATCCAAAATAAACCTATTAAAAATAAACAAAATGGTACACGGGTATAGATGGTATATTCTTATCGGTAACTGGATAAAAGAGAACATGACAAAAGAGAATAGTGACAAATTACATATCTACATATATTTATATATTTTTATAATATTTATAATATTTTCTTTTATATGTAGATATGTAATTAATAAATAGATAATGACAAAAATAAATATTTTATTTTTCCACTGTTCTCTTTTTCGCTGTTCTGTTTTGTCATGGAACCATTATTATCTACTAGTGTAAGCCCGTTGAATATCAACAGAGTGGTTTCTCATCACCCGTTCTGTACGCGAGCTTTGTGTGGTTTGTGTGAGTATTTATATGTATATTTAATAGTTTTTATAGTTGTTGTATAGATGGCGATAGTAACAATTTAGCAAAGTCGCGAACATTTGCGAGTGTTATCACCAGACAGACACGCAGACTGAATAGGGCTATTATATATATAACTAGTGTAAGCCCATTAAATATCAAGGGATATTTGTGTGATATGTGTATTTTATAGTTGTTGCATAGATGGCGCGTTATAATACAACACGTAACAATATAGCAAAGACGCGAGCCCATTAATTGAAGCAAGCCCGTTTATATCTAGTTTGGATCACAGCGTAAGCGCTCAATGTTCCGAACCAGTGATACCGGGTTCAAATCCCACTCGCGCGCGGACGATTCGTGTCTTTTAATTATTTACCGAGGCGAGCGTTATCAGCAGACATAGACACACAGACGGAATAGGGCTATTATATTATTACTAGTGTAAGCCCGTTGAATATCAACGGAGTGGTTTCTCATCGCCCGTACTGTGAGTGTTTGTGTGGGTGAGTACGTGCAGTATGTATGCGAGTGATCCAACCAGACAGCCGTCCAGACAGACCCTTGCGCTACTATATGTATAATATAGTAATGCATACTTCAAACTTGACAAATGAATTAAGTACTGAGCTTAGTATTTATTTCTAATAATAAAAAAATGGCGCGCTATAATACAACAACGTAACAATTAAGCAAAGTCGCGAACCTACCGAGGATTAATATTATCAAATTTAGTGATCTCGGGTTCAAATCCCACTCGCGCGCGACGGTTCGTGTCTTTTAATCATTTACCTCAGCGAGCGTTATCAGCAGACAGACAGACAGACGGAATAGGGCTATTATATATATATATATAATAGCCGAAATCCGTCTGTCTGTCTGCTGATAACGCTCGCTGAGGAAAAATAATTAAAAAACCAGAAAGAGTGGGGGATCGAACCCAGGACCGCAAGCTCGAGAGTAATCACGCTAACGCTATACTCTATCGCCCTTGGTCAATTTAGTTTTTTTTTTTTTAAACATTACCTATACAAGGGATCGTGACTCTGCTTTACCTACAAAAGGGATCGTAACTCTGCTAATAATACATAGATGACGCTATAAAAACTATTATTTTTTTTTTGTTTTTGATTTTTACAAAATTATCTCTATTAAAAAAGCGCTTTACGTAATTTAAAATTCAGCGGGCGTTGAAATTCAACGAGCTTACACTAGTATATAATAATGTTACATTGGCAAATTTGACCAGAAAAAGTATGTACATGTGTAGTCGGCAAGTTTACCTTTAATTTTGGAGGCATATTTTCAATCATATGAACGATGGGCGGTGAGAGTAAATCAGCGTCGACGGGTGGGGATTCCTTGACGTTTGTGAAAATTGACACGGTATACCCAATTATGATGGTCACCATACACCCAATTGCCGAATACCACAAATAAGAAATCCGGTACAAGAATGACACGTCTATCCCTCTGAAATATTAAAATGTTTAGTCAGCAACAGTTCGCTCCGTAACTCTGAACACATTTGCATTTACTATGTAATAATTATAAAGGATTACAGCTTGCGCACTGTGCGTTGTGTTTCATTGAAAATTTGAAGACGATTGTCGTGCTGTAGAATTTGTTCAAATGCTCATAAAAATAATATTGATTTAACTTACTGCTGCAACGCTAATGACTCTTTATTATTGGATTCGGTGGTGTGGTTGTAATGCGAACAATTGAGAGTAGACACTTGTTTGGAATCTTCTACGATATCACCCCTCGCAATTGCGATTTGAGCTCCTATTCCGATCCACAAAACCAGAATCAAAGCTATGATCGCTCCCGTTATAGCTCCCTGCCGACACAATTGTATTTTAAAAATTGCATAATAATCATATTGTGCTAAGATGATAAATTTTGTGCAACCTTTGAATTTGCTCGGGGGAAGAACATTCCGAGTGAGAACAGTCCCAAAGTGATTCCGCCCACCATGCCGTTGAAACTCAAAGCGACTTGCAGAATTGAACCGAGTCGCTCTACCACAAACACCAAACAGAACGATACCAGGCCGGCAATCAATGATATCCACTTGGCTACCTGGAAAGTGGAGATTACACTACAATTGTAAATTACGGTAAACACGTACATACACAAAATAACAGTAAATTTCATACCGCTGCTCCTTTAGACTCGGGTAAAGTTATATTGAATGCGGCGATTATGAAATCTTGGCAGATGGCCGCTGATATTGAAGTGAGTGCTGCTGCTACTGTGCTGGAGACAAAAAAATAATGAATACTGAGTACATACATACACTGTATAGATATGTTTCAATGTGCTATTCAAATTTTACCCTAAACTGGCTGCAAATACTCCTGCTACAAAGAATCCAGACAGTCCTTTCATGTGACCCATGACATTTATAACATACAGCGGAAGAAGTTGATCCGAAGCAGATATTACCCCACTCTACAACACATAATAAAATAGGTATATACATATATGTATGTATTTGAGTAACGGTGCCTGTAAACGATCAACATTTTCAAGGCAATGTATTGCCAGTAATATTACTGCAATATTGGATCAATGTGGGCCGGAAATATAGTCGTGTTTCCCGACACTATTGTTCCACTATTGCTGGTGTGTTGGTTGAGTATTGTTTCCGTATTGCCGATGATATCGCTCGGTATACGAAAATACAAAATCATTGAATGGTTGACGAGTAAAATTGCTGAAAAATGTTGCTCATTTGCAGGCCCCCTTTAGATTTGATGGATATATGCGTGTGGTATGTTACCTCGATTGGGTCACAGTCTCTATAATGTGCCGTCATAATCATGCCGGTGTAAAAGTTAACAGTGTAAATAAATATGAGACAAGCCGACGAAAACCACAACGCACTGAAATCAAAACGGAATGGTGAAAATGTGCGCACGTGAAAATGTAATATTTAATCGATGAAAATGAATTTCTCGAACCTTCGAGCTTGAGAGATCTTTTTCACCGAGAGATACTTTTGAATGGAAGCTTGATTCGCACAAAACATTGCCGTCCAATAGAATGTGCCACCGATGACGACCGACCAAAAACTGTGACGTACCGTTGGGTTGATGTCCATACTGTAATATTAATACTAATTTTACAATATATGTTTGGTTATGTGTGTACCTAGTTAAAATATCACAGTTAGTATGTAGACGTGTACTTGAATAGTTCTAGACGTTCAGTATTATATGAATGTGACCATATGACGGCAGGTCCTCCGACTATAGATTCTCCAAACACCAGCACCACCAGCAATGATCCTACCAGTACTGCAGTTTGAAATGTGTCCGTCATGATGACTGCTTTCATTCCACCCTATTTATAATCAATTCATAAAACCATAAATATGTAAAAGTGACATTATTGTATCTATGTGTAATTCAATTATTCATTCATCTAATACCTGGGATGCGTAGAATATGCAAACAATGTATACCAGTGAAACTGCCACATATGTGTTTAGTCCAGTAACTGAAATTATTATATATTTTTGATTAATTACTAATGTCATAAGTAAATTTTGTGAATAAATCTGTAGATACATATACACAGATACACCTCTGCAAGAAAGAATATAAATTTTTCGCTCGCGCTTCGCTAACTTTTACATAGACATAATTTATTTTAACAGTTTCGCATTAAATGACAAGTTATCGAAACAAAATTTATATTGAATTTTGCATCCAAAACACAGCCACTGTGAAGAATGTAATCAGGATGGAGCGCTTTCGAAAGAATGAACCTAGTTATTATATCCCGACATTTGTTCGAAGAAAGCTTTTGACCAATGCGCAATGCCAGTTATGACGTAATACGGATGTTGAACTTGAGAATACTACGCAAGACCCGGTGTTCGTAGAGAAGCATGGAAAGGTGTATGCTTGGAATAACAAGAAGAGATCGGAAGAGGAATGTATGGGTGAGAAGCGCGACATGAGCGGGGGATATAGCGGAACATGTGAAGTGTGGCAATGGTTGGGACATAATATATAGCGAAAATAATGGATGGTACCAGATAGAATATCGAATGTGTGATGTCAAACGGATGTGGATTCCTCGAGGCAGACGGGGAATAAAAGGATTGGAGCGGCAGTGGACGGTGACGATGATGACATTGTATTTTGAAATCGTCAATTTTAAGAAAATGTACCAATAATAGTACATATACATATAATAGCCAAAATCCGTCTGCTGATAACGCTCGCCGAGGTAAATAATTAAAAAACCAGAACGAGTGAGATTTGAACCCGAGATCATCAGATTGGTAGGAATCGTGCTTGCACTATCTTCCAAACGGAAGCGATGACGGACGTATTACAATTGGCCAATATTTATTCTTAAGGGGTTTGCGACTTTGCTTAATTTAAACTATAAAAACTATTAAATTTAATATTATTTTTCTGTACGGGTGATGAAAACGCTTCGTTGATATTCAACGGGCTTACACTAGTACATATACATATATACATAACATGAAACAAAAATCATTGTCTGGAATAGGGTACCTAGTACATAGGGTTAATCGTCAATAGGTTTGTTAATTGGCCAATCGGCCGATTGGTTTACCATTGCTGAGAGCCAGTGCTGGTGCGTAGACTGCGACTGAAGTGTAAACGATCATTTGTAAGATGTAGAGACCGCTGGCCACAATACGAACGCTTTTCGAAAACCTCAACTCCTGAAACATTGATTTGATTGATTGTTTGGTTGATTCATGGTTGTTGTAATGAAAAGCGAGGAATAAATGAATGTTGCTACCCACCAAGTATTGGAAGCACGAGGTCAGCCTGAGTTTCATGAAGACTGGAAGATACAGTTTGCTGGTGATCGGCATCACCAGCACAAACGCCACGCAAATCAGCCAATACTGAGAGCCGTGTTGGTACATTTCAGCTGGATTCCCGAGCAGTTCAATGGCCGTAATGAAACTGAAACATTAATTTATGTGTATCCTCTATTATTGTTCCTATCCCAGCGATCGGATCGGATCTCTATCGAGACATTGCGCAATTGGGTGGGTATAGGTAGCCAATAAATGAATACATGTATGTATGATACACACAATGTACAAGTTTCCATTGCCAGTTGAAAATTAAAAGGAAGCTTTTTGATTGTCGTTACGATTAATCTAGTTCCATCCAACTAACTGCTGACGAATACCAGTTTTTACAAAGAAAATTTGGTTGTTACTGGTTCGCCAATTGAGGCCGCTCCGATGAGCGTTCGCGCTTTACACTCAAATCAAGCCCTTCAAATGACAACATACATATGTACGTATTTATTATATGTACATGCATACGTATGTATGTATGAAACATATCTACATACTATGTATGTCTGGCCAATAAAAGAAAACTCGACCAAAACAAACAATTTATCTCAAATGTACAATCCCCCATATGTACTCTGTTACATAATAATTATCAGCACCCGTTGGTCACTTAGAATTTAAGGGGCTGCAGCCATAGATATAAAATACCATAGATATGCCATTCCAAACAAATTTGCCTGGAGAAAGCGTCAGAAGCAACGGGGGTGTGCTGGGGGTCTAAAGTGCGGGGAATTTTCACAAAAAAAAAGTCAAGCAAAATGCATGCAAGGAGTGCATTTTGCATGCCCTTTTTGTATGTCTTTTTTCGGGCGCTAAGGCCAATCTATGTTATTCTACATCTATGGCTGCAGCTGGTATGTATGTATGTATGTAGGTACATATGTATGTACGTACCCAATAAGAAAAAAGTATGATATTTCTAGCTCGGAATGATCACTTTCAGTACATGTACACAATTTTTCACGTTGTTTTATTCAGACTGGAGTTTGAGAATTGGAAGAAATTATTAGACGTCGAGTGGAAAGAAAGCATCGGTTCAACGCACTTGTGGCCACTTGTCGTTTTGACACCTGGCGCGTTTGCAATTTTGAATATTAATGAGTTGGTTACCTTGTGGCCAAGCTCATGGCCATCGGAGCAGTGCCCATCGACGAGCCACCCAATAGGAAGTCATCAGTGGTGGTCTGCTTCTTCGAGAAGAAGCCGTAGAATAGGCCGATGCAGCAAGAGATGGCCAACATGGCCACCAGCACAGAGTAGTCCTGCCAAGAGAATTCGTTTGCAAGACGAGACTTGGACACATTCGGGTACGTTTCAGTTTCAGCCATCACCATTACAGAGCTCGAAACCACCACCATCACCACCGTCGTCATCATCATCATCATCATCATCATCATCGTCGTTGTTGAAATACGAAGAACCACGATCGAGACCAATCCACCTACAAAAAAAAAATAACATTACATACATTGGTAATATAAGGGCCAACCGCGACTGGCTCGCTCGGGATGCATCCAGAATCGCGTATGTCTTTTAATTTCGCCATTTATACTGCTTAGATTTTGATATATGTACATATGAAACTATGTACATATTTATTATGAAAATAATTTTAAAAAATCTTACCCGATAGAAACGATTCAGTGATTTGAAGCACTTGAGAGTAGTGAATGTTTGAAACGCTGTCGAATGAATATTCCCGAAAGCGTGCATAACGTTTTCGAGTTTAATTATTTTTTCGTGACTGATAAGTGTATGCGTAATGATTATGCACAGAGAAATAAAATGAAATGAAGATTTGTTGGTGGATAGACAGACAAGACCACATACCTAGTGAAGTGTACGATGTTGTGAGTGGAGTGGAGTAAATTGTCGACACATCCATCTTATATACCTACATTTGTACGATGGTTGTGTCGTACATATGTATGTACACACATATGTACTTTGAAATACGATACGTGCTATGTATTATATGTGTGTGCGGAACCGACATAATTGGCGTGCACCGGAACTTACCTGATCCTTGCTTCGATCACCTCATCTCTCCGTTGCATCCTTTCCTCTTCCTGAATATTCTATAATGCAGTCGCCAATGCCAAATTGTTATCATCTGCATTGTCTTTCTTAACCGTCTTTAATTTGTTTCAAAAAATGTATTCATGTTCGGTTTTGTTTCATTATATAATTACGTATACATACATACAATGTAAGTAGATATGTTCTCAATGTTGCAAATTCAAATTTCCACGAATATGTAGGTTTATAGGCGCGGGTGAAAAAAGTTCTCGTAAGTTGGGCGAAAAAAAAAATTCGGGTCCCATGACCATCCATATATTTGAGGAATACCTTAAAGAGTAATTTTGAAACTTGAAAAGTCAAAAATCAAATTTTTCTCGAGCCGGAGAATATTGCCTCGAACGCATCATACATAATATCTAATATGTAACTAACAATTTTCAACTCACACTGAAACACGATAAACTGTCACTTCTACTGTACCGATTTTGATGAGTTTTTTTTTAAACTCACCATTGCTATAATAATTCTAATTTTATAATATTATGAAGATTCAAAATATATAAAAGGCCGAAAAAAATCATTCAAGAGTAAACTACCACTTCCGGTGGGTGGATTTTAATCAAAATCAGTGTCTCTTACGTCTTACGTGAAATCTATAGATATGAAATTTCAGCTTGATAGTTTCGGAGAAAAAGTTAAAAACACCGAAAACCAAGAGTAATAGTACTACTTCCGGTTGGCGGATGTTGACCAAATTCCTAATATCTCTTACACCTTACGTGAAAATAATATGAAATTTCAACTTGATCGTCTAAGTCAGCGGTCGGGAACCGACGGCTCCGGAGCCGCATGCGGCTCTTTGTATGGAAACCTGCAGCTCTCCCTGTCATCCAACGTTTTGATTGAAACATAAAACGTTGACAGACAATTTACTTAATCACTTCATGGCTATAAAAAGCTGTAAGATCGTTTTATCATATTAAAGATTGTAATACTTTTTATTATTTTTTTCTTAGTCAGCGGTGGTCAGTAATTGTGTTGTTTGAGCGGAATGTGTAATAAGACGCGTATAAAATCAAATTTCAATGCTTGGATCGGCATATTGTAACTTTCTCAAGAAACGAGAAATGCATTTGCTAAGCAAAAATATCAATGCCGTGTGTATGGTTGAATTACAAAGTAATATACAAACAATTCGTCACACAATAATAGCGATCTACAAAATTTAAAAGTGTAACTTTTTAGTATTAAACTTATTTTGTACGGCTATCCATTTCTTAAAAGAGTAACATTTATTTTAATTTTGAATATATAATCCGAAAATAATATGTTGCGGCTCCCAAACTTACCAATTTTACAAGTTTATCCCTAATTTGGCTCTTAGCTCGACTTCCGGTTGACTGATTTTAATGATTTATTTTTTTGTAACTAGGTATTGCTTTAAGGCTTATAATATTACAATATTATGAAGATAGCAAATATTTAAAAGGCCGAAAAAAAAAAAAAAAACAAAATCTTGTTCCAAGATTAAACTGCCACTTCCGGTTTGCGGATGTTGACCAAAATCATAATACATCTTACAACTTACGTGAAAATAATAGATGTGAAATTTCAGCTTGATAGACTTGATAGTTTCGGAGAAAAAGTTCAAGTTAAAAAATACACTGAAACACAGACATTTTCCAGAAATCATGAAAACGTGATCAGGGGATGATACTTGATACAAATCAGTCAAAATCTCAATGTCGAATTTTCGCACGATCACAATACATACTTTATCCGATTAGGATAAAGTAAAAATCAATGAAATGTGTCAAGGGACGTTGACTGATGATTATTATTAAATGCACACAGGTTTAAATGTAGCGGTGACTTAATTTAATTCTCCATAGTTCCAACATCCAAGCTGAATACACTACTGACAGACGATCCAAACGAAAAAGATCCAATTAAAATTCTAATTAACTTGAAATTATCGAAACGCGTAACGTGCGATTAATCACCTAAAATAACATTCCACTAAAAACATTTTACATGTACGTATACCTACATATGTACATTTGTGTAAGACATACCTACCTTTTTTTTTTATTTCATGCAAAAATGCATGAGTGAATTGAGAGTAGGATGCGGATCGGTGAAATAATAATAAATTTGAAAATGAAATTAAAATTTATTTCATTTAACAAAAGTGCAACTATTATATTTTTTTAATTGCTAATTACTGGATACAAAAATGGCATAAAAATGGAATATACATACATACGTTCATGTACATATTTAAAATTAAGCTTCTTCTAAAGCACCATTAGCTATAATGAAATAATATACTTATCGATAAAAATAATAAATGGCAAATAAACTGGACTAAATGTAGACTTTTTTTTATATAATCAGATCACAAAATCACTTGGGAAATACATACTTACAAAAATAAATATGATAATTTTGTTTTTTTTTACATCAAACTTATAAATATCTACACAATAAACGATTATGATGCATTTGAATCCTTATTTAGGAATGTTGAGTATGTATATATCTTATATTTCAAAAATATGTTAACTTTGATATATCGCTACCCTAACTTTTAAACCTCGTAAATCCACTTTCGGTCAAAATCGATATTTTTAGTTTTTCTTGTAGAATTTTTTTATGTCCACCTTCTTGTAAAACTTTTAAATCTATAACTATAAAAATAAGGGAGAAAAACCCTTCGCAAAAAACTCGTAAATCCTATCCATATACAAAACAATTATGTAATGCTCGTAAATCCACGCCACTGTTGATTTCATGTTCAGACATAAAAGTGTTGCATCAACTGTCTGCTACGTTTTGAAGAAATACTCCGTGTATTTTTGAATAAAATACATTTGAAGACGACAATATAAAATTGAAAGAATTTTTAGATTCTCTGCCTTAAATGGAATATCACTATTGTAGAGCTAGGTAGACTAGTGTAGAGCTAAATAAAGTGTACCTGTTACCAGAATGGCATTCGAAATCGGAACTATACTCATTTTATAAAGAACAGAGTGAGTTTGCAACATCATTTTCAATGAGTAAATTTTCGAGAAGTTTGGACAAAGAAAATATTTCATTATTTAGTCCAAAAAAAGACAAATGTGAGACTTGTGTGTCCAATATGAAACAGGAAACTTATCGAAGACTCTTTATGAAGTCCATCAAGAAAAGAAAAGAGGCTAGATATGAGATAAGATTAGACGAAGAAAAGGGGAATAATGTATTCACGATGGATCTGCAAGTGGTTTTATTAAGCTCAAAGTCAAAGGTTTCCAGCTTATATTATAAAACCAAGCTCACAGTTCATAATTATTGTTTATTTAATTTTAATACAAAGGACGGCTTTTGCTATTTGTGGAATGAAAGTGAAGGGGGTGTAAATGTGGAGGAGTTTGCCACAATAGTAGCAACATTTATGTATATCTAAAACATATTTTGTTCCTTCATTGTCCGAAAATGCCAAAAGGGAAATCATTTTATACAGCGATGGATGTACATATCAAAACAGAAACTCAACCATGGCAAATGCCTTATTGAATGTTTCTATGACATGCAATATAATTTCTATGGCCATAGTGATCAATTGGGGTAACCTGTAATGTCACTATGGTATAATTTGTAAACTAAATAAATAAAATACGCATTCAGCAAAAAAATTTAGAAAAGGGGCACACCCAGATGCAGGTTGACTATTGAAAGATATGTATGTGCGAAACAGACATAAACGTTCCTGCAGATTACATAAACTGTTGCCGTTTAGCTATAAAAAGCCCCAAACCTTATTATTGTGATTACTTATGCCATAGTTTTTTTTTTAATTTGATCCAGTTAGATTCTTTAAAAGTATTCGACCTGGCAAGAGTTGGTCCAGTTGTAACTAATATTAGGGCATTACAATACGAACCAAATGGTGAGATAAAATATAAATTAAGATTCACAGATGATTGGATTTCACTGCCTCAGAGAAGAGACATGGATGTCGTACCACAAATATTAGATTCTCTTCCATCTCTGCATACTAGCCGCCTGAAAATCAAGCCCAGGAAATTTCAAGATTTACAAGAACTGAAGTCTGTTTTATGTGGAGATTATCATGATTTTTATAATAATTTATCTCAATAACTAGATTTTAATGCGAGTTATTTATCATAAATAAAAACTTGTTTTTCAACACATTTTCAGTACATACCTCGTAAATCCTAAAAAAAAAAGGTTTCATAGAAGTACACATAGAAGTGAAGACTCGTAAATCCAAAATTGCCAATTAAATAAGGATAATGCTAAAAATCTGGAAAAACAATCGCTAAATATAATTCGTCTGTTTGAAATCTAGAAACCATATTTTTGTAACTTTCGGATTCCACCCACAGTTAAAATAAAACAATTTTAACTCTCTCCTGAACAAAATGTCATTTTGGATTTACGAGGTTTACAAGTTAGGGTAGCGATATGTAACATCATCACTAAATAAAGATTCTACCGCATCTGAGATTCTTCTATCTTTGGCATATCGTTATAAATACATAATAAAATTTTACTATGCAATTTTTTTATGTACAGAGTGGGCAAAAGAAACCAGTCCAGTTAACAAAAATTAAAATTCAATTTAGAATTCATATCCTTTTAACTAATGATATGGTGGTTTTTGCTAAGCAGTTTAGTTTAGCGTATGAAATTTTTTTACAGAAAGAACGCATTTTACATACATATATTTTTTTTATGCCCATCCTGTACATATGTATGTACGTTAATACAACGAGTTTAATACAAGTTCTAGGTATATAAAAAAATGCTATAAATACTTTGAAAATCTTAAAATTAAATTGAATGGATCGGCAGTGAAAATGTTAAGTTACATAATTATACTGTATGGCTATTTAATTGAAACTAATCTCTTTGGATAAAACTTCTCGACAAATCATATTTCACCTTTGCATACATATTATATATATTTTAAATTGAAATAAATTAGGAATGACACTTTCATTTTACACACATATGTAGCTCGAAAATAATCTATCTAGCATATAATATATAATGCACATACCTCTGTATTTTCAAAAATAAAACAATACAATAAGTAGGTATGTGGAAGTATTTGGTTTTAATTAATACATGGTATCTGAGCTTAATTCTGATTGAGCGTACGCACGTACACAAACAAACAAACAAACAAACACACACACACACACACAAATATGTACATAAAAAATACCATCATACAAGTGACAAGTAATAGATCGCACGCGCTCAGTAGGTACATAGATTGCACAATTATCACTGTATATTTCGCACAGTTTCCGAATACACATTAGTTGTACTTGAAAATAATAATAAATTGCCCGGTATTGTGGAAACTGTACACAAGGGCCCAGCAACAGTTTGACGGCCTGCTGCTGGGCGTTTTTTGTCTTAATACATACATATTAATAATATAAGAATGAAAATGTAATACTTTGGAAAAAAATTATATACACTTACATATTATTTAAATATACATATGTATGTATGTGTAGGATTACCATACGTCCTGTTTTGACAGGGACTGTCCTGGTTTGAGCCCAGTGTCCCGGCCAGTTGGTCATTTTGTCCCGGTCATTTGGAAAAAAATTTAAAACAAACGGTATCACGCAAATTCGTCAGTTGCTCAGCCACCGCGCATGCGCAATCTTGTCCAAATTATAGAATACATTTTCAGCATGTCTGCAGGCACATCAGCACCGGTTGAAAGGATTTTTCCAATAATGAATAACATATGGTCTGAAGAAAGAGGTAAAATGGTTTTATCAACTGCAAAAGCTTTATTGCGCTGCAAAGTTAATTGTGAACTAAATTGTAGTGAATTTTTCGACGCGGTTAAAAATAACAGAATTTTTAAAGAAAGTTCACGCTAGTGATAAATATTGTTAACTTTTTTTTAATAATAAGTTATGTTCAATTAAAATTATTACTAAATAATTATGTTCAAAAATTATTACTAAATAATTGTTTTTTTTTGTCAACCAATTCATTACTTAGCCCTTTTTGAATCGTAAATACTTGAATGAATTGAATGAATATACATACTTCTCTCAATCGAAAATCACATAAACTCATAAGCTCACTAACTACTTTTTTACGGTTTGAAAAGAAAATTTTATGGCAAGTCTATGTATGTGGATATTGATATTGTAGGAAACGATTTTGTATTAAAAAAATACAAATAAGGAACACATGTAAATACACGTTTGGTGTCGTGCTGTACAAAATAATGAACATACATACAATCCCGGTACAATTATTTCAGATATAGTGCAGCTTTTTTGCTGTTTGAAAACTTATGAAATCTAGAGAACACCTACGTACATATTTAGAAAATAGAAAAGCGATTTTACATAAAAAAAGTATAAACATGTGTGAAAATGTCACTTGGTGACAACGGTGGAGCAGTCACACAGTCACAGATGATCATACGGCGTTCCACACTTGTTGCATTCATACGGAGTCGAGTCGCCGTTTAGATCAACTTTTTTCAACACTCCAAATCGAGATCCGTATTTAACCCTGTCGGTGATATTGTAAGTAAACTCGAAAGTCTCCGGTGCTTCGAATATCAGAACGATGGTTGAACCCATCGTGAACAATCCCATTTCTTCGCCTTTGGTGAGGGTATATTTAGGATGAAATATGATATGATCGGCCGGGCTCGTTTTCGACTTGTTAGTATTCAAGTCTGGATCCTCGTGTATTATTATCGAACCAACGTTGGTCGCTCCTGTGGGAAAATAATTTTCGTTTTTATAAAAATCATACATACTATTCATAAAATCATATTATAGCATTAAATTCTCCTTACCGACGGCAGTGTAACTGAAAAATCCGTGTTTCCAACGACCCGAATAGACTACTCTCTCATTCAGTGATAATAAGCTCGGAAACCATTTGACCAGTTTTGGTGAGACTGATAACAGTTGACCATGAAAATGTGAACGCTTCAATACGGTCCAATCACACGGAGAGTGAAATCTGTTAAAAATTACATACAGATACGTAATACAAATACTAAAAATATCAGGAGAGGAACGTACGATGAGTGAATGAATACGCAATTGGTACCTTTCATTCTCTCACATTGCTATCATAAATTAGATGAACATTCCGTAATACGTTTACATATGTGTACGCACTAGTTTATTGTTGTATTAATAAATTACCTGTGATAGTCACCGGGAGCCAAATATAAAACGCATTGGAAAAGTCTGGTTGAGATCTCATTGTCGGATTTCGTCATCCGGCCGACCGTTGGAGTATAGCCGAGAAAATTATTCACGTAATAATCGATTCCCTTCACCTGTAAATTTGCGTAAAAAGGTGTGGTTACAAAATTAAATTGTATCCTTGGGTGAACTACATATGTGTCGCTACATATCAAACTCGGTTATCTCCACAAAAGTTGAAACGGAGTAAAACGACTTTTTTCTCCTGAGCAGTCAAATTTGAGAATTAATTTAGTTTGACTTTTTTAATCGACGCACTTTTGACATTTAATATTATTTATCAAAATCTCTCTGTTGAAAAATTCATAGGAAATAAGAAATATCGATTTTGAAATGAAAACTCGTGGAGATAGCCAGTTTTGATTTGATATTTATGTGAGTTTGCGTCGCTAGGGCTGTAGCTATAATAAAAAAAAATAAATAAAGGGTATTAAAATTTGTGGATAAACAAAAACGAAATATTGAAAATTATTCTAAATAAAACAATCTTTTTACTTGACATAAGTTAATAGATATATTACGTAAAGTAGTGCAAAAACAATTAATTATTAAAATAATCGCAATAAAAATGTGAGATAAGCGTGGGTGGCAGTATTTTATTGGAGCCCTGAACTACACCCCTGCCAAACACGCTATGTGAATACTGTTAAATGATATCTTAACTTACGTTTTTGCAGTATTTAAAGCACATTTGCTGGAGTTTTTTGTTGTTATTCTATTGCGTGCTTTATAAGACAATACAATTTCAACCATATTTTTGTTTAATTCGAAGAACAATAACACAAAAACTACCAAAACGCACTGCTTGCAACTGAAGTTCGTTTGCAATTGCACGGCCATTTTGAAAAATCACGCAACGGGAATGGTCAGAAAGGAGTTACCCAGTTTTGATATAACAAATTTGTGGAGATATCATAGTTTGAAAAAAAGTGTTTACTAAAATCGAATTTTTTATAGGTCTAACGAGCTAGAAGAATTTTGAGAAAACACACATATGTAAAAACAGTTGCGTCAGGTCATACAACAAAAATCTCAAAAATTTTGAAAAGTGGAGATAACCGCGTTTGATATGTAGCGACACATATGTACATAAATGTATATTTGATGCCAAATCCAAATATTAACAGAAATGTTTCTATTACAATTCTTGAATATGTATTAACTGTACCTGCTTTATATGTTTTCCGAACAAATTTCCACAATAAACGACAGTTCCATCACACGGTGTGACTAGACAACTACTACCAGAGATGATTCTAGCATTTTTTGTCAGCCTCCTGAAACAAACATATATTTAAATTACAATTGAATTGAAGAAATGTACGTAATTATGTACTTGACAATTAAATTACCTGGTGAAAAACGACGCGAGTGACGTGTAATGATTTAAAGGATATTGAATTTCTTTCATGTTAACACCAAAACATTTGCAGTACAATACATATATGTACACTCTTAGGTAGACTGGTAGGTGCAGTCCTGAATTGAATGAAACAAGACAAATACTACAAAAAAAAAACCTCTCAACTCAATGGCGATACACAAATAACATTTGTATGTTATTTATTAGAGCTTGTTCGCGTTGGCTTGGCAATTTTTCTTAGTGTGACACTATAAATATGTACATATGTATCGGACTGGTATGGCGTCTCATACCTGGAAAAAGTGTCTAGCTGACGCGAACAAGCTCCAACAATTGAAATCGAAACAAATAGCAACAAATAACATTATACCACACGAGGCAATGATTCGGCATAATATATATGTATTCTATGTACATACATTTATAGTCTTTATAATGAAAATCATAATGCGCCATAATTTACTAACACATAATATATTTTAAATTAATAAATGTCGCTGTCAGAGCTTAAGTGTTTAAACAATTATATCGCGCACATACAAAACAGGAAGCATATAATATTATAATAAGTGTTTTTATTTTATATGATGGTGTAATATAATAAAATTAAATATACATTATATGTATGTCGCAATGTCTTAATGCACTACAATATTACACGTAAAATAATGTATGTATGTACATATATATAAAATAAATAATAAAAGTGTACCTGCGATTTTACCCCACCATTTACTAAGTCTACACCACGGTACCAAGCAATAGATCCAAATCTGCAATTTACAATGAAATACATATGTATGTTAGTTAGCTTTCTTTCGTCACGTTTTGTACATATATTAATTAAAACTATTTAATTTGTAAACCTGTAATTTTTTCGATTTCTTGGAACAGACAGCCTTCAGAATGTAATCTTTTGAGAAAAACCACATTGAAATAGTCAATCCTCCGGTCACGTAATAAAAGTAATGTGGCGTATCTTGTTCTCCGAGCCACAGGCCGGATATCAAATATATAAATGACGATACAAATAAAAATTGCATTCCCCTATATACTTGGAAGCCGGATTGATTGTAAGTATTGGCGTTTATTTCCTCTGAAAATCAAAATTACACATTATATACGGAGTGGGGTCTTATATTCTAGATATTATTCTAAATAGTCGAACGAAGTAAAGCTTATAGATACATAGATGGGATGTTGAAAAGCAATTTTTTTTAATAGAAAACTTTCAGCGGCCAATCGATCACCTCGTATTAAATAGCACGAAACTTATTTCATTGTATTAAATTGAAATTTTCACCCGAACGAAAAAAAAAAGTATTAAAAATATTGTCGTAGATATTCAATAGAGAGTGGCAAAAGTGGCCGAAGAAGCTGTCGGTTAAACGAATTATACAAAATCGATCGATCGTGATAGCTCGAAAGAGACCTGATGCTTTTCCTTCAAGGCGTCAGCATTGAATGCTTATTTGTGTGAACTTGACGACGTTTTATACTTGAAGTATTCAAAATAATAAATAATCATTATTCATGTGAAACAACTAACCTCATTGTGTTCAATGAGACCCCTAATCCTATGTAAGAGGTTATACTCTTAGACTCCGAAAAGAAAGATCAAATAAGATTGTTAGAGATTAATTATTCTTTTCAAATAGAGTGGTTGAAGTTTGGCATAGTCATATGTATACATTAATAATGAATAATTAAGCGACGTAACTACCAAAGTATTCTTTTTTTTTTAATTTTTCCTTAGAATTATCAAAACACAATAGAAAATAACCTCATGCACTAAAAAAAAAGTTTAAATAAATCAGTAATGTATGAAGATTTATAATAAAAAAAAAACACAAATTTATAATAAAACTTTCAAGTCCATTTATATCTATATTGTTGTTTTGTCAGTTACGTTAAGTGGGCTTAGGACGGCAGTATAGCCATGTGAAAAGAATGGATGGAAAATACTGAAATGGTATACGAGAGGATGTGAAAGAAAAGCAAGGTAGACCGAGTGGACGACGAGCTAATGAGTTGAGAATAATGTGTGTTCAGGTGGATGCAGATTGCTCAAGACGGGCAGAAATTGAAGAGGATTGGAAAGGCCTTCACCCAGCAGTGGACAGTGGCTGAAAATGATGATGATGACGATGAGACATTTTAGGGGATCCACAACATCTGTTCATGATGCTTCACGACAATAATGTGTATTTGCTCAATTGTCGCATAGCTATAAATAATCGCATAGCGTTTTGAAAGGTTTCACCACTCGATACATACATATAATGTGCAACCGTATTACGCGTATTACACATTAGATTAGACAATGGTAGATAGATACACATTGTATAGTATATTGCGCCGATTCTGGTGCACTATTCATAGATGTTATTATAAAATGATCGCAATTTTTTAGGAATTCGTCTTATTTTACGTATGCGTGCATATGTGTGTGTGTATGTATGTACTCACCGACGAAAATGGAATTTTGATTGATGTTGTTTGAAGTAGACGAACTGGTGGACATGTGAACATTCCAATGCATCCTTTGGGCTCTGTTGGGAGGAAAGATGGTTAGATCTCTAGTCTAAATAATATATATATGTATATACACGATGAATATAAAATAAATGGTCGATATTTACCGTGGAGGCGATTCGGGAGCACGGGGTTCCTTCGAGATGGTTTTGGTTGGCATGTTCAATCAGACGAGTTCATCGAAGTTGATCGGATCCTCGATCGAGACGACGAAAATGACCAACTCTCCGAACGACGACTAACTGACTGAATGAGTGAGCGAACCTCCCACCACCCACCACCCAACGCACTGCTGCCAACACAATCGACTCACACGCCGGCTCACATGCTACCAACCCAAGCCAACTCAAATACAATATATTTTTATCGTGTGCTTTTTTTTTTGGTCAGCTCGTCTCAACCAGCCTAGAGTTGTCGAGTGTTAAGGACAAAAATATAAATAAAGAATATTCTTTATATAATATGTATGTAAATCGAAGAATGAACATACATTTAAATCACGGGTTCCGGTTCTTGTCTGTTATATCCCCGCCGGAAGCAGAGGTACCAATGAAAGTGCTTCCCACCGTTTGACAATCCCCTCCCTGAGAGTGCATTGGAGAAGCGTGTATATTATGTGCATTGTTGACATTGATCTGACGTTTCACGTAAGAAAATTTGGCAATAATTGAACTACGCTAATACATCAATGATTTACTTCTAGGGCAGGGCAGATAGTCTTATAACCTTCCAAGTGCTCCCTGCAATGGTATACCTTGACCTTGATTACCTCGGCGCTCCCATATACGATCAAGAATGTTACACAAGATCCAGTGCACACAGAGAAACATGGAAAGGTGTACGCTCAGTATAACAAGAAGAGATCGTAAGAGGAATACATGGGTAAGAAGTATGACCAAAGTGACAGATATAGCGGTGTGGCGACATTAGCGCGCCGATGTTAGCGCGCAATTTATTATTTTTATATTTGATAAAAAAAATAGAAAACAATTATTCTAAAAACTAAAAACACATACACGAAATAAGAACCATAACAATCAATGTTTGTTGATTTTATAACAATTGAAAGTAACTTCCCAAAATAATATTACATGCGTTTTTTAGATAGATTTTTTTTTACTTTTGGACTTCGCATTGGTAAACACGAGATAAATAAAATAAAACGAGATGCAAATAGGTTGAAAAATAAGAGAGGTAGAACATTTTAAAAAATTAGTCAGAAAATAAATTACAGCACAAGTTAAAAAATTCATGACTATCCATATATTTGTATAAGGTGTAGTTTCTTATTTTAGTTTCATTTGGATTGAATCATAAAACAATGGATTCATAGAAATATGGTTATAATAAAATATTCCTGTAGGTACAAAATGCAAAAGTTAAATTTCTTAGAAAACTTCAACAAATAGTGAAATAGACAGACTTTAACCCGTATTAAGTCAATGCTTGCTCAAAAACAATGTTGATGCCGTAGCAAAAGGCAAGCCATTGTTTATACGTAGTGCTTTATAATCCCAATTGCCAAGTCTTCTTCTATTGATATAATAACTCGCTGCAACTCCTCGTATTGAGATGGTACATTAAGACTGACAGTCTCTTTATCTTTTTCTATTACCATATTGACTAATAAACGTACCTTTTTCATTTTTCTGAAACGATATAAAATCTCAGTATAGGTACTCTCAATAACCATCAAAAGTGTACCAACTCAAAAATAATCACTTAGAAACTCAACTAGCAATATTTTTGCTTAGGGGTAATCAAAAAGCTGTTTCAACTCTAAAAATGCACTACTGCACTTTATTCATTTTCTGTGCTTTCCTAAGAAATAATGAGAATAAAAGAACAACTCAACAAAACTTATTCAAAAGTTTTTCTTCAAAACCGAAAGAAGTCAAAATAAACATAAAATTTTCCCTTACCCGAGTAATCAAAACTTTTGCAACTCAAAATCCAACAGTTAATATTCGTCGATTCGATCAAGATATAGTCACCAACACTGTAGCAACTCCAAATAAAGCAGTTTTATACTACCAACGTACACACACTTCGCTTATTGTCCTGGCAGAAACTCAAATTGCAACCGTTTTGATGGGGGGGGTCATGGGCTCATTCATTCAACAAAAAGTACCTAAAGTGCCATATTTTGGAGACTACTCAAAATATTGATAAATCTGTTTTATTGGTTCATGCAACATCGTTTGTAGAATCCGAATAAATGATTAACTAAAAAATCGTAATTTTTGAGTTGATACTGTTTTGATCTAGGTGTGCGATATGTATATTATACATGTATATTATATATGTATATTATATATCTCTCGCTATTGATATTTAAAGATGTAACTGACATTTCACAGTATTTGTAGTAATATATAATATTTCAAAATATTCAGAATAATCAGGAGACAATAAAATTCATGCTCCATCCATTGAAATGTGATTTAAAACTAATGAATTTAAAGACGTTTCCTGATATATCTATTCTAGAACTTGAATTGGTATTTACAAGTATTTGGACTGAAAAACTAACGGAAATGGTTAGACAAGAGGAATTAAATCTAACCACCAATGATACCACGGCAAGTGATATCATATTCAAATGTTGGCAATCATTTCCCGTCGATTATTCAAACGTCAGGAAGCTTGCATTTGCTGTCTTGACTTTTTTTTTTGCATTTGCTTTTGCTGTTATGACGCTTTTTGCTTGCATTTGATGTCTTTAGTTCCACATACAATTATTGTGAACATTTTTTTTCTTCGATGAAATTTGTGAAAAATTCGTACCGTAATCAATTAAGTGACGAAAGTTTTAATGCACTGATGCAATCAAAGAACACTAAGTATGCACGTTCCGAATTTATATAAATTGTCCGAAAATTCAAAGTTCAAAAATCGCATTAGCTGTTACTAATATTAGTAACAGACAAAATATTTATTTTTAGTGCTGAATTGTGTAATGTTAAGTAATTATCGTGTAGACGACTAATTGTATGAACTCTACAGCTTGCAAGTCAGTAAAATTTATTTATATAGGTATATTTTTTTTATTAAATAATATGTGGCGGCTCCGAAAATTTGCCATTTTTTGGATTTTTCGCTGATTTGGCTCCGGGCTGATGGCGGGGTATCTATAGACTCTGTCGAATCCAGTGGCGGACTGGGACTGAAATCAGTGCTTGCCAGGAGTCAAACGGGGCCCACCCAGGGTTAAAAATTTTTGTCTCCCCCCCATATAACAAAATTTGCTTCTTTCCATCACGCTAAAAATCAAGAGTAAAAAATAAATAAAAATTTTCAAAATGCACGAATCAAAAATTAAAAGTGCAATTATATTTTGCAATTAATTTTCTAGCGAATTTCTACACAACTTTTTCCCGTGCTATTATGGGTTCATTTGGCCAGTTTTTTTTTTATTTCAACACGTTTATAGGGATTGGTTTTCTATCTCAATATTATTTTATTTGATCTAAACGTAATAATTCGAGCGGTACGTGAATTTCAATCGAATTAAAACAAACATCCGCTAAAACGTTGGCGCGTATGACTGCGAGGGAGAAATTGAAATTCATTAACTTGAAAAATGTTATTTTAATTTTAAAAATATCAACGTATTAAATATATCAAGTAATTTAAAAACACTCTTTCGGTGGCTGTCGAGTAATCACGGTAAGTTAATGTGTTATATAATATATCCAAAGTTTTAGTACTTTTTTTAAACCTGTCTAAATTTCCAAAATCAAATTCCCTTTTTTATTTTTATCGATAGTTTTTTTTACCCTTAAGAGATTTTATTGTATACTGCAACTTTTCTATGCAAAACAAACAAAAGTAAACAACGAAAAAATTAAAATAAAGTAAAAATCACTTGCTTAAATCAATGTGAATTTTATAAAATAATTTAAAATTCTAAATCTTTCCACTCTCACAAACACTTTGTAATTATTCCTTGTCTGCTGTACGAGATGTTGAATAGTACTATGTAGTTCGAAATACAACAAAAGTAAATTGTACTATATGAAGTTGCTTTAAATGTGTAAAAAGGAAAACATATGTTTTGGATTATGCCACTTCGAAGAAAGTAAAAGGATAATATTGAAATTTTTTAAGTCGTATTTAGCCAATAAAAAAAAAAGGTTTGTCGGAGAATCGTACAAAGTTACCGACAGATTTTTGGAATAGATTTCCAACGGTTTTAACTGGTTTCTTTCGAAAGATCGTGGGTAAAAGTCGCTTTAAAGAGTTTCGTTTTCAATTTAGGTACAAGAAAAGTGGCTAAAGCAAAATATATCCATAAATTACATTGTATATTTTGTTTTAACCCTTGTCCTAGGTAATTAAAATGCATCATAAAAGAATGCGGTATAAAAGCAGCTTTTACTTTCGGTAGAAAACAATGCATAATATTTTCGATTAATATTAATCGAAAATCGGGCTTTTGAGGAGGGGGCCCCTATCCTATATTTCTATATATGTACATACATGGATGTGTCTAGATTAGGAATAGATTTTATATTCGGAAACTGTTTAAAATTGTGTATTTAAATCTTACTATATTGTCGATGTTATTTGATATATGAAATGTTATTTTGAAAGTATGAAGTAAATTTTATTTAAATCGCTGGTTGATGATGAATCGTCCGATCAAAATTGTTTTAATCAATTCAGTTTATATTATTCACGGAAATTTGTTTATTCTCATTTTTGTTTCAGTAGGTAATTGTTACATATATGTATGTATACATAATCTTGAGGTTGGAAATGGGCCCACGCAAATGTTGAATACTTACATTTCGACCCTTATAAAAAAAGTTAACCGATCCTTGGGCTGTAAAAGCAGGTATTAGTTCTTTGTGTATATCGTAAGAAATTTATTTTGTTGAAATACCCAAAGTGCAATATCCTGTAAATTTTTACACACGTAAAATGAAATAGTTAAAAAGTTATTTAATTTTACTGAGGGCCCATATTTTCTAACAGATAGCGGGGGCCCACTTGCCATCAGGCAATGTCGCTTGTATGGCCAGTCCGCCACTGGTCGAATCATTATTAACGTTTAAACAAGATCGATCATGCGTCCACACGTTCGATATTACTCATCGTTCTTTACTCGCTCGACGCGGCTCGATCTGCAGTTGGTCGGGCTTCGAGCCGACTCGTCTCGAGCCACAAGTCGTAGGCCTGCTTCGCACGATGCGGTTTTACGGCACGTTTTTTCCAGGTATAAACCGGGTAACTCCAGTGATACATTGTTTTGGATGAGGGTATTCCCATGGTCAAGATTTTGCCGAGATACGGCTACGGTCGCCGTATACAGCCTGTACTGGCCACTGGAGCGACGACTCCCTTTCCGGGGACCACCCACGCTGCTACCTGAAATCTATGCTTCCTTCGCTAGTTTTTACGAAAAATCATCAGTCGAGTTTCGTCACCCATTATGCCGGTATGCCCGTCATCTAGCAAGGGGCTGGTATTTTGCCAGCCCGTCAATATTTACCGTCCATAAACCATAGAATGTGAACGCAAAGCAAAAACGAGGGCTCGGGCTATTAAACCGTAAAACCTTGTCGCGCAAACCCGCCCGTAAGTTTTCCACACGATTGTACTTACTCGAAATCGAGCAGGTACGTCGAGTAAGTACGCTTGTGTGGACCTGCCATTAGGGTCACGAACCATGATCAGTCAAAGTATGGCTATTTTTTTGGAGGAAATTTTAATGATTGAATAACATAACGGTTTTTCTGTTTACCTGATTTGACCGTTAACTCCTTTCTGTGGGACTTCTCAAAGTCTGGGGTGAATGTGAATAAACCAATAACCATCCAGCAGCTGAAGGCTGACATTAGAGAAGAGGCTAACAAGCGTTATGACCTGAAATCCTAATAAAAGTGATGGGAAATGCGTTAAAATGAGCCTGAGAGATTGAAGCTATAAATGGCAATTTGAAAATTACCCTATTCGTCGCATTGGTTGGTGAAATTACGATTATACTGCCGTCCTAAGCCCACTCAACGTAACTGACAAAAATTACGAAAATGAGTTAGATGTGTTTTATGGGAGTGTATTCTTGCGATTTCCAAAAGTGACTTTTTTAAGCTATTTAATCTAACGTATCTGCATGCGCAGAGAAATAGTATCACCATTACTTAGCGAAAATAATGTATCCAATATTTACTTCGGTCACTACCTTATCATGAAAGATTGAAAAGACTGAATCTCTCCACATTGCAGACGAGGAGATCAAAAGGTGATTTAATTGAAGTATTCAAAATAATAAATAATCATTATTCATGTGAAACCACCAACCTCATTGTGTTCAATGACAACCCTTATCCTATGTAAGAGATCATACTTAGACTCCGAAAAGAAAGATCAAATAAGATTGTTAGAGATTAATTATTCTTTTCAAATAGAATGGTTGAAGTTTGGCATCAATATGTCTGGCAAGTCATACGTATACATTAATAATGAACAATGAAGTGACGTAACTACTAAAGTATTCATTTTTTTTAAATTTTCCTTACAATTATCAAAACACAATAGAAAATAACCTCATGCACTAAAAAAAAAGTTTAAATAAATCAGTAATGTATGAAGAAAAACACAAATTTATAATAAAACTTTCAAGTTCATTTATATATGTATATATTGTTGTTTTGTCAGTTACGTTAAGTGGGCTTAGGACGGCAGTACCCTGTCAATGTACCTGGAAAATGTATGAAATGTACCTGGAAATGGTCTTACACATATAAGGACAAAAATTAAATTTGACATTTTAAAATTGACAATTCATCAAGAATTTTCGGATTATGCACTAGGCCGATAATGAATGTTTGGTGTTGGCAGTTGGCAGTTGGCAGTTGGCAGTTGGCAGTTGGCAGTTGGCAGTTGGCTGTTAGCTGTTGGCAGTCGGCAGTTGGCAGTAGTGGTTGACAGATTGACAGGTGGGTGAACGCGATTGTTGGGCGAACGGGCTGTGGATTGCGGATGACACATAGTCGGGTGAGTCTATTCAATTTTGTCAATTTGAGTCCGAATTTGACACATTCCTCATCTCACATCTCACATGTGTATTTCAGAGTGGGTAGATTTGAGTTGATCCAACATGCCGGCGACTCAGTTCAATTTAAAAGAAGAAGATGTCGTCAAGATGGCATTGGAGTTTTTGAATAACCGCGATTTACACATATCGCAGGTGGCCCTGGAGCGAGAAACTGGAATAATAAATGGAAATCACTCGGATGACATATTGTTCCTGAGGCAGTTGATCATCGACGGCCAGTGGGACGATTGCTTGGAGTTCATTCAACCGTTGAAAGTGCTGGAGGCTTTCAACGTGAACAAGGTGAAATTTCTAATACTGCGACAAAAGTATGTTGAGTTGTTGTGCGTGAAATCGGAGGCAGGTGCTAACGTGGTGAAAGGCACTGTGGACGAGGTGGTGCGAGTGCTGGACCAACTGGAACAATACGCCACTAAAGAGGAGCATTCCAATCTGTGCCTCCTCCTCACACTGCCTAGACTCAACGATCACCTCGCCTTCAAAGACTGGAACCCTGCCAAGTCTCGAATGAAATGCTTCAGCGAAGTTTGTCCACTGATTGAAAACTTTCTGCCGGCCGATAAGAAAGCGGCGACCGAAGGGAAACACTCTCGCAACGACCGACTCATTCAGATTATAATCAAAGGACTGCTGTACGAATCTTGTGTGAGCTATTGTCGGGCGAAAGCGACAGGATCCAAGGACTCTCACACGTTGGATATCAATTTGACGAATTTGCTGGACGGATCCGGTTTCAGCGAGTCAGATCTCAGCTTGCTGTCGTGGCTGCAAAGTATACCCTCGGAAACGTTTTCCGTTCCGTTCGAACAGAGGACACTGAATGTGGACGTCGAACGTCTGGAGCGGCCTTCGTTGGAAACGTCGTGGACTGAGCATATGCTAGTTAGACCCATAAAGCCCAAGATGTTTCCGCATTCGGCTATATCGTTCTCGAGGCCTCGTTCCGCCGCCGATATGATGACACGGTCTTTGATGCCCGCGCCGGCTGCCGCCACACCGAAACACCTGCTCACCATGGCCATGTCCACGGGAGACATCTCGCCCGTGGTCGGAGCCGAGGCCGGATTTCATCTCTCCGCCGATAACAAAAACAAATTAATGCTCACTTCCGTCGATAGGCTGTTTAACAAGAACGACCAAGTGTTTCTTAGCAATAACTTAAACGAACACAAATATCTGCCGCAAATTTTGGAGAGCACACCCGGATCCGGAGGCATCACACCCGACAAAGTGTCACTTCCGCAGCAACCTATTTCGACCCTTCTGCGAGATAATGCCGTGCTGCCTTCGCACAACTTCGCAGATAACCTCCTAGAAAAATCTTTTAAAAATATTCAAATTAAAGAAGAGCCGCCTGAAACGCTCGTCGACAACAAAAACAGCAACGGTGGCAATATGCTTTATAGAGAATTTCAGTCGAGAAAGAAAATTATGAGCGCATCCAGCGAATTTACCGATAGTGATAATCATCTTCTACACAATGCAATGCCGTAAGTGTTTTTTTTCCATTCTACTTTTTTATTTTCATTCAAATGTTGTGTACCTAATTTTAGTTTTATTCAACAGACCGCCTCTCGCCGAACACTGGCTGAATAATAATTCTAGTGATAATAAAAATCAAGCCAATCCTTTGCCGATAAGTAATAATGAGGACACACACACCAGGTATGCCCGACACATACATATATACATATATATATTTTTTTTTTGTTTTTACCCTCATACCCCATACTTCCATCCCAGAGGTAGGTGAGTGTGACAAAAAAATAATCATCAATATGAATATTGCGCGAAATATTTTGAATCTCTCCCATAAAATGATAAAAACAATTATTACATACATACAGGTAAATGTACATACATAGCTATTATACATATATAATCAAATCTCCCAATGCAATCCTCGATAACTACGTACAGATAAAATACAGTGAAATGAATTAATTCAATTCATAGATGTAGAATAACATAGATTGGCCTTGGCTCCCGAAAAATGACATACAAAAAGGGCATGCAAAAATGGATGCCTTGCATGCATTTTGCTTGACTTTTTTTTTGTGAGAATTCCCCGCACTTTAGACCCCCCGCAACCCCCGGTTGCTTTTGACGCTTTGTCCAGGCAAATTTGTTTGGAATGGCATATCTATGGTATTGTATATCTATGATTCAATTGGATGATTTTCTCACTCCCATTATCTATGTATTGCACGACGAATGCCAATTAAACAATTGGTGCCGACGAATTAAGGAGTTCTAAAAATAATGATTACTCGATCGATTAATCCAATTATGTAGGTGCAAATTACATACAATGCAAGAAAAAATTGTCAAATTTGACATCTCGACAATTAGGTATTATCATTGCTTTGATATGTTTGAATGAATTGTCTCGTTACTGGAATTTAGTATTTATTGGCAGTAGCTCGATCGCCATCGTTCACTCCACTCCTCTTTCTCTGCTAATTGTCATTCTCCGCTATTTCGTTTTATTTAACAATTTATACATACATACATGTAATATATTTTTACCTTTATTTACACCAAATTTACTTTTTAACAGTGAGCGTGTGTGGTGTTTTTTTTTTTTGCAAATTTACTTGACCACTTAACCTTTCGTCATCGAAGATCGCGCATATGCTATTTATCGCGCGAGTTCTATTTATTAATTAATGTGATTCATATTGTCTGCGAATTAAATATCGTTTCAATTCGTTACATTACAGTGCACTGGTGTGGTATGAGAATAACAATGTACATATTGTGGTCGCGCATGACTCGTGTTCGGGATCGGATTGGATTGACTTACCCCCTACTTTTATGTCTCATATCAGTAGGTACATTTATACATATGAGTCATACAGACGTAACTACATATTTGTCGTATCTACATCACATTCAGTCGCATAGATAACACGTTGGGTTGTCCCTCGACTTGGCAAAACGATCGAATCAGTGTGGCGGAATGCGAAACACGTGTAAACACACACATACACTTTCTATACACCTCTACACTTTCTGCCGTTTTGAATTTTTAACAATGTGTACATGCGTATAATATGTATGTATGTACATGGGTGCTGACGGACGTGTAATATTTACTCTTCAAATAAAATTCACATTACGTAACACTATTTATTTGTCTTCTCTGCCGAAGATTCACATTTAAATCGATCAATTTCCAAATAATCATATTCAGCTTCACACATTTCAGTTTGCATGTTCAGTGCGTTTAAAAAGTGAAATAAATACATACATACATACTACATTAAATGTGTGTCCAACACGCCTTATTGTGACAATTTATTTGACACGCAAATTATTTCTATCATATTTTAGCTTTTAGTTTAATTAAATTGAGATTAAAATGTTCTACAATAAGCACTTGCATCCACCGTCGAGAGTTATGAAAATTTTTGATAAAAAACACGATAATAGAGAACACTTGCCGGGATGTCCCAGTTTCCTCGACACATCGTCCTCCTCGTCGGCGACATCTGCACCGCACAAATATCGGAATGGGTATGTGCCAACTGAAATATATGTATGACTGTACATAGTCAGTAGCTGTCAAAATCCTTCAAATACTGGATACATATGTAAATAAACTCGTACTCCCAGTTTAGGGATCAAATTGAAATAATTTATTTGAATACATTCTGATCGTAAGGTTTCCCCAGTTGGTTCACATAATTATGTACGTAAATTGTACATACATACATATATGCTTTTCAGATATTTCAGAACATGAAACAGTTTGTCTTAGATTTCTCAGAGATTAGTGTAGTAACGTGTGCCTATTGTGCTTTTGTATTGTGATTGTGCGAAAATTCGACCTTGAGAGTTTTTAGTTTGTCATTTATCAACAAAGGTGGAACTCTCTATACTATCTAGAATCTAGATAATTAATTTTGCAATATTTGTATTTATATAATCTTAATTTTTATTTTCAGGAACACAAAAGGTGCTGAGAGTGCAAACAATGTCTACGATCAAGTACAGGTAATAAACAAAAAAAATTCGTTTATTTAATTTTAAGAACTTATTAGTGCGTGCATGTACACGTATCGTTTCAATGAGTAGGTGTGCAGCAATCAATCTATTTAATTATTATTTATTCGAGAAATTTTTATACAAATTGTATAGATATTTACAATATTGTCAAAAACGATTTGTCAATTTGGTAAAAATGGTTTTTGTCCATATTCATTTTGTTGGTATGATAATTATTATGTATCGTGAATGACATGCCAGTATGTACATACAACCTCGTACATTTACCTATGTACATACATAGGTCACAGTACATTTATATTTACAACGACTTCTGCTTGACCATTCTTTCTCCGGTTGCAATTCATTGCTTTTGTTTAAATTACATACTTGATTCTTTACAACAACTGCATGCAAATATTCAAGTACCTACCTATGTATTTTTTTCAATAAATTTTTGTGATAATATGTACATACTATGTAATACATACATATATCAAAAATCTATATCTACTATAAATTAGGCGTGGCCAACAGGTCGATCGCAATTTACAATTTTCATTCTAAAATGAATTATTTCAAAAACAAAAATTTAACTAAAACTGCTATTAAAGACTCGATATTTTTTAAGTAAGTTCCCAGATCTCGTATCTTAAAGCTAGTATCAATTACAACCGTGAATGGATTTATGCGCAGTGTGAAAAAGATTTTGAATTTCAAGATTTTTTCAGCTATCACTATATATGTACATGTAATTGACCAACAAGTTTAGTTAGTAAGAGATTGGGAATTTAATTTAAAATCATTACCTCGATTCGAGGAGAATCTCTCCAAAGATATGTTTTCCGATCTGAAATCGGTGATCTAGCGTTTCTAACAGATAAATTGATCGTCTTGATTTTAATACTTCAAGGAAGAAATCAGACCATAAGTGCGGATCTTCCGCCGCGGAACCCCAGTACATTGGTTTTCATACAAATGAGTGATAGCCGCCACACTAAGCAGAAGCCCTAAGTGAGATGATTAGTAGCATTATAAAAATCAATCGATCCAATGTCGATCAAAGATTTCCAACAACAAAACATTGGTCACTTTCCAAATATGAATGACTATTTGCAATTTTATCCCAGTTTTAATTTTATTTTTGAAAAATATCCAGTAAAATTAAAAGCGTTATCTTATGGCGGAATTTTAAGAGTAATTTCAATACAAAAAAGTTCCTGAGATTTTCCACGTGGAAAAAACTATACTAGAAAATGAAATTGTAATGTATGTATGTACATACATACATATCTATATATGTACATATGTACATAATATGTTGTATATGCACATACATACATATCTATGTATGTATACCAGGAAAAATATTCTAATATTAAAGAATGCAATGAATACATCCATTCTTGTTTTGGATCCACATACTTTTACGTGAATCGACTTTTTCATTTGAAATTTTGTTCGAAATTTTTTTTGTATAAATGGTATTCAAAACTTTCTTGTTTTTAACAACAAACAAGTTGGTTATGTACTCTGTTATATCTGTTGTATGCTGATTTTTGTATATTACCTAGTTTGATTATCACAGCATAGATGGCATTACATTCATTTATATTTGATTTTATTTTAATAACATTGCGTTTTTGTTTGGTTTTTACACTCTTAAAGTTATAGAATCTTTAACACCGTATTTATGTATGTATTTACATACTCATTAACCAGCACATTCAGTAACACTATTCTTGAATTGTTCATCTTGACATTTCTGGATATTCTTCATATCTATTCTATGTACATATGTACATACATAATTATGTACACATTTACATACATCATAAGCAGATAGCTCTAAAACTGGTTTATCTTTTCCACTTGGATAGTTTTCTCGAAACCCATGATAATTATGCCATTTATGTACAAATAAAAAATATTCGTTGATGGGTTTTTATAAATTTCAAATTTCTTCAAACAATCTAAATGATCCTGTCCCGCAGAAGATATAAAAAATTTCATTGTTATAAATTGTGCCACAACTGTATATTATATCATTACCAAATGAATTAAACATTGTATGTACTGTACTGCTTAGTATACAAACTGTATCCAATTATCCTCGATGCCTTCTTATTAGTGATCGTCCGATAAGGTTTGATTGAAGTACATTTATATATTGCACAAACGGTGAGGAAATTAATTATTCTCGGAAAATGCGCCCACATGTTTTTATGCTCTACAATCTAAATACATCGAAACATACGTAATTGGAGTATGTACATATGTACGTAGTTGCGCATTGGTCTTTTTATATTAACTCGCTAATAATGTTCTTAGGTAATTAATTCGCTAAATAATAAAATGTTGGCGATTTTATGATTCACTCAGTTGCATTGCATCAGCGCATGCACATATGTATGTGCATAGAGGTCACTCTGAGTAAAAAAATTCTTTTGATTTTTATTTTGGAAAGAAGTTGAAAGTTGACGATACATGAATGTGGAGATACGTGATGTACAATATAATATTATCAACGATGTGAAGAATGGCAGATGACGTGAGTGAGTGGACTCCCTCCCTGTGGCACGTCCTGCCTTATAAGGAGCACCTACGTTGAGGTCACGTTGCGTTGATGTAATCTCACCTCGATTCAATGTCATCGAATGCGGTGTATGGTATGGTATGGCATGGCATGGCATGGCATGATTTGGTTGGGCTGGCGTTCTCTTTAGTCGAGTCGAGACCCATGTCGTCGACGTACCTACACACGCTCGCGACAAACGCAACAATTGACCACCGTGTTATAACAAAAGTGTCACCGTGCTATGTACAAAAGTGGAGAGATGGGCAGCAGCAACGCGGCCGCGGTGCGAAGTCTCGAGCTGATGTTCTCTGGGTTGAGTGCAGAAGCTGCGTCCCCCTCCCTAGTTGTGGTGGAACACGATGTGGACAAAAAGTGTGACGTTCACGGCCGAAGGGGCTCCATGTCCATGTCCATGTCCACGTCCATGTCGGTGAGGCGCAGGGACTCCATGCCGCCGATGGTGATCTCGCACGGAAGGTACGAGACAGCTTCACCCTAATTACATAATTATGTAAAACACCCACCCCAACTAACACGAGACGAGGGGTGGGTGGCCACCGAGAGAATAACCAATTCCTCATTATATATTAGATAACAACTTAATGATTAACACTGATATATACAAAATAATGAGCTAACGAGGTGAGGTCAATTTGCTAAAGCAGTCGCGGCATCCTGGCCCGTCGACGAGACTCTCTGGGGCTGCCGGCGTCTCCTCCCCATCGTGAGATCGACCACCCATCGGCGTTCCCCAGCTTCTTGAGGAGAGACGACGTTTCCACGTCGAGGAACCACATCTCCAACAGAGGGAACCGCAACTCGATCGCGGGCTTCCCCAGCGGCGCTAGAAGGGACTCGCTCGCCAGCAACAGCAACAGCTCCATCTTCCCGATCGGAGGTCTGCGAGACTGGAACAGAGACTCGGTAGGATCCGTGGGCTGCCTGCTCAGGAAGGTCTCTGGAGTAGGACGCAGATTCTCCATCGACTCGCTCGACAGTCGCAGTCGTCGCAACTCTTGGGATCCAGAGCGCAGGGCCTCCGTCACCTGGGAAGATTACAAACAGACCGCTCAAAAGACAACAGAAAAGGTAAAAATCATCACATCATGCATGTAGTGATTCATATTCACAAACACGCGCTTTGTTTGCGGTTTCGCCGCCTCCACAATTCGCAGCGAATATTGAAAACGTTATGGAATAAAAACAACCTCATAAAATGATACAGTTTCGGAAGCGTGTGCGTAGGCACAAAACGAGTTTCGATCGAAACGAGAGAGAGAGGTCTCGTCTCATCTCGTGGATAGTTTTGACGAATTCAGCCTCGATTTTGAATGGCATTTGGTGGGTAAACTCCGATGCGATGTCCGTGTATGGTGTTTGTCGAATCACTCAATACGTATTGTGTACATATGTATATCTAAGGTATGTCAAATGACACTATCGATATTTTTGAAGCGATGATGACCTTCTCAGTCACGGCCACGTTTTTACCATCCTAAATAAATTTCTTTCGAACAATCGAAACCCGATGCTGTGTAAAGTAACGGAACCGTGCGATCATTTCGAAAATTCTCATCGTTACCCGCCTATCTCTTAATGCTGATTTTTTTCTTCTTTTTTAATTTAAGCGATCGATAACTTTCGACGAATTTCCAAGTGAAAGTGGCCAACGCTTTAAATGGAAATATTTTTGAATATCGATCCGAATACTGAGTGTTTGTTGCGAATATTAGAAAGTTAAGTTAATTAGCCGCCGTTTGACATTTCGAAGTCGCACTTGGATTATTACATACATACATCATCATTTTCAGCCGTTCACCATCCACTGCTGGATGAAGGCCTCTCCAATCCTCTTCCATTCCTGTCTGTCTTGAGCAATCTGCATCCACTTGACTCGCACACATTCTTCTCAATTCATCAGCCCATCTTCCACTCGGTCTACCTTGCTTTATTTCACATCCTCTCGGATACCATTCCAGTACTTCTCGCCATCCATTCTTCTTGCTATGTGTCCAGCCCATTGCCACTTCTTTTTTTTCACCCGCACTGCTATATCTGCCACTTTGGTCATACTTCTTACCCGTGTATTTCTTTTGCGATCTCTTCTTGTTATGCCAAGCATACATCTTTCCATGCTTCTCTGTGTGCACTGGATCTTTCGTAGCATTCTTGAATTTAGCGTCCAAGTTTCACATCCATACGTCATAACTGGCGGTACGCATTGGTCGTATGCCTTCTTTTTTAAACATAGCGGAATGTTGGATTTAAAAACTATGTTCATTCTTCCAAAAGCACTCCATCCTATGTATGTAGTTTCATTCTTGGTTTTATTTCTTCTTCTTTACATCCAGTCATATTCACCAACTGCCCTAGGTATAAATAACTATCGACTATCTCTACAATATGATTATCTACTGTGACTACGCTTTGCGTGCAAAATTCATTAAACATAATTTTAGTTTTATTAAAATTAATTTTTAAGCCTACTTTCGTTACTTAATTCTGTTAACCTATGCAACTATAACTATGTCGTCAGCGAATCTTAGATGGCACAAATGTCTTCCATTGATCTTGACCCCTGATTTTTGCCATTCCAGCTACCTAAATATGTCCTCGAGCACCGCATTGAATAATTTAGGAGAAATGGTGTCTCCTTGCCTAACACAATACCGAATTATGTATGTATGTATGTATGTACATACGTGCAGAATCAACTCATTCAATTTATTGCGATCGACAAGAAATATACCTACATATTTATTGTTGTGAGGCTCGTATATGAACGTATGTACATATCTAAAAAAAAAATTGATACCAAATCAAGTGTAAGTAACAAAATCGTTTGTTTTGCAACAGAGTGGGCGTCTCTTCCGTTTCCACCGTCACGGCGCGGCGGCATAACGAATATCATTTTGCGCCAGCGAAAGTTTTTTTTACCAAATATTACCACAAAATAATGATCGTAATCCAATTAGAGCGGTGTTGGTTTTTGCGCAGCGAACACTTAGTTTGGTGTAAAGCGTCGTTGCGACGAGTTGACGTCCAGTTGGACGATGGGGGATCGAAGATAATAAATTGCGAAGAGAATACAATTTGGAATTGAAGATGTTTCCGAAGGGTGTAGCCGGAAGGCACTCACCGTGCGACTGCTTCTCGTCCAGAGACACAGTCTCCGTGGTGAAGAAGAAGTGTCCATCGAGTGAGGCTGATGTGTCAACGAAGCACTCGCGAGCACACGAGCCCTGGGTGCTCTACAGGTACACGGCCGAGAAGCCAGTCTCCAGGGAGTCGACACTGTTCGGCAACGAGACCAAGTACGTGTTCGACGTGCCCAAAGTGGACGAGCACTGGGTGGAGGAGTGCTCCTCCATCTACGAAGACTCCTCCTTCTACCAGGACCGAGACGATGCCGACTCTGGGTGCAGGTACTCGTCAGACTGTGACAACTCCACCATCACCAGCAAATCGTTCGTGGCGTTCAAACCCGACAGGAGGAAGTCACCAACCAACAAACCCTTCCACGGGGATCTCATCACACGCTGGATCAACCATCTGGAGACGGTCGAAGAAGTCGACACGGATTTTCACTCGCCCTCCTCCACAGTACGTACAAATATGTGTACAATATTTCATTATTTTATGCACATTCGTGCATGCATTTCGATGCATCGCAATATTGCGCCCGTCGGTTGCACCATTTGAAAGTTTACACATGTACAAAAAAATACGTACGTACGTCCAATTAAAAAGTATGACGTAAAGGCGATTGTACAACGAGTGTGGCGGTCCGTTTAAATCAAGTCGCTAAATTAAATACGTTGAAAATGCGATTGTACAACAAACGACAACGTAACCGTTCACCGACCGACCGATTATGCTTATTTATCATACATTCTTCTCCCAATACATGTGTACGTACGTAGTTACAGCTTGTAGCGAGCGAGTAGCTCAAGTACAGACTGTAAGTATGTATCTCAGTCATTATTGCCCGTAGGAAATACCACGGTGTCTACCTACATACATACGTATGTACGTAATAGTATAGATATTATATATAATTATATCATAGTGCACACAGAGAAGCATGGAAAGGTGTATGCTTGGCATAACAAGAAGAGATCGCAAAAGAAATACATGGGTAAGAAGTATAACCAAAGTGGCAGACATAGCAGTAGTACGGGCATAGATGTAGAATAACATACATAGATTGGCCTTAGCGCCCGAAAAACGACATAAAAAAGGGCATGCAAAATGCACTCCTTGCATGCATTTTGCTTAATCTTTTTTTTGTGAGAATTCCCCGCACTTTAGACCCCCCGCACTCCCCCGTTGCTTCTGACGCTTTCTCCAGGCAAATTTGTTTGGAATGGCGTATCTATGGTATTTTATATCTATGAGTACGGGTGAAAAGTTGAAGTGGCAATGGGCTGGACACATAGCGAGAAGAATGGATGGCAGATGGACGCGAGAAGTACTGGAATGGTGTCCGAGAGGATGTGAAAGAAAGCAAGGTAGACCGAGCGGAAGATGGGCTGATGAATTGAGAAGAATGTGTGGAGTAAACTGGAATTTACTGGATGCATATTGCTCAAGACAGACAGGAATGAAAGAGGACTGGAGAGGCCTCCATCCAGCAGTGAATGGTGAACGGCTGAAAATGATGATGATATATAATATATATAATAGCCCAATTCCGTCTGACTGTCAGTCTGTCTGCTGATAACGCTCGCCTCGGTAAAGGATGAAATTAAAATTTAATTAAATTTTAACGTCGCAAGTGGAATTTGAACGCATGATCACCAGATTGGGTAAGTTAACGCTAACGCGTTCACCCAACACCGGTGATGGGTGGCCTATAATTTGAAAATATTAATCCTCAGTAGAGGTTGGCGACATTGCTAAATTGTTACGTAATCAATTACGAAAACATTTGATCGATTTATTTATTTAGCACGTTGAAGACATTTTTCCATCGTTAAAATCACTGACAAAAAACACGTTCGTTGATATTCAACGGGCTTACACTAGTGCTTATAATAGTGAATGTTTTTTTTTGTGATTTGGTGGAGTCGAGATGACTTTATCACTTTACATACATACAAAAACAATACACCACTTACGTGATTATGTACATACATACCATGGTATGTAGATATTTCTTACTGTGGATGGATGACCTATAAAGTTGGTTATGCCTCGCTTGATACATTTTGTATATGCATACATAAATGTATCTCGTTTCATTAAACGAGCGAACGTTAATTTTATCCATATGAACATGTATTAGGCATTGGCATTTGAATGTTTTTGACATTTGCCCCTTTTTTTTTGGAAGCAAGTTGGTAATTTTTTGACATTTTATGGCGATGGCAAATGTCACAGGGTCCACTGGTCCGGAAAAGCGTAACTTTCAAACGACTCGTATATCGAAATGTAACTTTCCGATTTCACTGATGCTGTTTCACCGCAGTGGAAAGCGCATTGAGACTGCTGATGCTCTGCACAAACACTTGACATTATTTTAATCTTTTTCTAGAGCGCATTTGAAAATTAATCGCAAATTCATATTTACTCGTGTACCTACTATTGTACTCGCATGTTTCTATGTGTGTACCTTCATACATACGAGTATGAGCACATTGTATTATACATATATTATACACTAGTCTTTGCAGTGTGGTTGTACACCTGTACGTAGTACGTAGAATTCAGTGTTTCTCAACCTTTTTACACCTGGGGAACCGCTGAAAATAGGACCACCGGTTGAGAAACACTGCTCTAGATCATCGTCAAATCATCATCATTATCAACCACGCCAACGGTGCCAATCAACGGTTTTTCCGTTCACAAAAGTGACTATTTATAGTTTCGCACGATTTTGATTGAGATCGACTGCAACTATGTATGTGCGCGCGACTAAACAATGAAATACTTTTTTTCTCCAAAATTAGAGATTAGAATCTTTCGCGTGGGATGTTCTCGAAACGTATTTAGAAATAATGAAGGATTCTGCGGTAAAACTAGAGTTGAACACCGATGGAAAGTGTGTTTTTCACGTTTATTTACAAACATTGGACGCGCTCGACTGCACCACGCGATGATCTTGAAAACAAAGCGGCTCGCTTTTTCTTAACCATTGCATTGTTTTGTATTCTATAGGTATTCATTTTCAACGCTGACCATCTCTGTATCTGTCAATAAAAGACGAGTGGATACGATATTTGACATCCTGTAATTATAAAAAAAAAAAACAAAAACTTTCATCTAAATGTTGATGCAAAACGCTCGCTGACATACTCTCGTATATACATGCATATGCATGTATGTATGTACATATCCATTCAATAAGCATTCGAAATGTGGTCAAACGCGTTCCGATACATGTGTACGTTTACGTACATATGTATGTAGGTAGATGTGTCATATGTACACATGTACGCATTTTTATCGACGGACGAAATGGCGCGCAGATCTTTCGAAATTTCAAGGTCATCCCTGTTATGCGAATCGGTGGAAAGTTGATCTTTCTTTTGATAATTTATTTTATTTGACTGGTCCCACTACCAGTATGTATGTATACATACGTACATATGTGCCAGGTAGGTTAAAAGTAGCTTAGCCATTTTCTCGCACGAGTTTGCGGGTGGAAGTTGATCTGGATCGGTTGTGCGTCGCTTTAGTCGGTGCAGATCACGCCAACCTTTTCCCATCTAAAATTATTTAACTTAAGGCAGGGGTGTTCAACCTTCCACAGCTTTCGCAATCCTTCTAGTTTATAATTTTCTTCGAGGAACCCAACATTTAGATGACAATTTAAGATATGAGTAATTGTTGAGATTTTCAAACGAATTTCATCTTTTGCATCTAACCCGTTTCTGTATTTAGTCCCCGTTGCTGCGTACAGAGATAAAGATCTTCGATACGAACGACATTAAGTATTTTACAGCTCGTTTGGCAATCTAAGGATATTCATTCATAATGTGAAGCCAAAGATGCATAATATCAACTTGGGGAATGGGATTTTAAGGTCCTCCCCCCCCCCCCTCCTCTGGTCTTAATATTCGGTCGATGCAGTCGACGAGTGCGTCGTACGAATATACTGCCGTCCTAAGCCCACTTAACGTAACTGACAAAAATTACGAAAATGAGTTAGATGTGTTTTATTGCGATTTTTCATATCAAAATGAATGTATCTTCATCCAAAAGTGACTTTTTTAAGCTATTAAATCTAACGTATCCCATATTTATGTACTTCGGTCACTATCTCTTATCATGAAAGATTGAAAAGACTGAATCTCTCCACATTGGAGACGAGGAGATTAAGAGGTGATTTAATTGAAGTATTCAAAATAATAAATAATCATTATTCATGTGAAATTACCAACCTCATTATGTTCAATGAGAACCCTCATCTAAGTGGTCACACTTTTAGACTCCGAAAAGAAAAATCAAATAAGATTGTTAGAGATTCATTCTTTTCAAATAGAGTGGTTGAAGTTTGGAACAATCATAATGAAGTGACGTAACTACTAAAGTATTAATTTTTCCTTAGAACTATCAAAACACAATAGAAAATAACTTCATGTACTAAAAAAAAAAGTTTAAATAAATCAGTAATATACATATTAAGAGAAACACAAATTTAGAATAAAACTTTCAAGTGCATTTATCTCGATATTGTTGTTTTGTCAGTTACGTTAAAGTGGGCTTAGGACGGCAGGTATACATATGTACGTACGTTTTGAGGAATTGGAAATGTTGGCGATCGGTGTGTTGAATGAGAATGATGGTCAATTGGAGATAGTGGTAGTGGCAGCAGTAGTAGAGTGGTAGAGAAATGGTGGTCGCCCCTTTCTCCGCAAGTGGGTCGCTCTGTTGGCAGTCGTTGTGTCGGTCTCGCCGATGGCTGACCTGATGATGATGAGGCATCAGCAGCATCAACAGCATCAGCAGCAGCCTCAGGCTCGGGCCTGGCCACCTCTCCATCGGCCCACCGAATACCTGCGACGATACGCTCCTTCACCTCCTCTTCCGATCCCATTGGCGCTTCCTCCTCCCCCCACTGGGGCATCCCTCGCTTCCAAGGGTCGCGACTATTACTTCCTGTCTCCATACTACCGGACACGTACGCCTCGGAACTTGGCCTGCCCCTGCAGTCGCTCGCGATCCATGGAGGATGTTCGAGGAGATGTGGTCTGCGAGTGGGAGCCTCCAGCCGCTGCCCACCATTCCGCACAACACCCCACCCATCATCCCTACGCCAGAAGATCCGTTGAAAATCTCCTCTCTCGCGACCACTACCACCACCATCGCACCAATGGGAAACGCATTCACCCACCTTTCGTAAGTTCATTTCATTTTCACCAACACTCGACTAACATTCGACAATTTCCCTAAAATTAGATATATCGCTACACGTACTGTGTGAACCACTTCGTGTAACTTCATTTATAATAACAATAATAATTTTGCACCAACTACAGTTGGTTTTCGTTTTAAAACCCCCAAAATGCGTACATCCCGTACATAAATCCAGAGGGACCGTTTTGCACACAGTGTTACGCCCCCTCCCTTTGGACACGACCGATAACAGTCATCTGTCATCTCACTTCCTCGAGATACATAAACACATACGGTAATGTGGATGGCAGATGGACGCGAGAAATACTGGAATGGTATCCGAGAGGATGTGAAAGAAGAGTCAAGTGGAATGCAGATTGCTCGAGACGGACAAGAATGGAAGAGCTTTCATCCAGCAGTGAATGGTGAACGGCTGAAAATGATGATGATACATATACTATACATATATCGTAATTCCATTTGCTCAACGCATTTTATATTTTGACTAGTGCAAATCCGTTGAATGTCAACGGAGCGTTCTCATTCACCCATACTGAAAAATAATATTAAATTTAATAGTTTTTTTATAGTTGTTGCATCTATGCAACAATGCGCCGTCTACGGCGCGTTATAATACAACAACGTAACAATTTAGCAAAGTCGCGAGCCTATTTTTCATATTAAATAGTCGTGTTGAAGCCTGCCTATTATCATCTGGTTTGTCTCACCGCGTAAGCGTTCTGTTCGTGCGACGTTCTTGTTTTTTAATTATTTACCGAGGCGAGCGTTATCAGCAGACAGACAGACAGACGGAATAGGACTTATATATATATATATATAATATATTTATCTATAGAATATTGTGACTACGGTGACCGTAAAACATCACAACTAATAAAGCAAATGTAAAAGAAAATATCGCTTGAAACCAGTTTGTATCACTATCCTCTTTTTATTTATCTGCACACGAGATAGCCCTTCTCGATCAGTATGGAGGTACATATAGTAGGCAATTAAGTTTATATTTTTAAAAGGCGTGACGTACTCGTACGATATTGCCTCTACTTAACGATACGTATTTACATACATATGTATGTATGTATGTATTATCTTTTGCTAGCAATAATTGTGATCCAGTGTCTCCAGATCCCCGCGATATAATGATAGAATGCCTATCCCACGTACTCACTACCGGTGTTTCTTTCGAGTCTGACCGATTGTTATCGGCAAACGTTTCATTCCCCCCTTCGAATAGATCGTGTAACCAAAACGCGTAACGGGTATCGAAGAAACCCCAAAATTCGACATTGTTCTCAGATTAAAAACTATAATTGTGGATTAGAATTGAGCGGTTACGGTTGTTTCGCATTAAAATCGATTGCCCGGCCTCAATTCGCTCGTGGTCAATGTTTAATTCCACTGTTCCAAAATTGAAAGTTTTACGGTTCTTTTACTGTTTTTCTTACGAGCCAACTGTTCCAATGAAAAATCTTTTTTTTTTTTTTTTTTTTTCGCTGCCATGTGGTATACCACTCTACGCTAATTTTCAATTTATTTCTATTGGAAAATAAACTGAGCGAATACTTGTTTTTTATACACGTGAATTTTTATTACCATAACTCCCTTATCATATATGTAGTATGTGTGTATCTTTACTCAGCCCAATGTACAGATGCATATATCCTATGTATGTAGCTAATGATACCAAACTTTTTATTCTCAAACTAAATTCTAGGTTTGTGAATAAAATTAATGAAAACGAACTATAATAATGGAAGAGGGTAAGGAAGTATGTACATACTGACCTCTGTCAAGAAGAGAAAAAAAGAGTATTTTGTACATTCTATGAGGGGCTAAAAATACGAGTCATATTCAAAGAAGACGCGGTGCAGGAAGAAAGCGCATCTCCCGGTTAAAGAACTTGCGTGACATCGTTCAGAACAGCTGTCTCGAAAGTTAAAATAGCAGTGATGATTTCCAACCTCCATAGGGGAGAGGAACGTATGGGGAGTAGTACATAGTAGTAGTAGTATTAACTTTGTATTTGATGTTGTGTTTGTAGCCAGCGGGCGAGATGGGAATCGGTGGTGCAAATTCTGGTGCCGGATCTCGACCCCGATTTGTTGCAGTTTCTGCACTGGAAGATGCTCAAGCAGTACGTTGTGCAGAATTCCACCCGGCTGGTGGCCTTTACGCCGTCGGCTCCAACTCGAAAACACTTCGCATCTGCGCATATCCCGACACTTCCCATCTTAGGTACTTGGATAAAAAAATATATATATACAAAAACAACTCCAGAGAGCATTCTTCCCCCAAAGTTTAATCTTTCCGATTTTATTTTTCCAGAGAAGATCACAAAACCTATCAACCCACAGTTGTATTCAAACGAACGAAACACCACAAAGGATCACTGTACTGTCTGGCTTGGAGTCCCGCTGGAGATCTCTTAGCTACCGGTTCAAACGACAAAACTGTTAAACTTATGAGATTCAATGCGGACACAACGAATTTAGAAGGCCAAGAGGTAATCCCAGTTCCATAACGTCAAATTATACGTCCCATGTACATATTATATAATTTTTATATTTAATAGGTTGAACTAACGATGCACGATGGTACTATAAGAGATTTATGCTTCATAGAGGATACTAGTAATCAATCTAGCCTATTAATTAGCGCCGGTGCTGGTGATTGTAAAATATATGTGACAGATTGTGCTACGGGTAATCCATTCCAGGTACGGGAAAATTGAATTCGAATTTAAACACGTCTACTGTACGTGCGTGCATATGTATATTTTATAGCGGCTTTACTTTTTTAGGCTTTGAGCGGCCATTCTGGCCACGTTTTGTCTCTATACAATTGGGGTGGAGCCATGTTCGTCAGCGGATCGCAAGATAGAACTGTTAGATTTTGGGATTTGAGAACCGGCGGTTGTATAAATGTGGTAACACCGGTCACCGCACCCGGAACACGAGTAAGTCGGATGTTTATGTCTAAAAAGTCGAGACGTGCAAATCTCGAATAATATATATTTCTTATTGTTTTAATTGATGGACAGGGTTCGCCGGTCAGTAGTGTGAGTGTGGAACCGTCGGGAAGGCTTCTCGTCTCGGGACACGAAGACGCCACGTGTTGTCTTTACGATGTACGCGGTGGACGTACCATTAAAAGCTTTCAGCCTCACACGCAGGACGTACGATCTGTTCGATTCTCCCCGGCGGCTTATTATTTGTTAACGGCCGGCTACGATAATAAATTAGTACTTACGGACCTTCAAGGTATATCTTTATTTTTGTTTAGTTTTATCTTGCTTATCTAATTTTTGTATTTAATCGTTTGAAAATTTGTGTTACAGGTGATCTTACAGCATCACTTCCGAGTGTGGTTGTCGCCACGCATACCGATAAAGTCGTATCGGGACGGTGGCATCCCAGAGATTTCACTTTCCTCTCAACCTCAGCAGACAAGACTGCCATATTATGGGCTCTGCCGCCTGCATAAAAAAAAAAAACAACGCTCCTTTCTTACGTATCTCTCCTCTCGTTCGAAATAATTTTCCCCTCAAATCAGAAAGTTGTTATTTATTCTGTTGGAGACTTACTCATTTTTACTTATCTCGAATTAACCCAAGTGCTAATTTATTTCACATTTCGTTTAAACGCTCTATCTAATATGTGTGAGGCAATTAGAGGAGAAGAATACGAATACAAACTCTAACTTGTAATGCAAATTAATTTCAAATGTTTTTTAAACTTTTAATAATGTCAAATGTATGTACATATGATGAATTCGCATTACAAGCCATAATTTGTATTTATGGATTACGCAGTTTCTCCACTGATGTATGTATGTATATGCTATTGCGTATTTGTATCGACACATTTTGTATTTTTCTACTAAATTAACATTATTTATTGATTTAATTTTAAGAATTTTTACTCTTTAACCACATCTCTTGAACAGATCGATCGGTAGACGACCACACTACGCTTGGATATAAAAGAATCGGTTTGGATCCGTCGACGAAACAAATTTGATCACTAATTTGTTGAAGCTTGAATTGATTCATTTTTAATCAAAATACATTTACATATATAATTTATATTTATGTATAAACGAATATTATTCAATCGCATCGATATTTTTAGAATCTCATATAATATATGTATATGGATGTATATCTACATTTATCAAGTTGTATCAAATTTTTTAATACATTTAACATTTGTATTTATGCATAGTTAAAATTTTAATTAGTTTAATATTGTTGTCATTTGATATGAAATATTTACAAAGTTGCTTAGTGATTTAAACGTGCACAAATAATATTTTTTCGTACACAATATTTACACATATTTGTGTCGTAAGACTAATTTAGCTTTCAAATAAGTTTATTTTTTATTTTTATAGACATCACAAGAACATTTCAAATGATACCAGTCTGGCCAATCGTTTTTTATTAATACAATTTTTTTTGTATGATGTTTTACCTGAAATACATATGTGGTTTGATTTTATTTCAATATAAAATCTATTTAGATATCACAAACATTTTGTGAATATAAAAATAACATGAACAATTAAAAATGTTTTTTATTTCAAGTGTGTGGCGTAAATAGAGCGGTACACATTTGGTTGTAAAATTTGCTATTTGCGCCTTTTATTTATGTATCATTTTTTATGCAAAATCTATCAAATCACGAATGGCAAAAAAAGTTCTATTATCATATTGAAATAATAATTGAAATTTTTTCACAATACTTTTCCTTTTGCATTGTAGCGGTTTTCATGTGTTTTGTATTTTTAATATTGGCAATTTTGCGTAATGCGACATTTAAGATATGTACATATATATATTCACATATTGTTTTCTCATTTAATTAATCACATTTAATTATTAATGATTTGATTATAGATATGTATGTAATTGCGTGGAAAATATTTATAAATAACATTGATTGTACATAATTATGTACCTCAGATCAACTATGCAAACTTATTTGTGCATTTTTACACCAGTTGTATTTTACGTTCAAAGTAAATGAAAAATTTAAATACACAAGTTGGCTGAATCAATTATATTTATAAATCACACAAATTAAAATGGTATTTGGATTAGCATTGATATATTATGTATATTGATAGCGATTGATTTTTTAAATTTTATTTTTCATATCGAATTTGCGCTTATTTTTATTAGCGAATGTGGTGAATCATCTTATGATAAATGTTAGCGCTTGTACTTTAGATAAACAGATCACATTCACTTAATTGCATAAATATAATAGATCATGAGAAGATTCACCATCAATATAATTTACAATACATAATATGTAAACTTATCATCTCAAAATCAATCATTTCATCAAAAATAATGATGAATTTTGAGCTAAGTAAATCTTAGTAGGCTGCTTAATGCTGTAATATTACATATGTACGAAAAGTATGTAGATATGTATGTATCAGGAAAATTAATTATTTTAGCATTCGCATATTCATTCAAATAATTTATTATAAGAACATACATAATATGTACATGCATGTGTCGCGGTGCATCTAAATTTCAACAGTTTAATACAACAATATAAAATTAATAACTTCCTGTTGAGAAATAAAATCGATGCACGTATGTACACATTAATATAATAAATTAATACTTATATATATTTTTGTTTTTGTTGAAGACATATATATACATACATATGACCATTTGCAAAATTTATGGATATTTTCGATAGTTCAGTTCAAAATTTGTAAACAAATACAATTTACACATATACATATGTATTACATGCGAGCCGCATTTTTTGAAAGTGGACTATGTTGACTTGTTTTCATTTTGAGAAAATACAAGGGCCAATTAGTCTGCGTAAATATTTTTTACTTCATTAATAACACATTACATACATACATGTCGTTATCTAAAGGAACCCATTTTTTTACTTTGGATAGTACATAGTCCACTTTCTTTAGTATGAAAAAATGTAATATATTAAGGCCCGAAACGCACTTGGCAGTCTGGCTGCGCGGCCATGGCAGCGGCGGCCACAACGATGTTAGGAAATGTATGTGGCTGCCTGTTTGACAACGCACTGAGGCAGCCAGGAAACTCTGGCTCCGATACGCAGCAGCCAGACAGGCAGCCACTGACCGCCGCGGCCAACACGAGATGTATTTAACAAAGCAAATGTATGTGGCTGCCTGTGCGATGCACGCACTAGCAGCCTGGCCTTTCTGATTTTCAGCCGCTTCGGCTGAAAATCTGAATAAACAATTCCAATTCCATTATAAATTTTACACTAAATTCAACGAATAAGATAAAAATATAAAAAAAAAAATCTCGCTAATATTGCGCGCTGGAAATAATGTATATAAAACTATTTTCAACGAATTATTTGCATCTACATATGTAAATACAGTACAAAAGGATCCGAGATCCGAGATTACGAACCAAATATTGCATTGAAAATAATATGTTGTATCGCTGTCCATTTGTGAGCATCTTTTGTTTGAGAACTTGCCGCTAAATTTCTGAGAACTGAGCTCTGGCTGCCGCTTTGGCTGCTTGAACTGGGTGCACGTTTTTCTGGCCGCCGCGGCCATGGCCGCGCAGCCAGGCTGCCAAGTGCGTTACGGGCCTAACACTCGACTTTTGGCCATTTTGCGAGCGCACAGCAAATCGCTTAGATAAATTGTCAAATCCTTTTGATTGTTTGGAAATTAGAAAGAAAGTTTAATTATAGTCCATCCGTTTTAAGAAGACATTTTATATTTTGTTAGAGTTTTTGTGTTCACTATAAACACTTGCATATTTCTGATAATGTCTTCAATTAAGAAAGGACAAGTTGTTAAAGGACAGTGCCGTGATTTTCTAATTAAACTGCGTGGATATTTTGAAAACCTTTGTGTCCAATATCAAATGAGTATTAACAGGGTGTCGCAAGCTTTAGGAATAAGTCTTGAGTAATGGTCCTTCGTGATTCTAATGAAAAATTTGAAGACACTTTTTTGGTAAATAATTAAGCACAGTATTAAATAATATCGGATTCCACTACAGAAAATGTGATAGAAGAAAAATAATAATAGAAAGAAGTGATATCCAGACAGCCAGATTTAAATTCTTAAGAAAAGTTAAAGATCTGGATTTAAAAAAAAATATTTTCAGACGAAACGTGGCTCAATGCTTATCACACTGTCAAAATCTTGGACTGATAACACGATCGCATCCTGTCAAATAATCTCATTGGGTAAAGGAGAAAGATTAATCATTTGCCATGCGGGATCGTACGATGGGTTTATAACTGGAGGTTTATTAATAAGAAATAAATAAATAAAAACAAATTATTTTACGTTTTTATAATGTTATATCGCACGAAAAGGACAGCATGTACGTTCTACCTAAATGTCTTCCTACAGCAGACGGACTATATTAGGCATATTCAGCATAATTCAATCAGCCATCAACTACACATGTACCTACTAAATATATTGATATCTATTATCCTTTGCAATGGATGAGCAATAATTGTAAATATGTACATACATACATATAACAATCGAATTTCACAATATATCAGCGAGATCTAAGCAGATTCGTATATGTGTAGGTATTCGTATACGTATGTGTATTTTAATTGGCTTGAACGGATATACAAATCTTGCAAAATTGTAAGGAAACAAAGTTCTCAAATTTTGCAGTGGTTTTTATTCTGACAAAATATACATACATATCTATATAATACATAATTACATATAATTATATAGAAAATCATGTCCACGATGAATAAAAATAAATAACGAAAGTCAAAAAACAAACTTGTATTGTGAGATAAATTCAAATTTATTATAAATCGAACATTTACCTCATAATAAAATATATTTAAAAAAAAAAGTCTAATTCACTTCAGTCTTAAAACTTGATACTCTCTTACAAGTACAAGTACATATGCACAGCGCAGAGCGATAAATATTTAAATTTCCGAGGTTGTTCAGACTATGAGAGATTGCATTGTCATCACAGACAAAGCTACACTCGACATTCACCAGATTCACCACTCTGTCTGCGTAATAATAAACATTTAAATACAACAAAAAAAGTAAATTGAAAACATTTCATCGCACGCTACCGTATACGTAAAGTAAAGTTTACAGTACAACGATTTATCGTATGTAATTCTAATTGTAAAAATGAAAAAGGAATAGACTGGATCTTCAACCATTGGACTATTGTTTGTTTTTATCGGCTTTCCTCTGTTTTTTTTCGTCCCCCTCCGCTTGTTTCATATCCGGTTGGAAAAACCAAGGCGCTAACACGGATCTCCACAAAATGATAAATGCTTGTAAAGGCGCCAAAAGCAACAACAGCCAAAAATACATGGATATCAATGAAAGCAACTGCGTAATCGCCGTGAGTATTATCATATCTTTGACATGCCTAAAAATTACAATCGCATTTAATTCTCACGGCATATACAGAATAGAAAAAATTTCAATCATTGACACACTACTTCTCGTCGAAACGAGTGGACATTGGTGATTCCGAACATCGAGACAAATAAAAGTCTTCACTTCTGCCATCTAGAATCACCAATATCACCCCTTACACAAAAAAGGATAAAGATATATGTAGAGTGAGTGAGAAGCGAAAAATAATAAAATATGTCAAGTCGCGTGCGAAAATAGTAGTCGATAGGACTTACAATGCGATGCCCCCTTCCATATTTAAATCGGTGCCACTGTCTAGTATCTTCCCATCTTGGGAATATACCACTTTGGCAGCGTAATTCAGCAGGTTATAACACACGAGATAAATGGCAATCCCCACGCACAATAGAAGCTAAAACAAACCATTAAAACATTCGTTAAGATATCTTTGTATCTGAGTGAGAGATACAGAGATATATATGTATATAAGTTACGATAGATGAGGTGGTGTGCTCCACACCGACGACGAACGTGACTAGGGCATAAATTGCGAATGCTCCTAAGCACATGTTCCTGTAAAACTTAACAGTTGCCACATTCTCCTCCACTATTTGCTTCGACCCCTTCGTCGCCTGCTTCTTCTTTGGAGTCTGAAATCGAACAGAACGTGTATGTGAATGAAATCGACCATTGTAATTACATTATATACTACCTTCGAGTCCTTAGACATGACAACTGATTGGTATACGTCACACGAAACTAGCAAACGCGCCGATCGACGTGTGACACTCACGTTCAGTGGGGAGGACAGTGCTGCCACTAGAATGGTATCATAGAAAAGTCTATTTTCTGCTGTAATATTTGTTTCGTTTTCCGTTAAATAAATAATCAACTTATTGATTGGATATGATAATTCACAGCCAATTAATAAGTTAAAATTATCTCTTATATCTAAGATTACCAAGATATAAGAGATAATTTTTATGGACTTTTCTTTTTATTTCTTACCCCTTAGAATCCTTAGATGAATTGAAGTCATATTAAATTATTAATATGACGGGCAAACCGGCTAGTATAGTACATAGCTAATTAAGAACATTGTCCCAATGACGATTGATATTATTGTTCGGACTCATCTCGGGATGTGCTAGTTTAAACCTGGTCAACATTCATCGTGCTATGACCTTTCCGGGTATATCGTTGCTACGACCTGTTTGTGTCATTGTTTTTCGCATATATTTTTTATCGATTTTAGCATTTTGATTTTTTTGGGTTTTTAGATTCTATTTATTTTGGTCGGTTATGCGCAAAAAGTGGTACTTGTCTCTTAGCCGCACGCCGGAAGTGGTACCCCCAGTGATTGTACCTCCTACCGTTTGACAATCGCCTCCCTGAGAGTGTATTGGAGAAGCGTGTATATGTGCATTGTTGACATTGAAACGTCAGTCAAGTGTGAAATTGACCAATAATTGAACTACGTTAATACATCAATGATTTACTTCTAGAGCAGGGCAGATAGTCGTATAACCTTCCAAGTATTCCCTGCTATGGTATACCTTGAACTTGACGAGCTCAGCGTTCCCATATACGAACGATGACAGCCGACAGCCGACACGATTATACTTAAAATCATTTGAGTTTAGGACTACTAGTTTGAATCCAATGAACAACCGAATGAAGAATGAACCTTCGCAGCAAACTGTAACTTTGATATAGCCCATTGAGTACATCTTCGACTGCGACTTGACTTATTTTGATATCAGAGAGACTCGGTTCAAAGTAGTCCGTCGTCGACCAATTAGTGCTTTGTTTTACCTGGCCTACATGTAAAACAGAGCACTAATGTTTAAAGACAATAACTATTTCTCGCACCGTCTAAGTTTTAGCTGTTTCTTTCCATTTATTTATATTCAGTTGTAGGTATCTGAACAAAGCTATCAAAGGGATTCTTTGGTATTTAAAGCACCGGCTACGAAAAAAATTCGCAAAAATTTAATAAATAATCGGCAAGTACTGGTAGATAGCATCCAAAAAAATTTTGTCACCTGAACCAGAAAGTGCGCCAGACACATTTGGGAGATATGTCGCAACACATTTGAAAGATCTAAATACATTTCAGCAGAGTATAGCCCTTAAATTTATTTCGAAAATAATTTCTTATGCCACGATGGACAAATTATCGCTTCAATCTGCTTTTACTCTAAACTCACCCCTCCTTCTATACCGTTTCAATCTCCAGCATAATCCACTTCATCAAATAGTTTCTGTACCTATAAATACTCTCCTTATCAAAAAGGTGTCCCCGCCAATAAAATTACCTCTGCTGCCCAACCCAACCAGGATATCACGAATAGCAGCGCTACCGTACGTGAAGCTTGCGATGGTTTAAAAGATTTTATTGTATTAAAAAAAAAATTAATAATTTATGTAGATATATGTATGCATGCATTTACCTATACATACCTATAGATACATGCTTTTTTTTCTTACCTCTACATTTTCTACATATTCCTACAGTGGAGTTTGTTAAAATGTGTTTTTATTGTTTCAGATGACTATTGAATGGTACGGGAAAGAGTTCAGTTTGGTTAGGTAATCATATATGTAGGTATTACTATAATATTTATAGAAATGACTATTTTATTAACAAATTATAGTTTTATATTTAAAAGCAGTGATGTGCAGTTGCTTCAGCATTAATAACAATAATTTATTATTTGCTGGACAACTGTTGTCTCCAACAAAAGGTCTATTCGTTGTGGTTATTTCTCCAATGAAAGGTCTCTTCTTTGGGGGGGTGGTGGCTTCATTTGAGGGTCTTGAGGAGGCAGTATTTGGATGGATGGTGACTCCTCAAGGCGGGCTTAACATATATTCTATTAAATTAAACATTCTGATAATAAGGAATCAAAAAGTAATATTTTTTGAATACCCATGAAACTCTGACTTAATTATTTACATCACAAATGTGATGTAAATAATTAAGTCAATGTGTACAATGTAAACTTACTGTATGTTAAATAAATAAATAATTAAATAAATTTTTCGATACACAAATCTTTAGTATTTTTTTTATAATTTCTGGTAAATCCTGATTAAAAGAAAATTTTTGATACACAATCTACGTATGTATAGATATATGCAAATGTATAGATACGTGCATATATGGATAGTATGGATTAGTTATAATAGATATGTACATAGGTACCCGATTTTTAAAAAAAGTAGGAAATTTTGATGTACACATGGATAGGCAAATGAATAATATTATCTAATACAGCAAAAAATAAATTTATTCCCAAAAACATAAGTGCATTACATACAATTTAAAAAAGATATTAATAGACTTATTTGAAAAAGGATGCATAAAATTTCATGGTTTTATCGTGCTCAACTTCAGCGCACTTGACGGATTCTAAAATAATTGTTCCCATAGCATTCGCTTTCAAGTTTCGCTCATTATTTAGACTCTGGTAATTCAAAGTTGTACCAGTGTTTATATTTTCACTTTTTATTAATTCATCGAGCATCAGACTTTGGTGGCAATCGATCAACTCATAACTGCCTCTGCAATCTTTACGTGCAGTACGACCTTTGATTTGCGTCTCTTCTTTAATGTCAAGTGAAAAGAAAGTTTGTATAACATGCAAGCCTCCATTTTTCTCCACGCGAACGCTGGATTTGTAGTCGACTCCACGACCCATACCCCTCGTTGCCAAAGTTGTCGTTCTTGAGATGGACGCTTCGTTGATCAAACGCTCCACTTCTGCAGCATCAGTGTTGTCAGTCAATACATTCAACCGGTCGAATTTGTCTCCATGCTTGTTGATGAATGCGTTTATTTCAATGTCCGTTTTGAAAAATATCAACACCGATCTATCTTTAACAATTTGAGCATATGTGTTCGAATATATTCTATCCAACCACTTTTCCGTCGTATCCAGAATAACGAAATCGGTCTCCTCGTCGAATTTCAAATTGCAGTCGCCGAAGAAAGACGGCATGCTGAACGTTTTATTGATTTCGTAAACTTCTCTTACAGTCTCTTTTTCGAAATTGTTCAACGACATCAAAGTTCCGCTCACGCCTAAAATGTAAGAATACTTTAGCGGTAAATTAGCATAAGAAATGTCGCCGCAATCTATATTCAAATAACCATAGTTATTAAAGTTATTGGGGTTGAATTCTGTTTTTTTCAATTTGAAATAAAAAAACACGTTATAATAAGAATAATGTAAATCTTTAATGTAAATTCCAAAACTGTCTCTGGAACAAATATTTCCACTCTCGTTTAATTTGAATTTGTTTAAAAAATCATAATTTCCTTCTGAAACGCAAATTGCACTATCAATCATTATTTCGAGATGTTCACTAAAGAGAGATCGGTTCGTATATTTTTTTTCCATAATGGGGTGTAATAAGTCACCTTCTGTTAAAAGGTAATACTCTCCAGGTTTACATCTGAATTCTTCAAACGCTAAAAACTCCTCGTTTTGTTTATGTAACTCACATTTTATATACTCTTCAATCATTTCCACTATGATACTTTTTTTATAAACATTTTCTGTAACCAGTTTCCATATTAAGCACTGTATGTCGGCAATGGCTTTCATTTTAATCAATGTACACGGATTCAATGTATTGCCATAAAATTCAGATGAAAAGAAAACGTCTACTTCATCAATCAATAAAACAGTATCACTAATATCATTTTGAATATTCAGAGACGTGCAATTCTCGGTGTTAAGGAGCACTCTGCTATTGACTAAATCTCTCAAGCTGTATTTTGTGTGGTTTATTTGAGGAGAAATCACTTCATTGGCCATGTCCTCAAAGGTGCCATAAGTTATAAAAGTTTCGATATCCAATTTTTCGAAAAAATTAGTAAAATTCTCCTCATCCCTTTTAGCTAGATATGTGCTATAGCAGACAATTTGTACCTTATGTCCCAAAAGAGCCAACAAGGAAGACAGTAATCCTAGTATAAGAGACTTTCCTTGACCTGTCAACACTTGTGCGAAGCATTTACCAGTTTCACTGCCTCCGACATTCAACATTAACAAAATGCACAATATTTGAATACAATGCGGCTTCAAATACTTTTTAGTACATTCGATATCCTTCGAAACTAGTACAGACCACAGAGCAGCAAGTCGACCTAACAGTTGGGGGAGTTCTGTATTTTTAAATTCCGATGTCCATTTGTTAATTTTAAAATCTGTCTTGCTGCTGTTTAAGCTGTCGACAATAAATTGTATTTTATCGTCTTGCTGCTTAGCTGAACACTCTCCCATACAGTTCTCGTACTCCTCCAAGTAAATTGTGTAGCACGCTTTCAATATTTCAGAATCTCCTTGCGATGTGGAATCGATACTCGATACTCGCTCGTAAAGTTGTAAAGCCTCGTCTATATCGATTTCATCTTGTTTTCTTATATACCAAAAGGATTGTTTTATTACGCCCAATCGCTTTTCAAAGTCTTCATATGAATTGCTGTTATGTATGACACTAGCAAAAGGTTTTGTGCTTTCTTCACAGAATGAATCGAATGAAACATAATCGGGCTGTTCTTTTAAATAAAGAAACGAACTTCTGATAGCTGATAATAGTAAACTGGAAGCCATCACATTTTCATCTTTGCTTAAATTGCCACCATTTAACCATTGCTTTTTATCCAATAGCTCGTCTACATAACTCGCCAGTTGTTCGATCACATCAATTATGCAATGACGGTCATTCCTGTTGTCAAATGTTTTCAAAAATATTTCAGGCTGTGTTATTTTATATGACGCTTTTTCGTGAGATAATTTATTCTTCACCAACTCCATCATGCCATCAACCCTATCTACCATCAAATCACTTGTTGGACTCTTAATAAACCAATCAAAGTTTATTTTATCCAAATCGTCTAAAAATTCGTTATAAGATCTAAAATACTGAACAAGTTTGAGTGGGTGTACATCTTTACCCAGTGCAATAATGACGAGTTGAAGAAGTCTCTTAGAAAACTCTTTCATTCGTGATTTATGTGGTTCATGGTCAAACTTGCAATCAATATTTTGTATAATTGATTCTCTCCTACGCCAGTACTGGTTGAATTCGTCAATCACGTTTCTCAAAATTTCAAATGTCTGCTTATTATATTGCAAAGCTCTAGTCGCACATTTAATTGTAACCATTTGTTGCCTGAGGATATCTAGATCATCTTCCTTAACGATATTCTTTAAATAGGAACTCGTACCCGCGACAAATTCTATAATGTTGTGAGTGAACATGCGGAACACCTCCGATGTGTCATTTGATTTGCTGACAAAATTCACAAAGTCAACCAACAAAGGCTGAAATACTTCAAAACTATTTTCATCATTTTGTACAGACAGTGTATCATCAAGTATGTATAGCCATATTCGTCGCTCTTCAGCTACACTTGCCATTTTGATATTAAATATAGAAAACGCGAAGTCTGTTTTTACTGATTTTTGTATTGTTTTTCTTAGCCTTTTCATTATAGAATTACGTGAAATCGATTTATTTTCAGATTCTAAAAACTTGAAATTATATTTGTACTCTTCAGATGGTCCTGTATAAAAATATATCATTAATTTTAAAATAAAGCGACACTGCCTCTCAAAAGCCAAGTGGAGAAAACACGACGACTCCCATGGTATAATCTCATTTGTTTCGATTAGTTTCACAATATCTTCAACCGTCATTTTACTTTTGCTGCTGATCGTTAAGACGAGTTCAACGAAGCTTTTAAAAAGGCAATAACAAGTTGAATGCGCTAATCGTGTCAAATTTTTGATAGAGCGCAAGTTTTCAGCTGCAGCTTTAACATTATGAATGACAGCAGTTTGAAATTTGTTCACAATCTCCAATAAATATTGGTTTTTCGTCACAGCGGCAAGATCTGAAAACAATTTTGCGTCCTGTTTGGATACAAACAACAGCTGTTTAGGTGATAAATTGGTGAGACCAAGTTTAGTGCTATGCAGACAATTGTCCAATAAAACTAGCTTGTAGTATTGGAAGCCGCGAGCGATGATTGCTCTCAATTGCATTCTAAGATTAAACTCTTCAATCTGTGTACTTTCAATTTTTGGTAATATTGCATTTCTTTCGTCCATAACCTGCTGCACTTGTACAATTGTTTTGGCGATATTTTTAATTTTATCTGAAATGTACTTGTTGTTGATGAGGCTTTTTAAAATCCGAATATTCTGCGACATTGCACGCGATGAAAATTTACGTTTGTTTCCAATTTCAGAATTGATTTGTAAAAAATCATCAGCGAAATTCACATTATCGCCAATGGTATTACATATATTTTCTACTAGTGTTATTAAATCCCTGTAACACTTATTTCTTTTTTCCAATAAATTGTCTTTTATAATTTCCGTTATTTTAATTTTATGAAAGAAAAACTCTAGCATGATGTAGTCTTCAGAAAAAATATTTGCCATATCTAACTCGGTGGTGCTCAAAATTTCAACTCTAGCAATAAAATTTTCTTGGTCAATAGTAAACAAGTATCCGGGAACTTGTTGCCTAATATAAAATGTGTTTTCGTTGACATCCTGAACACGGAATTGGCAAGACAATATTTTAATGAAATTGCTGTTTAGCCACTCTCCCTCAATGTATTGCTTTTCATCTTCACTAAAAACCTTTCTGATCTTTGCCTCGGTATGATCTTCAGTTTGAAATCCATCCAGTTCTTCCCCATCATACACGTCAAAATCAATTTCCATGATTACTGAAATTAAAATGCAGTGATTAAAAAAAGTACAAATATTTAAATATTTTCGCTTGCGGTGCATTTTTCTTTAATTTTGATGTACGCGTGTTCTGCAAAGGTATGGATTATGAACTTTGCCAAATAGAATTTATAATATGTATAAGGCTACAAGCTATGGCTCAGGTAGTCAAAAAAACATATCATTTGACTTTAAAATAGCTCAATTAGAGAATATCACAGTTTGCAATGTATTACCATTTATGTGAATTGCCCAGCGTTGCTCGGCCAGGTGAATTATGAATATCGAAATAAACATTCATTCTCCAAACAAAAATTGATTCCGGGCTATGGCCCATCCAAAAAACATCTAACTTAAGAGTACCATGACATAGTATACCAAATTTGGTGGTTTGAATATTGAAAACAGTAAATTTTCAACACAGAAAAACAACCATTCAATTTTCAATAGTAGATGAAATTTCCGATTCTGTACCAAAAATCTCTAATTGCAAGGTAACAGAAAATATGCCGTCATCCTCCGGTTACATTAGTTTACGCGAATCCACTTTGATGCAGTGGCAAAAAAAAAATTAAAGAGATGGAAATTAACATAAATTATTTATGAATGCTTATCTAGTAGGGATGATTATATAGTGATTATAAACTAATCAGAAATAAAAATCAGATTACATTGCATTATAATTAGAAGACAAGAGCGACGATGGCAGGGAGAAATTATGCACCTTATTTAACCCATTGAGCAATTATTTTTGAAAGTGGTGAAAGTTCATTTTTTATCTTGACTGAATTTTTTTAAAATAAATCCATCACATTTATTTGTAACCGAAACCACCATTAACTCAAAATTGAATTTAAATCACTTTCAAAAATAACGAACTAATGGTAAAAATAACTGTAAGAAAAAAATTCAAAGCATCCTAGATACGCGACTGGTGAATATCAAATGACTGAAGAACAATCAAATATTATTGTAAGCAAGGAAACTTACGCGGATAGTAAAAAATAGTTTCTACACAATAAAACTATTTCATACTTTCGTTGGAGGGGAACCCATTACATCGTTAGCGTCAATTTTATTATCATAACATCAGAAATATCCTCGTGAAACAAGACAAACAATTCACTAACCAGTACAGCGTCCAACGATGGTTGCAAGTAAGTGGCGGCGCGGTAACCCGCCGAACAAATAATGACGATTGGCGGGTAATCCCCGGATGACAAAATGTCCAATGGCCACTATGTTGCAAAATGTTGGCCTAACATTTTTCTGGGAAAATTATGAATTCTTTCCTATAGATATTATTTGTTAGTAAATTAATTAATGAGAGTTAATTATATCGTTGAAAATAAAATTTATATTTTTCTAAAAATTTCTTATGTAATAAAATTGAAAATAAGGTAGATACAATAGATGATACATACATAATAATAAGAAGATATATTCATTGCCTATACATAGTCACCTCTCTCTAGCGAGGATCTCACAGTTCAGAATAATCTCTTCCTTTCCTCCACATTATGCAAATTGTACGTGTTTACCCAGCTTTAGCGCTACTCAAACAGTTTCGATCAATCGTCTTTCGGTCAATCATCTAAAAGCCATGCCGGCACCTTACCACCACCCAGACCCCCCTTAAGCCCCGGCGGCCCTTTTTTTGGGCTCCTTAAAAGCGATGCCGGCCCCCCTCAAGCTCCGGCGGCCCCTTTTTTGCGCTTTACGATATCAAAAATTCAGCGGGGGCTGATTATCAACGGGCAATAAGCTAGTATAATAATTATATTTACGTTTGAAAAATTAGGCGATAGCCATAACGCCATACGAGTAGTGATGCGAGGACGTGAAAAAAACCAGAAAAATTTGGGGTGGGAATAAACTCGCATGAGAAAATTGGGAAAAAACAAAAAATATAAATTGTTTATAAAACCTTTGAAAGGTTTTTCCAGAGATGATACAAATTAAGCTCTGAAATTTAGTAGTACTTTTACTCTTGGATTTCAGTGTTCTTAACTTTTTCTCCGAAACTATCGAGTCTATTTCATATGATGTAAATTTCATATGGGTCTACTACGATTGACCGAAAGACGATTGATCGAAACTGTTTGAGTAGCGCAGTTTAAATCTGGTCAGCATTCATCGTGCTATGACCTGGCCGGGTATATCGTTGTTACGACCTGTTTTGTGTCATTGGGTTTGGTGCACGTGCATTTTTGGTTAGTAATCGACAGCTGTTCTTTGTTCGCCAGAGCTCAGGAATACATACTTGTGCTGTGTGCATAGCCAGCAGGACACTCGAGACTCCTTAAATATTACTCTATCAATTAAAACACATTACGAGGTATGTACCGATTTTTATTGGCAAAAATAACATGAAACGTAGAGAATAATCTCCGACTTAATATTATCGACTATATATCATTGCAGAAGTTGAGGACAACCCCGAAGAAATTTGGATCATCGGTAGTAAAAACAAGGACAAGTACCGAAGAAGTTGCCCGGTCTATTTAATGTGGTGAAATGGAGTCTCAGGCTATGATAATTTTGACAATAATGCTATCGTATAATGAACAGAAAAGGATTAAAAATCCCTTTTTTTCCTCTTCGTTTTTAATGCTTAGTCTTAATGTAATATAATTAATATTAATATTTTAATGTAAATAATAAAACATATTTTTTCGTGTAATATTTTTTTTTATTTCTCGTTAAACAAATAATCAATTAGCTATTTTGCTTGCAATTTAAAATTTGTTTATTCAAACTACCTTGACTCATTCAGTTTCTACCTTTTCCTTCTGTAATCAATGATTAAATCTGTAGATAGTCTGTGAGCCCCTTTTTTATTTTAAATATTTTGGTCAATGGCTGTTCTTTTCTTAAACTCATAGTTTTACTTTTTTATATTACAGGCTAATGAATTTATTTGTTGTCTTCCTCTTCCTCTCTTTCCTTAGGTGATATTGGTATGAAATTCAACATGGCCATTGCAGATTTCTCTTTTCTCAATGCATCCAATTATTTGCATTTTTCATTTATTTGAGTATGTCCCTTGTAATTTCTGTTCAGCTCACCTTTCAAATGCTACCAGACTATCTTTTGATGCTATAAATATATAGTGTCAAAAGATAGTCAAATAATCAAAAGTAGCCTTTAATGGATGTGAAGGTTTTTGGGTTTTGGGTCTGCGAGGTAGAAATTTGTTATTCATTATTATTGATTATGGGTGATCTAAAAAATTTGGGGGGCAAATAGGGCATATATATTTATTTAATTTTAGAAGTTTAAATTATTATTTTCAATTGAATTCTTTTTTGTTTTAAATTATAAAAAATATAATATTTAATTAAAATTTTATAAAATTATTTGAACAATAACTTATATATAGTTATAAACTTAATATAAATATTAAAACCAGAAATAATTTAATTAGCTGGAAAACCAAAATAGTTTAGTTTTTTTTTTTTTTATACCAAGCTTCACATCCATTAAAGGCTACACTCTAAATAAATTTATTATAGCTGATTTTACTACTTGGTAATTACATCTTGAACTAAGGCTTTTCTATGTATACATACATACAGTTGGTTATTTGCCTTGGGAAATATGTTAGATTCATCTGAAAGGTTTGGTGAACTAAGGCTATTCATATACATACGAACAGTTGGTTATTTGCTAAATATGAATTCATCTGAAAAGTTCAATGCCTTCAATGATTCCAAACACTTACTAAGTGGTCGGACTAGTTCTGGAAAGAAAATTGTCGTCAGTAAGATCAGCAGTGTTGATTAAAAGTACGTATGAGGATTTTTTTACTTACCTACGTTGCATGGAAACTGAGCGGCCTGCCCAAGAATCATGTGTTCGGATCGGGCACCAAACTCGTCCAGATTCAGATACATGATGTCGGAAATGCTCGGCGTTGGCCCATCTTCATGTCACGGCTACATCATCGGTGAACACGGAGACAGCAGCGGTAATGTGCACAATGTTTTCTAGCGTAGCAAATTTTACCTCTGACGAGGACGATGCGATGATTGTGAAATAATTAAGGCGCTTAAAAAATTATCATCTAAGTCTTATGATTTTTTTTTTGTGTATACATATATTGTATATTTTCAGTAATGTAAATATAATTGTGTCAAGCGCGTAGTAACTAAAAATGTAAATAGATGAGATTGTTTTGAGTGAGAAATCCTATGACAAGAGGGTGTATATTGTCGACCGTTGTCGAGTTATTAAGAATGGGAATTTCATGTTTAGTTTGTTTATATGGAGTGCTGTTGGAAGAATGAGCATTGTTTTTAAATCCAACATGGTTAAATGGTTAAAAAAGAAGGCACACGACCAATGCGTACTGCCAGTTATGACGTATGAATGTGAAACGTGGATGCTAAATTCAAGAATGTTACGCAAGATCCAGTGCACACAGAGAAGCATGGAAAGATGTATGCTCGGTATAACGAGAAGAGATCGGAAGAGTAATACATGGTTAAGAATTGTGACCAAAGTGGCAGATATAGCGAGAAGAATGAATGGCAGATGGACGCGAGAAATACTGGAATGGTAAAATGGTATGCGAGACAATGTGAAAGAAAGCAAGGTAGACAATTTTTTTTTTTTTAGTAATGGAAATTAGTACAATCTTATCAACGTTGATAAATTATTACTATATATGACAATGCTTAAATTAAGGGACTTGTTTTGGGTTACTGAATCATCATTCAGTTCCTATTTAGTACAATTCAATCAATCGGTCACCCGAGTCACCCGAACAGCTCAGATACATATATTACAATTAAAACTTACCCAAGCCCCTCGAATAACTCAAATGACCAATTCATGGGGTTTGGCTCTTTTGAGGCGTCTTTTCTCGTGGGTTTTCTCATGGTTCTAAGAGTTGTATGGCCTCTATGTTTGTGTGTTGAAGCAGTCTTCGTTCGTGCTTCGCAGCACTTTCTTGGACCACTTCGTCGATCCACTTGATTTCGAGGTCCTTGTTTATTTCTTCGTTAGTTATATAGCGGTACGCATTAGTAATAAGTCTTAAAAATTTACTTTGACATCGTTGTATGACTTGTCGATTCGTCCATTTGGCACAGCCCCACAGTTGGATGCCATACACCCAAATTGGTTTTATTATGGACAGATAAATTAGGCGCTTACAGTAGAGGTTGAGTTTGGAGTATCTTCCTATCAACCAATACATTTTTCTTTGTTTTAGTCTGATTTGTTCAGCTTTTTTTCTGATATGGTACTTCCAGTTTAGTCTTGAGTCTAGATGCAATCCGAGATATTTCGCTGAATCAGATTGGGGAATTTCTGATCCATTGAGAAATGTTTGGAGGTTTTTATTCTTTTGTCGCAACGCATATGTAACGTGGACCGATTTCTGCTCATTGAGTTTGATTTTCCAGTCTTTAGTCCATTGGCTAATTTTGTCAAGTGCATTTTGCAAGTATTCAACTGCTTCGGGTTGTGATTTTCTTGATGCCATTATCACAGTGTCATCAGCAAATGTACTGATGAATGTTTCTTCGGTAATTGGTATATCAGCAGTATAGAGTAGATATAGAATAGGTCCTAAGACGCTACCCTGAGGTACTCCTGCTTGGGCTGGATAGAAGTTGGAATAAGCTTCTTCGTGGGAAACTCTGAATTTTCGTCCAGAGAGGTATGATTCGAGCAATTGACAGTAATTTTCTGGCAATAATTTGCTAGTTTATTATTATGATTTTGTTTCCTTTTCTTTTTGATGACTGATAAACTTAGTGTCATTAACACTGGTGTGTGGTCGGACGTAAGGTCTTCAATTCCCTCGACTTCTATGTAGTTTGAGGATATTCCTTTCGTAATGAAGAAGTCAATCAAGTCTGGAATTTTATTGCTGTCTGTAGGCCAATAGGTTGGTTTTCGCGATGAGTGATATTCACACGCTGACATTTCGATTGCGTTTAGGAGTTCTTTTCCTTTACCAGGAGTTATAAGTCGAGACCCCCATGCAGTATGTTTCACGTTATAATCACCTCCAATGATAAATCTTGTTCCAAGCTTTTTGAAGATATTGACAAATTGATCTTTTTTTATGGTATATCTTGGTGGACAATAAATTGCACCTATGTATGTTTAATTCTGCGTTACCGTAATTAATCGTGATTATAGAAGCTTGCATAAAAGGTTCTCTGATTCACACATAGATAACATTGTAGCCAAGGCCTATAGGGCCCTAGGGTTCATAAAGCGTTGCTCTAAGGAATTTAATCGTATCAAAACACTCAAAATTTTATATTGCTCACTTGTCCGTAGCAATCTGGAGTATGCCACCCAAATCTGGAATCCCAGATACGATACGTACATTTCGCGTATCGAGAATATCCAAAAAAAATTTATCCGCTATTTGTGTTATCGTAATGATGACATACTATATAACCATGATAACTACCTTACTCTCTGTAGGATTCATCATCTACTTCCCTTAGAAGTAAGACGTGAGGCTGCTGATTTAACATTCCTTCTAAAAATTGCTTCTGGTTCCATTGACTGCCCCAACTATTATCCCGAATTTCACTTTTGGCACCAGTAAAGCTACTCCGGTCCAATCAATTATTGTATCTCCCATCGGCTTGTACAAACTACAGACAAAATGCGTTTCTTTTTGGCGGGCAAGCAAAATTTTAATGAGTTGTCTAAAACTTCATTGATCTTGACCTCTTCTGTACTAGTGTTGCGTTGGCCAGAGGTTTTTAAGTCATCGTTTTTTCTCTTCCCATAGTAGTTCTTGTGACAATTATGGGATGTTTGCATTATTCTGGCTCTGTTATTTTATTTTATTATACATACATACTCTATACTGTTATGCTTAATTAGTTACTGTTATTTTATTTTTCTGTTTCTTTATTTTATTTACTATACCACCTGTGCATTTTACTATTTGTTGTTATTTTATTCTATTATTCTATACTATATGTTTTCTTACTGTACTATTGTTACCTTACTTTAATTTACTTTTGTACTATATTGGTTGTTGTTTTGTGTTCTTCAATTCTGTTGTTTTGTGTTCTTTAACTCTGTTGTCTTGTGTTCTTTTACTCTGTTTTTTTTATTATTGATTTTGATTTTCTTTTCTTTCTTACATTGTTACTATTTGTGGAGACCTGTTATTGGCTTTCTGTATTTATAAGTTTCTTACTTTTTCTGTTGTAACATAGCTGTTGGTCTTCCTAAAATAAATAAAATAAAATAAAATAAAATAAAATAAAATTTCTTCTTGTTGAAAATGTAAAATATTTTGTTTGATTAGAATAGTCCTTTTTCCTCTATTTCTGTTTTGATATCATCATGTTTGGTTGACGACGGTAAGCCTCGTAAAACAACTCATACCGCCGTTCACTTTTGAGCTGATAAGTATGATATTCCATATTAGGTAATTGGCTGTTGGGGTGATTGGATTCGTTTTCTTTTAAATTGCAGAGTAATTCCTTAATTTTGCGGTAGTCATTATCAGCCTGCGTTGTAATTTTGATATCGTTATTTGAAATGGCTTTGAATTGTGCTGGTTTCTCTGTCACTGCCAGTACTTGAGCTCTGATTACGTTGAAGTCTCTAATATTGCTCACGTTGATTGGTGGTGGTAGTGGCTCCCTTTGGGTTTTGACTTGTGCTCGAGGTGGAGTTAACGTTGTATTCAGTTTTCTCTTTTTTCTGCTCGCATTATTCTGTCGAACTTTGTTGAGTTCCTTTTCAAGTTCCTCTTCGTCTGTATAGTATTCCTGGATAATATTGTCGTGACTATTACTTCTAGTTGATTCTGACATAGAAGGTGTTATTTGTCTCTCCAGCATTCCAATTTTATTTTGTAGTTCTGCAATAATACCCTCACATTGTTGGCACTTTTGCATCAGTTCCTCATATCGCTGGTCATGCAGCTGTGGATCACTCATTGTCGCATGTACACACACTATGACATCACTCGCGATAGAAGTGGGTTGTTATTGTTGTAATCGAAAGCAATTAATTCACACAGAGCGCAGACAACACGCCTATACGAACCGAACGCACGAACTGGTCTATTAAATTATTAACAATGTTTTATTGCTGTTTGTGTTTAAATATAAAAAATCAATATTTACTTTTATTAGAGTACGTAAGGTGGAGTTGTAATCTAACGAAAGCGCTTTATGGTTGTGAGTTATTACTTTATCCTAATCAGATAAAGTATTGCGTTCATGCGAAAATTCGAACTAGAGATTTTGACTGATTTGTATCAGGTATCATCCCATGATCACGTTTTCATGATTTCTAAAAAATGTCTGTATGACTGTGTACTTATGTGTGTGTGTGCCTGTATGTGTGTTTTCTCCGAAACTATCAAGTCTATCAAGCTGAAATTTCATATCTATTATTTTCACGTAAGGTAAAAGAGCCATAAGGAATTTATTCAATATCAGTCAACCGGAAGTAGGGTTTTTTTCGTGTAGAAAATTCAAAAAATTCTTTACCACAGAATATTTCCGAAACGGCAGCGGCGATTTTGTCAAAGTTTCATAACTATAGTTTTCACGTTAGCCGTAAAAGATATTGTGATTTTGGTCAACATCTGACTACCGGAAATGGCAGTTTACCCATGAACGATTTTTGGTTTTTTATTTTTTTCGGCCTTTTAAATGAGTAGTATCGTCACAATATTGTAATGTTGTAATCCTGAGAAAAATTGCTAGTTAGAAAAAAATTGCTAGTTAGAAAAAAATAAATCGTTAAAATCAGTCAACCGGAAGTAGGTTTTTTTTTTCTCGAAAAGTTTACCGCAGAATATTTCCGAAAATGCACCGGCGATTTCGTCAAAATTTCATATCTATAGTTTTCACGTTAGGCGTAAAAGATACTGTGGTTTTGGTCAAAATCTGACTACCGGAAATGGCAGTTTTTCCTATTTGAATATATGCCGAAGATAGTATTTTACATACGCGCGGGCACTAAACACAGTGATTTCACGATATTTGTGTACGTACATATATTGATTGGTGTGGAAGTGTGCATGCGTTTTATTTACTTACGTACTTTCGTAAATAATTTCGTTACTAATTGTATTCCTCAAATATATGGATAAGGTCATGAGTTGGCCACACCCGAAATTTTTCTGATATCACCATCGGGATACTTCTCACCGAAGTCGAAATGTTGTCGCTGGAAATAACGCTCTATATTATTGGATTTGTTGTTCTCCAATTGTAAATTTCATATCAAACGCTGAGGTTTCCTTTTATTAACTTCTGTAAATAGAAATCGATCGGACTACATTTTATTGAAACCTCTACATATTTTTTCTACTATTCAAAACTCATGTTTTGAAACGAATGTTGGTGTTACGATGCAAATTGCAACACAAAAATATGCTTCGTATTCCAGTTTAAATAACCCAAAATAATTGTTTTTTTAACACGTTTCTATCCCGAATTCACTAACTTTTCAGAAATTTAAAATTCGAAAACACAATACATACGAGTGCAAACTGAACTGTTCCCGTGTGGACCAGGAACACAGCATCCGCGGGAAGAGTGACAAACCACGTGATGACGGGAAGCATCATACAGGCCAGTCTGCATGTTGGATGGGCTGGGGAAGCTGCTAGAGAGGGTCTTGCTGCAATGCATGAGCAGCATCCGGGAAGATGGGGAATCCCCCGGGAAATCCCCCCGGCAAATCCACCGGGAAATAACCTTTCTGAATATCAACGATTTTTATATTAACAGCGTATATTACTCCCCCAACAACCCAATAACGCAGTTCAGCGACCAGGAACACAGCATCCGGGGGAAGGGTGACAAACCACGTGATGACGGGGAGCATCATACAGGCCAGTCTGCATGTTGGATGGGCTGGGGAAGCTGCTAGAGAGGGTCTTGCTGCAATGCATGAGCAGCATCCGGTAAGATGGGGAATCCCATGGGAAATCCCCCCCCGGGAAATCCCCCCGGGAAATCCCCCCGGCAAATCCACCAGGAAATCACCTTTCTGAATATCAACGATTTTTATATTAACAGCGTATATTACTCCCCCAACGACCCAATAACGCAGTTCAGCGACCAGGAACACAGCATCCGCGGGAAGGGTGACAAACTACGTAATGACGGGGAGCATCATACAGGCCAGTCTGCATGTTGGATGGGCTGGGGAAGCTGCTAGAGAGGGTCTTGCTGCAATGCATGAGCAGTATCCGGTAAGATGGGGAATCCCCCTGGGAAATCCCCCAGGAATCCCCCCGGGAAATCCTCCCGGGGAATCCCCCCGGCAAATCCACCGGGAAATAACCTTTCTGAATATCAACGATTTTTATATTAACAGCGTATATTACTCCCCCAACAACCCAATAACCCAGTTCAGCGACCAGGAACACAGCATCCGGGGGAAGGGTGACAAACCACGTGATGACGGGGAGCATCATACAGGCCAGTCTGCATGTTGGATGGGCTGGGGAAGCTGCTAGAGAGGGTCTTGCTGCAATGCACGAGCAGTATCCGGTAAGATGGGGAATCCCCCTGGGAAATCCCCCGTGAATCCCCCCGGGGAATCCCCCCGGGAAATCCCCCCGGGGAATCCCCCGGGGAATCCCTGGGGGAAATCCCCGGCAAATCCACCGGGAAATAACCTTTCTGAATATCAACGATTTTTATATTAACAGCGTATATTACTCCCCCAACAACCCAATAACGCAGTTCAGCGACCAGGAACACAGCATCCGGGGGAAGGGTGACAAACCACGTGATGACGGGGAGCATCATACAGGCCAGTCTGCATGTTGGATGGGCTGGGGAAGCTGCTAGAGAGGGTCTTGCTGCAATGCATGAGCAGCATCCGGTAAGATGGGGAATCCCCATGGGAAATCCCCGGGGAATCCCCCCGGGAAATCCCCCCGGGGAATCCCCCCGGGAAATCCCCCCGGCAAATCCACCAGGAAATCACCTTTCTGAATATCAACGATTTTTATATTAACAGCGTATATTACTCCCCCAACGACCCAATAACGCAGTTCAGCGACCAGGAACACAGCATCCGGGGGAAGGGTGACAAACCACGTAATGACGGGGAGCATCATACAGGCCAGTCTGCATGTTGGATGGGCTGGGGAAGCTGCTAGAGAGGGTCTTGCTGCAATGCATGAGCAGTATCCGGTAAGATGGGGAATCCCCCTGGGAAATCCCCGGGGAATCCCCCCGGGAAATCCTCCCGGGGAATCCCCCCGGCAAATCCACCGGGAAATAACCTTTCTGAATATCAACGATTTTTATATTAACAGCGTATATTACTCCCCCAACAACCCAATAACCCAGTTCAGCGACCAGGAACACAGCATCCGGGGGAAGGGTGACAAACCACGTGATGACGGGGAGCATCATACAGGCCAGTCTGCATGTTGGATGGGCTGGGGAAGCTGCTAGAGAGGGTCTTGCTGCAATGCATGAGCAGTATCCGGTAAGATGGGGGGGAAATCCCCCGGGGGAAATCCCCGGGAAATCCCCGGGGAATCCCCCCGGGAAATCCCCCCGGCAAATCCACCGGGAAATAACCTTTCTGAATATCAACGATTTTTATATTAACAGCGTATATTACTCCCCCAACAACCCAATAACGCAGTTCAGCGACCAGGAACACAGCATCCGGGGGAAGGGTGACAAACCACGTGATGACGGGGAGCATCATACAGGCCAGTCTGCATGTTGGATGGGCTGGGGAAGCTGCTAGAGAGGGTCTTGCTGCAATGCATGAGCAGTATCCGGTAAGATGGGGAATCCCCCTGGGAAATCCCCCGGGAATCCCCCAGGGAAATCCCCCCGGGGAATCCCCCCGGCAAATCCACCGGGAAATAACCTTTCTGAATATCAACGATTTTTATATTAACAGCGTATATTACTCCCCCAACAACCCAATAACGCAGTTCAGCGACCAGGAACACAGCATCCGGGGGAAGGGTGACAAACCACGTGATGACGGGGAGCATCATACAGGCCAGTCTGCATGTTGGATGGGCTGGGGAAGCTGCTAGAGAGGGTCTTGCTGCAATGCATGAGCAGTATCCGGTAAGATGGGGAATCCCCCTGGGAAATCCCCCGGAAATCCCCCCGGGAAATCCCCCCGGGAAATCCCCCCGGCAAATCCACCGGGAAATAACCTTTCTGAATATCAACGATTTTATATTAACAGCGTATATTACTCCCCCAACAACCCAATAACGCAGTTCAGCGACCAGGAACACAGCATCCGGGGGAAGGGTGACAAACCACGTGATGACGGGGAGCATCATACAGGCCAGTCTGCATGTTGGATGGGCTGGGGAAGCTGCTAGAGAGGGTCTTGCTGCAATGCATGAGCAGTATCCGGTAAGATGGGAATCCCCTGGAAATGGGAATCCCCAGGAAATCGGGGAAATCCCCGGCAAATCCACCGGGAATAACCTTTCTGAATATCAACGATTTTTATATTAACAGCGTATATTACTCCCCCAACAACCCAATAACGCAGTTCAGCGACCAGGAACACAGCATCCGGGGGAAGGGTGACAAACCACGTGATGACGGGGAACATCATACAGGCCAGTCTGCATGTTGGATGGGCTGGGAAGAAAGGGGGACCAAAAAAACCCCCATGACGGGGGGCTTACGGAAAAACTGCGTTAATCCCGGGAGCTGGAAGGCTTGCTGCTGTTTTTGGGGTAACCAAAAATCCCACAAATTTCCGAGGGGAAACAGGAAAAAAGGGGAATTCCCCCGGGGGCCAGAAATAACTTTTGAAAGTTAAAAACAGCTTCTCCGGATGGTTCGCCCGCCCCAACCCCCCGGAAGGGGACCCCTCAAAGAG